>CM038680.1:282511503-282944445 GCA_021605205.1 Aegilops longissima
GAGATACTTCAGTAAGGATGTTTTGAACATATGGTTATTCTCTATCCATCCATGCCCTTGTTTGCAATTATGGAGTGCCATAGCTTGAGTCAATCGAGCTCTACTTTTGTTATAAAATGTTTCCTGGCAGGATGTTTACATGTTATTCAATTTTGCCAAGGTTGTTGTAGTTGATCCGTGTATGATATGATGTTGTTCTTGCCATGTATAGCTTCTATGCCATGTCTTATTACTCATGAGTTGCCTTGCCATGCCATGTATTGCTCTGTGGTGAGTGGTTCAAGCTCACCAACATGCCTACTATTGTTGTTCCTGCCATGTATGAATCTGTAATATAACTTGCTATGTTTACGTGGGTGCCATCATATCTTCTTATCCTTTTTGGCTTATGGTCAGTAAGGGACTTTTGTTCTATGCATTTATTAGATTCATTCCATGCCTTTGTTTGCCATGATAAGTTCCTGTAACAAGTTGTTTGATAGCTCTAAACATTGCAACCTGATGTTATTTCTGCAAAGTCTGAAACTGTTATTATTTGCAATCTTGCCATGTGTGTTTGAGCATGTTCTAGTGATTTCTGGAGATAGCTCAGTGTTCATGTTTTTTCATGCTTTACCTGTACTTCATGCCCATGCCTTTTGTTCTCATGTTGAGATGCTGTAGCATAGTGTTTTGATGCTTGCAATATGCCTAGTTGCTGTTCTGGACAGCTTGTCCTTTAAACTTGTGTTGTCTGTATGTGTTGAACCGTTGCTCCGTTTTGAGTGTGCTCTATATGAAACTTGCTTGATTTTGCATGTAGTTTCATATTATCATTTTGCATCCTTGTTTTGAGGTGTTTGCTTGATGTTTGTATGCTTTTGCATCAATGCCATGTTTAACTTGTTTTGCTCATATCTTCTAGGCCGTAGCTCCGAATTTAATGAACTTTATATGTAACTTGACTAGAATTTCATGTAAATCATCGTGGTGCATCTTAGCTTGTTGTTTAACAACTTGAACATAAGGTTTATTCAGATCTGGAACAATTTCGAAATTTGCATATGAGGACTTACCGGAATTGTTATATGTTGTTTCCGGCCTCATTTAAACTTGCTTTGAGGAGTTGTTCTTGTTTGCATCATATTTTGCCATGAGTAGCTTCATGTAGCCTTGTCATGCATCATACTTGGTTGGGCATCATGTCTTGTTCATGTGTGGTGTGTTTACTTTGTTGTGTGCTTCTTCTTGTTAGTTCTGTTTACGTTGCGATCGTGAGGATTCGTTCGTCTCGCTTGGTTCGACTTCATCCGTTCGTCTTCTTCATGGACTCGTTCTTCTTCCTTGCGGGATTTCAGGCAAGATGACCGCTACCTGGATCTCACTACTATCATTGCTATGCTAGTTGTTTCGTTCTATCACTATGCTGCGCTACCTATCACTTGTTCCTCAAGCCTCCCAAATTGCCATGTCGACTTCTAACCTTTTCACCCTTCCTAGCAAACCGTTGTTTGGCTATGTTACCGCTTTGCTCAGCCCTCTTATAGTGTTGTTAGTTGCAGGTGAAGATGAAGTTTGTTCCTTGTTGGAACATGGAGATGTTGTTCCTTGTTGGAACATGTTTACTTGTTGGGATATCACAATATATCTTATTTAATTAATGCATCTATATACTTGGTAAAGGGTGGAAGGCTCAGCCTTATGCCTGGTGTTTTGTTCCACTCTTGCCGCCCTAGTTTCCGTCATATCGGTATTATGTTCCCGGATTTTGCGTCCCTAACGCGGTCGGGTGATTTATGGGACCCCCTTGACAGTTCGCTTTGAATAAGACTTTTCCAGCAAGGCCCAACATTGGTTTTACCATTTGCCTCACCTATGCCCTTTTTCCCTTGGGTTTCCGGAGCCCGAGGGTCATCTTTATTTTAGCCCCCCGGGCCAGTTCTCCTCTGAGTGCTGGTCCAAACCGAGCGATGTCCGCGCCCCACAGGCAACCAGGTCTATGCCAACCCGTCGTCTTGCTCATCCGGTGTGCCCGAGAGCGAGATATGTGCAGCTCCTATTGGGATTTGTCGGCACATCCGGGCGGCTTTGCTGGTCTTGTTTTATTCTTGTCGAAATGTCTTGTGGCAGGATTCGAGACTGATCGGGTCTTTCCGGGAGAAAGAATATCCTTCGTTGATCGCGAGAGCTTATCATGGGCTAAGTTGGGACACCCTGCAGGGTATAAACTTTCGAAAGTCGTGCCCATGGTTATGTGGCAGATGGGAATTTGTTAATATCCGGTTGTAGTAAACTTGAAGCAAACTCTTCTAAAATACACCAACCGTAATGCGTAACCGTGAGTGTCTCTTTTGGGGTTGATCGAGAGGAGAACATGGTTCTTGGGTTATGTCGGCGTAAGTAGGAGTTCAGGATCACTTCTTGATCATTACTAGTTGACGACCGTTCCGCTTGCTCTCTTCTCGCTCTTATTTGCGTTGGTTAGCCACCATATATGCTTAGTCGCTGCTGCAACCTCACCACCTTACCCTTCCTTTCCCTTTAAGCTTTGCTAGTCTTGATACCCATGGTAATGGGATTCTTTGAGTCCTCGTGGCTCACAGATTACTACACCACCGATTGCAGGTACAGGTTTCGCGATGATCATGGCGAGGCGATGTTACTTGTTTTGGAGTTCTTCTTACGCTTCTTCTTGATCGGGGATAGGTTCGGTCGGCAGCCTGCGATAGCAGGTGGATGTCGTTGAGTTTCTGTTTATGTTTCATCCGTAGTCGGATGTTGATCTTGTATATGATGTTGATGTATTCTTGTGGCATTCGTGCCTTATGTATGTATCCCCATCTATTATGTAATGTTGATGTAATGATATCCACCTTGCAAAAGCGTTTCAATATGCGGGTCTATCCTTGGTGGGACCGTCGAGTTCCTTTTGGATAGGGTCGCATATTGGGCGTGACAAGTTGGTATCAGAGCCTCGACCGACCCTAGGAGCCCCCTTGATTGATCGTGTAGTTTGGCCATTGTCGAGTCTAGAAGAAAAATTATTTCTGAGTCTAGTTATATCGGAGAGTAGGAATTCTTTTTACTCCTCAGCCCCTTCGTTGCTCTGGTGAGGAATCTTGACGTAGGTGTTTTGAATTACTCCTCTTCCCGTTCAAAAATTTTCTTTAGGATCACGTGGTTAGTGTCGTGAGTTGTCCATCCTCTTTTGTCCGGTGCATTTCTCGTCAAGTTGACTCGAGCCTCTTCATCTTTGAGTTCAATCCTCAGTTGTTTTCTTTCCCACCCGCCCACCCCTTCTTCTTCTCGGAACCGGAGTCCGTAATCGAGTATCCATCCTACTCGTGCGAAGTCTTTGCTTTCTTTCCTCAATGATTTCAATCGGTGTTTCCTCTTGAACTCATTCGTCAGTTTCCCCTTCCAAGTTGCCTTTGGTTTTCCCGCCCTCCCACCTTTTTTCTTCCCGGAGCCTGAGTCTTTTTCGACCATCAATTTCATTCGTGTGGAGCCTCTTCAGTCTTCCCTCAATCATTTCAACCGGTGAATTCTCGTCTAGTTCGTCATTCTTATCTCTTTCTTTTCCGGTGCACTCAATTCAAGTTTTTCGGTGTTGATCATATTCTTTTCCTTCGAAGTGTTCTCTTTGCTCGTTCGCCCGCCAGTTTATCATTCCGGAGTTCCGAAGACATCTCAGGAGATTCGTCTGTGTTCCAATTAATTCGAGGTTGTCACCTCAGTCAAATATTTCAATTATTCCGGTGCATCATCTATCATTCAACATCCCTTTCCAACGGTGTTTTCTTTTAGTGGGCCCTAACCCACGGGTCTTTTCGAGGATCTTACCTGACTCTTCTAATTTCCCCGGAGTTATTCTAATTTATTTTCAAGTGTGACGTAAGAATGGATTCCATCAGTCACATGCCTTTTCCAAGATCAATTTCAAATCATTTCATTGTTGGCTCAACCTCTTTGCTTTTCATTCTACCAGAGTATCTCAACAATTTTGGTGGTGTTTCTCGTCATCATTTGAAGACCGAAGACGAGTTCCTTCTAAGTCTTGCCAGTTCTACCAAAGATTCGTGGTTCTAGCTTCATGCTATCCTCTCGAATTATTCCGTTTGTCAGATATTCTTTTCATCCATCCGGAGTATTTCAGGAGTTACTTTCCGTCTCAATCATCCGGAGGCCATCTTTTCGGAAGATTTCTTCGTTCCAAGTTTTCAAAGTCGTTCTCCAATTATTCTATATCCGTGCCCCTTCGTTCGTCTCAATATTCTTCCGGTGCTGCGTTCAAGCATTCGTTAATCAGTTCGCGATCTCTTCGATCTCTTTTCTCTAAATTCCCTCAAGTATCTTCGTGCTTTTCTAATTCTTTCCGGCGATCCGTTCTCTTCTCTTTGTTCATTTTCATTTTCACGGTGGTTCGTTGAAGATTTCTTTTCGGTTCATTCGTTCTTTTAATCCTACCGGTGGCTCAGGAATACCTCCCCAAATTTGGCGGTATATCTCCCCTTAATCTTTTCCCAATGTGGACAAGTGATATGCAATCCATTGCTTCTCATCAATGTAATTGATGAAGGATAAGCATAAAATAAATCTTATTCTTATTTCCTCCAAGTGATTAATCCCTTCCTTCGAAGTTTGTTCTTGAGGAATAAATTCTAGTTCCAAGTGTTTTTCATCTTTTCTTTTCCGGAGTTCAAATTTTCCTCGTCCATCTCGTCGGAACCGCCATCTAAATCATCGCAACGCTCATCTATTCTTTCATCCTTCATTTTATCTCGTCATCCTTTTGTTACCGGAGTTCTTCATGGTGGTTCTTCATGATTTAATTCATTCTTCAAAAGTTCATCAACATTCTTGTTGGCGGAGTTCAAGTATCTTTCTTCTCGCATCTTGAAGTGTAATTACTTCTCCATATTCTTTTGAAGTGGAGTTTTGCATTTCTTCGTTATTCTCAGCTATCCAATCATTTCCGTTTGTGGCCGGTTATCACCTTATGATCTTGAGACGTTACCTATAAGACCACAACAAGCTTATTCTTTTCGTTGTTGATTTTCTCAACAACTCGCTATAACCTTCCTTCTAAAGATGCTTTCAGTTTCATTCGTGGCACAAGTTGTCATTTTCTTATCCGTTCTTTTCATTCAACTCTTTCAATTCTTTCCGGAGGTTTTGTGTCATGTCTTCATCAAGTGTCATTCCATCTTCTGAAGCTCATGTTCTATTCTTTCCTTGTTTAACCGGAGTGCTTTCAGAGTCTATCTGATTCCGTTAGCTTTCAATTCTCGTCATTCTCGTCGTTTCTCTCTTCTTCTCGAGTGCTCTCGATTGTTTGATTCTTCTTTTGAGTTCTTGTTTCACCTCATCCCTTTTTCCCTTCCGTCTCGGTCCTAAGATCTCGGGACGAGATCTCTTGTTAGTGGAGGAGTGTTGTAATGCCCCGGATTCGATGCGCCAGGTGTCTTCCATTTATTCGCCGTCTTTGCCATGTCATTTGCTTGCGTGTTGCACTTTGCCATGTCATCATATGCATTTCATATCATGTCATCATGTGCATTTTATTTTGCATACGTGTTCGTCTCTTGCATCCGAGCATTTTCCCCGTTGTCCGTTTTGCAATCCGGCACTCCTATGCTCCCCGGCGCCCCCCTTTACCTTTTTTCGTGTGCGGGTGTCAAACTTTCTCGGAATGGCCCGAAGTTTGTCAAGCGGCCTTGGTATAGCACCGGTAGACCGCCTGTCAAGTTTCGGGCCATTTGGAGGTCGTTTGGTACTCCAACGGTTAGCCGGGTAACCGCAAAAGCCCTCTTTTGATGCAGCCCAACACCCCTTCCAAAGTGGCCCAAAACCCAGCAAACTCCCTTCCATGCTCCCGGTCGTTCGATCACGATCGCGTGGCCGAAAACCGCACCTCATTTGTACTCTCCTAGCTCCCTCTATCTATAAATATGTGCCTCCCCCCCGAAATTCGCGGATGAAATCCGCCCCTAACCCTAGCTCCTTCTTCCTCCGCGCACCGGACGTGTCCGCCCGGTGCCGGACATGTCCAGCCGCCGCCCCAGACCAATCGCCTCCCGCCACGTGGCGCATGCTGGCCTCGCGCGCCACTGGCCGCCCGGGCCCGCCCGGCCTCACCCGTCTCCCTCCCCGCCGCCGCTTGGTGCTCGCGCCAGCGCGCCAGCCCGCGCCCGCCGCCTCCGTGCCCAGCCGGCCCGCCGCCTGCCCGGCCCGCCGCCTCCGCCGCCGCCGCCCGGTGGCGCCACGCCCTCCGGTCGCCGCCCGGCCTCCAGCGCCGACGCCGGCCACCTCCCGCGGCCATCTCGGCGAGAGCCCGGCCTGCCTCGGCATCCGCGCCGTTCAGATCCAGATTCGTATCTCGGAGGTTGACTTTTCCCCTCCCCGATTTTGCCCAAGTCCCAGATCTGTGACATTATCATGCCATTTTCATCGCATCATAACTTGCTGCATACTGCTCCGTTTCGTGCGTGTAATATGTCAAATTGTTCGCCTCGACAAGTACATCATTTCATCTCATTGCATCATTTACATTTGAGCTCATCTTGACGCCAGAAATGCTGTTGGAAGAGGGCTATGTGATGTTAGTTTCAGATTCTTATCAGTACATGCACTTTTGTCATTTTTGCCATGATTGATGTGTGCACCCTATGAAATTGAGTCCTACATGTGTTTTGTAATATGCCATGCCATCTTTACAGGGGTGTATGCCATGTATTTTTTTGATCTCTGTGGTGACTAGCACAAGCATGCAAACTAGGCTTCATGATGTTGCTGATTTCAGCCCTGCTCATTGATATTTTTATGCCATGTAAACTTGATGCTACCGAGAGATCCATGCTTATTTTGAGATACTTCAGTAAGGATGTTTTGAACATATGGTTATTCTCTATCCATCCATGCCCTTGTTTGCAATTATGGAGTGCCATAGCTTGAGTCAATCGAGCTCTACTTTTGCTATAAAATGTTTCCTGGCAGGATGTTTACATGTTATTCAATTTTGCCAAGGTTGTTGTAGTTGATCCGTGTATGTTATGATGTTGTTCTTGCCATGTATAGCTTCTATGCCATGTCTTCTTACTGTGAGTTGCCTTGCCATGCCATGTATTGCTCTGTGGTGAGTGGTTCAAGCTCACCAACATGCCTACTTATTGTTGTTCCTGCCATGTATGAATCTGTAATATAACTTGCTATGTTTACATGGGTGCCATCATATCTTCTTATCCTTTTTGGCTTATGGTCAGTAAGGGACTTTTTTCTATGCATTTAGTAGATTCATTCCATGCCTTTGTTTGCCATGATAAGTTCCTGTAACATGTTGTTTGATAGCTCTAAACATTGCAACTTTGATGTTATTTCGCAAAGTCTGAAGCTGTTATTATTTGCAATCTTGCCATGTGTGTTTGAGAATGTTCTAGTGATTTCTGGAGATAGCTCAGTGTTCATGTTTCGTCATGCTTTACCTGTACTTCATGCCCATGCCTTTTGTTCTCATGTTGAGATGCTGTAGCATTGTTTTTTGATGCTTGCAATATGCCTAGTTGCTGTTCTGGACAGCTTGTCCTTTAAACTTGTGTTGTGTGTATGTGTTGAACCGTTGCTCCGTTTTGAGTGTGCTCTATATGAAACTTGCTTGATTTTGCATGTAGTTTCATATTATCATGTTGCATCCTTGTTTTGAGGTGTTTTCTTGATGTTTGTATGCTTTTGCATCAATGCCATGTTTAACTTGTTTTGCTCATATCTTCTAGGCGTAGCTCAATTTAATGAACTTTATATGTAACTTGACTAGAATTTCGTGTAGATCATCGTGGTGCATCTTAACTTGTTGTTTAACAACTTGAACATAAGGTTTATTCAGATCTGGACCAATTTCGAAATTTGCATATGAGGACTTACCGGAATTGTTATATGTTGTTTCCGGCCTCATTTAAACTTGCTTTGAGGTGTTCTTCTTGTTTGCATCATATTTTGCCATGAGTAGCTTCATGTAGCCTTGTCATGCATCATACTTGGTTGGGCATCATGTCTTGTTCATGTGTGGTGTGTTTACTTTGTTGTGTGCTTCTTCTTGTTAGTTCCTGTTTCGTTGCGATCGTGAGGATTCGTTCGTCTATGCTTGGTTCGGCTTCATCCGTTCGTCTTCTTCATGGACTCGTTCTTCTTCCTTGCGGGATTTCAGGCAAGATGACCGCTACCCTGGATCTCACTACTATCATTGCTATGCTAGTTTTTTCGTTCTATCACTATGCTGCGCTACCTATCACTTGTTCCTCAAGCCTCCCAAATTGCCATGTCAGCCTCTAACCTTTTTCACCCTTCCTAGCAAACCGTTGTTTGGCTATGTTACCGCTTTGCTCAGCCCCTCTTATAGCGTTGTTAGTTGCAGGTGAAGATGAAGTTTGTTCCTTGTTGGAACATGGAGATGTTGTTCCTTGTTGGAACATGTTTACTTGTTGGGATATCACAATATATCTTATTTAATTAATGCATCTATATACTTGGTAAAGGGTGGAAGGCTCGGCCTTATGCCTGGTGTTTTGTTCCACTCTTGCCGCCCTAGTTTCCGTCATATCGGTATTATGTTCCCGGATTTTGCGTCCCTAACGCGGTCGGGTGATTTATGGGACCCCCTTGACAGTTCGCTTTGAATAAGACTTTTCCGGCAAGGCCCAACATTGGTTTTACCATTTGCCTCACCTATGCCCTTTTCCCTTGGGTTTCGGAGCCCGAGGGTCATCTTTATTTAGCCCCCGGGCAGTTCTCCTCGAGTGTTGGTCCAAACCGGCGATGTCCGGGCGCCTGGGCAACCAGGGTCTATGCCAACCCGTCGTCTTGCTCATCCGGTGTGCCCGAGAGCGAGATATGTGCAGCTCCTATTGGGATTTGTCGGCACATTCGGGCGGCTTTGCTGGTCTTGTTTTATTCTTGTCGAAATGTCTTGTAGGCGGATTCGAGACTGATCGGGTCTTCCGGGAGAAAGAATATCCTTCGTTGATCGCGAGAGCTTATCATGGGCTAAGTTGGGACACCCATGCAGGGTATAAACTTTCGAAAGTCGTGCCCGCGGTTATGTGGCAGATGGGAATTTGTTAATATCCGGTTGTAGTAAACTTGAAGCAAACTCTTCTAAAATACACCAACCGTGTGCGTAACCGTGAGTGTCTCTTTTCGGGGTTGATCGAGAGGAGAACACGGTTCTTGGGTTATGTCTGACGTAAGTAGGAGTTCAGGATCACTTCTTGATCATTACTAGTTGACTACCGTTCCGCTTGCTCTCTTCTTGCTCTTATTTGCGTTGGTTAGCCACCATATATGCTTAGTCGCTGGTGCAACCTCACCACCTTACCCCTTCCTTTCCCTTTAAGCTTTGCTAGTCTTGATACCCATGGTAATGGGATTGCTGAGTCCTCGTGGCTCTGATTACTACACCACCGATTGCAGGTACAGGTTTCGCGATGATCATGACGCGAGAGCGATGTTACTTGTTTTGGAGTTCTTCTTACGCTTCTTCTTCGATCGGGGATAGGTTCGGTCGGCAGCCTGCGATAGCAGGGTGGATGTCGTTTGAGTTTCTGTTTATGTTTCATCCGTAGTCGGATGTTGATCTTGTATATGATGTTGATGTATTCTTGTGGCATTCATACCTTATGTATGTATCCCCATCTATTATGTAATGTTGATGTAATGATATCCACCTTGCAAAGCGTTTCAATATCGGGTCTATCCTTGGTGGGACCGTCGAGTTCCTTTTGGATAGGGTGCATATTGGGTGTGACAAGTTGGTATCGAGCCTCGACCGACCCTAGGAGCCCCTTGATTGATCGTGTAGTTTGGCCGTTGTTGAGTCTAGAAGAAAACTGATTTCGAGTCTAGTTATATCGGAGTAGGAATTCTTTTACTCCTCAGCCCCTTTCGTCGCTCGGTGAGGAATCTTGGCGTAGGTGTTTTGAATTACTCCTCTTCCGTTCAAAATTTTCTTTAGGATCACGTGGTTAGTGGCGTGAGTTGTCCATCCTCTTTTGTCCGGTGCATTTCTCGTCAAGTTGACTCGAGCCTCTTCATCTTTGAGTTCAATCCTCGGTTGTTTTCTTTCCCACCGCCCACCTTCTTCTTCTCGGAACGGAGTCCGTAATCGAGTATCCATGCTACTCGTGCAAAGTCTTTGCTTTCTTTCCTCAATGATTTCAATCGGTGTTTCCTCTTGAACTCATTCGTCAGTTTCCCCTTCCAAGTTGCCTTTGGTTTTCCCGCCCTCCCACCCTTTTTCTTCCCGGAGCCCGAGTCTTTTTCGACCATCAATTTCATTCGTGTGGAGCCTCTTCAGTCTTCCCTCAATCATTTCAACCGGTGAATTCTCGTCTCGTTCGTCATTCTTATCTCTTTCTTTTCGGTGCACTCAATTCAAGTTTTTCGGTGTTGATCATATTCTTTTCCTTGAAGTGTTCTCTTTGCTCTTCGCCTCTCGCTTGATTTATCATTCGGAGTTCGAAGACATCTCGGGAGATTAAATGCGTGTTCCAATTAATTCGAGGTTGTCACCTCAGTCAAATATTTCAATTATTCCGGTGCATCATCTATCTGTTCAACATCCCTTTCCAACGGTGTTTTCTTTTAGTGGGCCCTAACCCACAGGTCTTTTCCCAGGATCTTACCTGACTCTTCTAATTTCCCCGGAGTTATTCTAATTTATTTTCAAGTGTGACGTAAGAATGGATTCCATCAGTCACATGCCTTTTCCAAGATCAATTTCAAATCATTTCATTGTTGGCTCAACCTCTTTGCTTTTCATTCTACCAGAGTATCTCAACAATTTTGGTGGTGTTTCTTGTCATCATTTGAAGACCGAAGAAGAGTTCCTTCTAAGTCTTGCCAGTTCTACCAAAGATTCGTGGTTCTAGCTTCATGCTATCCTCTCGAATTATTCCGTTTGTCAGATATTCTTTTCATCCATCCGGAGTATTTCAGGAGTTACTTTCCGTCTCAATCATCCGGAGGCCATCTTTTCGGAAGATTTCTTCGTTCCAAGTTTTCAAAGTCGTTCTCCAATTATTCTATATCCGTGCCCCTTCGTTCGTCTCAATATTCTTCCGGTGCTGCGTTCAAGCATTCGTTAATCAGTTCGCGATCTCTTGATCTCTTTCTCTAAATTCCCTCAAGTATCTTCGTGCTTTTCTAATTCTTTCCGCGATCCGTTCTCTTCTCTTTGTTCATTTTCATTTTCACGGTGGTTCGTTGAAGATTTCTTTTCGGTTCATTCGTTCTTTTAATCCTACGGTGGCTCATGAATACCTCCCCAAATTTGGCGGTATATCTCCCTTAATCTTTTCCCAATGTGGACAAGTGATATGCAATCCATTGCTTCTCATCAATGTAATTGATGAAGGATAAGCATACAATAAATCTTATTCTTATTTCCTCCAAGTGATTAATCCCTTCCTTCGGAGTTTGTTCTTGAGGAATAAATTCTAGTTCCAAGTGTTTTCATCTTTTCTTTTCCGGAGTTCAAATTTCCCTCGTCCATCTCGTCGGAACCGCCATCTAAATCATCATAGCGCTCATCTATTCTTTCATCCTTCATTTTATCTCGTCATCCTTTTGTTACCGGAGTTCTTCATGGTGGTTCTTCATGATTTAATTCATTCTTCAAAAGTTCATCAACATTCTTGTTGGCGGAGTTCAAGTATCTTTCTTCTCGCATCTTGAAGTGTAATTAATTCTCCATATTCTTTTGAAGTGGAGTTTTGCATTTCTTCGTTATTCTCAGCTATCCAATCATTTCCGTTTGTGGCCGGTTATCACCTTATGATCTTGAGACGTTACCTATAAGACCACAACAAGCTTATTCTTTTCGTTGTTGATTTTCTCAACAACTCACTATACCCTTCCATTAAAGATGCTTTCAGTTTCATTCGTGGCACAAGTTGTCATTTTCTTATCCGTTCTTTTCATTCAACTCTTTCAATTCTTTCCGGAGGTTTTGTGTCATGTCTTCATCAAGTGTCATTCCATCTTCGAAGCTCATGTTCTATTCTTTCCTTGTTTAACCGGAGTGCTTTGAGTCATCTCGATTCCGTTAGCTTTCAATTCTCGTCATTCTCGTCGTTTCTCTCTTCTTCTCGAGTGCTCTCGATTGTTTGATTCTTCTTTTGAGTTCTTGTTTCACCTCATCCCTTTTTCCCTTCCGTCTCGGTCCTAAGATCTCGGGGCGAGATCTCTTGTTAGTGGAGGAGTGTTATAGCCTGATTCGATCGCCGGTGTCTTCCATTTATTCGCCATCTTTGCCATGTCATTTTCTTGCGTGTTGCACTTTTCCATGTCATCATATGCATTTCATATCATGTCATCATGTGCATTTTATTTTGCATACGTGTTCGTCTCTTGCATCCGAGCATTTTCCCCGTTGTCCGTTTTGCAATCCGGCACTCCTATGCTCCCCGGCGCCCCCCTTTACCTCTTTTCGTGTGCGGGTGTCAAACTTTCACGGAATGGCCTGAGGTTTGTCAAGCGGCCTTGGTATAGCACCGGTAGACCGCCTGTCAAGTTTCGGGCCATTTGGAGGTCGTTTGGTACTCCAACGGTTAGCAAGGGTAACCAAAAGCCCTCTTTTGATGCAGCCCAACACCCTTCAAAGTGGCCCAAACCCAGCAAACTCCCTTCCATGCTCCCGGTCGTTCGATCACGATCGCGTGGCCGAAAACCGCACCTCATTTGGACTCTCCTAGCTCCCTCTATCTATAAATATGTGCCTCCCCCCGAAATTCGCGGATGAAATCCGCCCCTAACCCTAGCTCCTTCTTCCTCCGCGCGCCGGACGCGTCCGCCCGGCGCCCCCGACCAATCGCCTCCCGCCACGTGGCGTGCCGCCTCGCGCCGCCTGCCCGCCTGGGCCCAAAGGCCGCGCCCAGCAACCTGCTCCCCGCCGCCGCCGCCCTGGGTGCCAGCGCCCAGCGCGCCGCAGCGCCCGCCGCCTCCAGCGCCCGGCCGCCGCCCGGCCCGGCAGCCCCTCCGGCGCCCCACCCTCCGGTCGCCGCCCTCGGCCCGTCGCCCGTCGCCTCACGCCGACGCCGGCCACCTCCAGCGCCATCTCGGCGCGAGCCCGCCCGCCTCGGCATCCCGCCGTTCAGATCCAGATTCGTATCTCGGAGGTTGACTTTTCCCTCCCGATTTTGCCCAAGTCCCAGATCGTGACATTATCATGCCATTTTCATCGCATCATAACTTGCTGCATACTGCTCCGTTTCGTGCGTGTAATATGTCAAATTGTTCGCCTCGACGATTACATCATTTCATCTCTTTGCATCATTTACATTTGAGCTCATCTTGACTCCAGAAATGCTGTTGGAAGAGGGCTATGTGATGTTAGTTTGATTCTTATCGAGACATGCACTTTTGTCATTTTTGCCATGATTTATGTGTGCACCCTATGAACTTGAGTCCTACATGTGTTTTGTAATATGCCATGCCATCTTTACAGGGGTGTATGCCATGTATTTTTGTGATCTCTGTGGTGACTAGCACAAGCATGCAAACTAGGATTCATGATGTTGCTGATTTCAGCCCCTGTTCTGCTGATATTTTTATGCCATGTAAACTTGATGCTAGCGAGAGATCCATGCTTATTTTGAGATACTTCAGTAAGGATGTTTTGAACATATGGTTATTCTCTATCCATCCATGCCCTTGTTTGAAATTATGGAGTGCCATAGCTTGAGTCAATCGAGCTCTACTTTTGCTATAAAATGTTTCCTGGCAGGATGTTTATATGTTATTCAATTTTGCCAAGGTTGTTGTAGTTGATCCGTGTATGCTATGATGTTGTTCTTGCCATGTATAGCTTCTATGCCATGTATTCTTACTGTGAGTTGCCTTGCCATGCCATGTATTGCTCTGTGGTGAGTGGTTCAAGCTCACCAACATGCCTACTTATTGTTGTTCCTACCATGTATGAATCTGTAATATAACTTGCTATGTTTACGTGGGTGCCATCATATCTTTGATCCTTTTTGGATTATGGTCAGTAAGGGACTTTTGTTCTATGCATTTAGTAGATTCATTACATGCCTTTGTTTTCCATGATAAGTTCCTGTAACATGTTGTTTGATAGCTCTAAACATTGCAACTTTGATGTTATTTACGCAAAGTCTGAAACTGTTATTATTTGCAATCTTGCCATGTGTGTTTGAGCATGTTCTAGTGATTTCTGGAGATAGCTCAGTGTTCATGTTTTGTCATGCTTTACCTGTACTTCATTCCCATGCCTTTTGTTCTCATGTTGAGATGTTTTAGCATAGAGTTTTGATGCTTGCTATATGCCTAGTTGCTGTTACGGACAGCTTGTCCTTTAAACTTGTGTTGTGTGTATGTGTTGAACCGTTGCTCCGTTTTGAGTGTGCTCTATATGAAACTTGCTTGATTTTGCATGTAGTTTCATATTATCATGTTGCATCCTTGTTTTGAGGTGTTTGCTTGATGTTTGTATGCTTTTGCATCAATGCCATGTTTAACTTGTTTTGCTCATATCTTCTAGGCAGTAGCTCCGAATTTAATGAACTTTATATGTAACTTGACTAGAATTTCGTGTAGATCATCGTGGTGCATCTTAACTTGCTGTTTAACAACTTGAACATAAGGTTTATTTAGATCTGGACCAATTTCGAAATTTGCATATGAGGACTTACCGGAATTGGTATATGTTGTTTCCGACCTCATTTAAACTTGCTTTGAGGTGTTGTTCTTGTTTGCATCATATTTTGCCATGAGTAGCTTCATGTAGCCTTGTCATGCATCATACGTGGTTGGGCATCATGTCTTGTTCATATGTGGTGTGTTTACTTTGTTGTGTGCTTCTTCTTGTTAGTTCCTGTTTCGTTGCGATCGTGAGGATTCGTTCGTCTACGCTTGGTTCGGCTTCATCCGTTCGTCTTCTTCATGGACTCGTTCTTCTTCCTTGCGGGATTCCAGGCAAGATGACCGCTACCCTGGATCTCACTACTATCATTGTTATGCTAGTTGTTTCGTTCTATCACTATGCTGCGCTACCTATCACTTGTTCCTCAAGCCTCCCAAATTGCCATGTCAGCCTCTAACCTTTTTCACCCTTCCTAGCAAACCGTTGTTTGGCTATGTTACCGCTTTGCTCAGCCCCTCTTATAGCGTTGTTAGTTGCAGGTGAAGATGAAGTTTGTTCCTTGTTGGAACATGGAGATGTTGTTCCTTGTTGGAACATGTTTACTTGTTGGGATATCACAATATATCTTATTTAATTAATGCATCTATATACTTGGTAAAGGGTGGAAGGCTCGGCCTTATGCCTGGTGTTTTGTTCCACTCTTGCCGCCCTAGTTTCCGTCATATCGGTATTATGTTCCCGGATTTTGCATCCCTAACGCGGTCGGGTGATTTATGGGACCCCCTTGACAGTTCGCTTTGAATAAGACTTTTCCAGCAAGGCCCAACATTGGTTTTACCATTTGCCTCACCTATGCCATTTTTCCCTTGGGTTTCCGGAGCCCGAGGGTCATCTTTATTTTAGCCCCCGGGCCAGTTCTCCTCGAGTGCTGGTCCAAACCGGCGATGTCCGGCCCCTCGGGCAACCAGGGTCTATGCCAACCCGTCGTCTTGCTCATCCGGTGTGCCCCGAGCGAGATATGTGCAGCTCCTATCGGGATTTGTCGGCACATCCGGCGGCTTTGCTGGTCTTATTTTATTCTTGTCGAAATGTCTTGTAGCCGGATTCGAGACTGATCGGGTCTTCCGGGAGAAGGAATATCCTTCGTTGATCGCGAGAGCTTATCATGGGCTAAGTTGGGACACCCCGCAGGTATAAACTTTCGAAAGCCGTGCCAGCGGTTATGTGGCAGATGGGAATTTGTTAATATCCGGTTGTAGTAAACTTGAAGCAAACTCTTCTAAAATACACCAACCGTGTGCGTAACCGTGAGTGTCTCTTTTCGGGGTTGATCGAGAGGAGAACACGGTTCTTGGGTTATGTCTGACGTAAGTAGGAGTTCAGGATCACTTCTTGATCATTACTAGTTGACGACCGTTCCGCTTGCTCTCTTCTCGCTCTTATTTGCGTTGGTTAGCCACCATATATGCTTAGTCGCTGCTGCAACCTCACCACCTTACCCCTTCCTTTCCCTTTAAGCTTTGCTAGTCTTGATACCCATGGTAATGGGATTGCTGAGTCCTCGTGGCTCATGATTACTACACCACCGATTCTGGTACAGGTTTGCGATGATCATGACGCGAGAGCGATGTTACTTGTTTTGGAGTTCTTCTTCTGCTTCTGCTTCGATCAGGGGATAGGTTCCAGGTCGGCAACCTGGGCTAGCAGGGTGGATGTCGTTTGAGTTTCTGTTTATGTTTCATCCGTAGTCGGATGTTGATCTTGTATATGATGTTGATGTATTCTTGTGGCATTCGTGCCTTATGTATGTATCCCCATCTATTATGTAATGTTGATGTAATGATATCCACCTTGCAAAAGCGTTTCAATATGCGGGTCTATCCTTGGTGGGACCGTCGAGTTCCTTTTGGATAGGGTCGCATATTAGGCGTGACAGAGGAAGCCCAAGAGCTTGCCCGAGGGGACCCCAAACACACACCTCTCCGGGTTGAGCCGCGGGTTCACTGCGTTGAGGCTCGCGAAGGTTTCCTCCAGGTCTTGTATCAGGGTCTTGGCCTCACGAGACTTCACCACAATGTCATCGACGTAAGCCTCAACATTCTTCCCGAGCTGCGGGCCCAAGGTGATGTGCATCAGCCGCTGAAAGGTCGCCCTGCGTTGCACAGTCCGAACGGCATGCATGTGTAGCAGTACACTCCACACGGGGTCAAGAAGGCCGTCTTTTCCACGTCTTCTACCGCCATCTTGATCTGGTGATAGCCAGAGAAGGCATCCAGAAAGCATAACAGTCGCTTTTCGGCGGTGGAATCGACGATCGATCGTCACGGGGGAGCAGGAATGGATCCTGCGGGCAGGCTTTGTTGAGGTTGGTGAAGTCGACACACATGCATTCCTTCCCCGCTTTCTTTGGCACGACAACTGGGTTAGCCAACCAATCTGGGTATCAGACCTCGCGAATGACCCCTGCAGCTTCTAGCTTGCGGGTCTCTTGGACGATGAAAGCCTGCTTTTCGGTGGACTGCCGCCTTGCCTACGCTTCCGCAGGCGTACGTTGGGGCACACGTTGAGGTGGTGCTCGGTAACGCCTCTAGGGATCCCCGCCAGCTGATCAGGCTCCCATGCGAATACCTTCTTGTTTGCGTGCAGGAACTTGACCAGGGCCTCCTCCTGCTCGGGCTCGAGGTTGGCGCCTATGGTGAAGGTGGCGTTAGTGGATCCGTCCTCGTCGACCAGTATTTGCTTGGTTTCTTCCTTGTCTTGGGTGAACAACTGCTTCTTCTTGGCCGGCGCAGCCCCCTTGGGCTCAGAGGCGTCTGAGTCAGCGGGATGCGCCGACGCCGCCGTCTTGAAGACGAGCTTGAGCACTTGCAATGCATCCCCGGTGTCTCCGGACACGGTGAGGACGCCGTTGCTCCCGGGCATCTTCATGAGGTTGTACGCGGGGTGAGTCGCGGCCATGTATCGGGCTAGCGCTGGATAGCCGAGGATGGCGTTGTATGGGAGGCCGATGGGAGCGATGTCGAAGTCGATCAGCTCTGTGCGGAAGTTGTCGTAGGTGCCAAAGGTTACCGGGAGACGGATTTGCCCCAGGGAGCGGGATGAACCGCCCCCGACGCCCAAGAAGGGCCGGCTGGGCTGAAGCCGCTCCGGCGGTATGTGGAGGAGGCTGAAGGCTTCAACCGAGAGCACGCTGAGGCCCGCGCCGCCGTTGATGAGGGTCCTGGTGACGGCTACCTGGCTGATGGTGGGGGTGCACAGTATTGGGAGCGTGCCCGAGCAGGCTGAGTTGGCAGGGTGATCCTCCGAGCTGAAGGCCAGATCGGCCCTGGGCGCCGACCGACCCGGAGGAGCCCCATGCTGCACGGAGGCAGCGCCGACCTGGCGAGCGAATGGCTTGATGTGGAGGTCTGAAGGTGGCGCCTGCGAGCCGCCCAGAGAAACTGCGATGATCTGGGCGCCCGGCGCAAGATGCTGGCGAGGAAAGGCGTGCAGCTCCTCCCAAGAGGCTACGGAAGCGGCTGGCAGGTGGAGCAACCACACGCTGGGCGCCGGTGAGGTCATGGGAAGCGAGTTAGCCATGACCTGCTGCCGCGCCTCCTACGCCGAGGAGGGCCTCTCAGACGTGCATACAGAAGGCCGATGGATCGGTCGTGCCGTTGTGGCGCGGTGGCGTCTCGGCTAGAACTTGTCCGCCACCGCACTGTCGCAAAAGTGGGGCCAAGGCTCGAAACCCCAGCCTCTGGGCTGGCGTCGGCGGCCGGAGCGGGCGGCGCCCTGCTCATCGTAGGGCGAGTCACGATGTCGGCGGAGAGCGGGTCTGCGGAAGGGAAAGCTCCGGCGCACCCCTACCTGGCATTGCCAAATGTCGGATTTCGGGTTCCGGCAGACCCTCTAGGTTCGAACTCTGGGGTGCACGCGGAGATCTCACCCCCTACCTACCTGCACCTCGCCGCCTTGCTAGGATCTAAACTACCAAAGGAACGACACAAGAGAGACAAGGTTTATACTGGTTCGGGCTACCATTGTGGTGTAACACCCTACTCCAGTTTGTGGTGTGGTGGATTGCCTCTTGGGCTGATGATGAACAGTACAAGGAAGAACAGCCTCGCGAGGGTCTTTTCTTGGTCGGTGCGATGAACTGCTAGGGGGAGTTTGATCGCTCTCTCTCTCTCTCTCTCTCTCTCTCTCTCTCTCTCTCTCTCTCTGCGATTGATTTCTCGGTGCCTCTACCCTGTGGGTGGCTAGTCCTATTTATAGGCAGAGGCCCTGAGCCTCTTCCCAAATATTGAGTGGGAAGGGCGCCAACAATTGGCCATTTTGAAGGGAACATCTATTACACTTATCTGACTAAAGTTGGTCCTCGCTTTGTCAAAGGATCTGGTGGTGGCCTTGGCTTGGGCTCCACGATGACTTCCTTCCTTCCGTTGCATGCAGTCTTGGTCTCGTTGTAATCAAGCAGGCGCCTTTGCTTGATGCTCTCGCTGCGCTTGCCCCTTTGCACCAAAGAGGAAATGAGGACACTGCGCTGGCTGGCGCCACTTGGCGCCCTTGGTCGTCATGGCTTGAATCATGGGCACCTCGTGAGGTACCCGCCTTGATCTTTCCGCCTCCTCATGAGCCAGCCCGACGAGGCCGTGCTCGAGGAAGCTTCTGTCGTCCGCCTCATGAGGCTTGGCCTCGCGAGGTCTTGAGCTTGTCTTGATGAAGATGGGCGTGCAGGCCACCCCTTGAAGCCACGCCGCAGGCCGCAGGCAGGCAAGTCTGGGTACCCCCGTTCCTAGAACGCCGACACTTACCTCAAAACCTGTCAGCAGGCTGCTGCAGGCTTCGGTTAGTCCGCTCTTGACAGACTGAACCCTCTCAATCACCGTACCCATAAGGATACGGTGCTCATCCACAATGGAAGCGCCACATAGCGCTTCCAGCAAATTATCCGGTGCCTCTGGTTGGACAGAGGTCACCGGCGGAATAGGCACACCTCCTTCTCTCGAAGGAGGCTGCACAACGGACTCCGGAGCCGTGTAGGTCTCCGGAGTCGTATCCGGTGAGGGGTGGAACTGAAGACGGCCCCCATCGCCAGTCTCCATGGGGATCTGCTTCCCCATATGTCCGGCGGCCGAGGTTTCGCCCTCTGGCGCCACCCTGACGGCCTCCTGAGACTCTCCCTGGCCTGGGAAGGTCCTTCGTGACAGCACCTCGGCGTCATCCTTGGTCGCGGGAGAGTAAGCGGCCGGCGGTGACTCGCTGGCCATCGCATTTGAATATAATCAACCTCCTGATAAGGTTCACATGGAGCTATCATGGGCCGGACTGCGATAGCATGACTAACCATATTAACACCATAAATACGAGAGGCCGGATGCATGGATGCATATGGGCTTTTTAGTACTTACGATGCGGCCAGGGGCTTGCTTCGGGGGCATCACTCTGGCTGCTGTCGACGTCCCACGCGGAGTTATCCGCGAGGGGGCCTGTCGGTGTCAAAACCGGCGGATCTCGGGTAGGGGTCCCGAACTGTGCGTCTAGGCGGATGGTAACAGGAGACAAGGGGCACGATGTTTTTACCCAGGTCTGGGCCCTCTCGATGGAGGTAATACCCTACTCATGCTTGATTAATATTGATGATATGGGTAGTACAAGAGTAGATCTACCACGAGATCAAGGAGGCTAAACCCTAGAAGCTAGCCTATGGTATGATTGTTGTTCGTCCTACGGACTAAAACCCTCCGGTTTATATAGACACAGGATAGGGTTAGGGTTACACAGAGTCGGTTACAATTGTAGGAGATCTACATATCCGTATCGCCAAGCTTTCCTTCCACGCCAAGGAAAGTCCCATCCGGACAGGGACGAAGTCTTCAATCTTGTATCTTCATAGTCTTGGAGTCCGGCCGTGGCGATAGTCGGCTGTCCGGACACCCCTAATCCGGGACTCCTCGGTAGCCCCAACCAGGCTTCAATGATGATGAGTCCGCGCGTTGATTGTCTTCGGCATTGCGGCGGGTTCTTCTCCAAATTCCATATACTTGTCGAATAGTGTAAACCCGATAAATGCTGCGCTCCTCGGCTTCCTGCGCCCAATAATGGCCATCTTCCACATGTTTGAATGAATGCGAAAAGTCAGGGTATTTTTACAATATTCCCCCTAGCCGCGCAAAGGAGTCGCTTATAAAAGGGGCAAGGATCTAGATCTGAGTCACACCATCCCCCCTTTGCGAGCTTTCATCGGAGCGCCTCTGACCAAAGCCCATTCCATCATGGACAGTCGACACGGCTCCTCCTCTCGCGTTTCCAGCCCCCAGCCAGGAAATTGGGAGAGATGCTCAGTCCCGCATAGCGAGCTAGTTATACTCCAAGCCAAGGGATTTCTCCCTCCGGCCTTCATGGTTCCGGTTCGAGCCGGACTTGCCACCTACAAGGGCGGAAAGCAAGCGGAGGCGTCCCGATCCCTCTAAAGGAGGCGGGTGTGCTTCATCTCTTATCTAGTAAGAGGAATCGGATTTCCAATCTATCCGTTTCTCCGGGGCTCTTGAGTTCTACGCCTCCAATGCACCATCTTACTCCTGCCTCCATCTTGCACATCGCGGGCTTCGTGGCCCTTTGCGAACTGTTCTGGCGTCGAGGCTCATTTGGGCTGTGGAAGAGAATATTCTGCCTAATTCCTCGTTCTCATGAGGGGTCAATATATCAAGTGGGCGGAGCGAGCTATGGCGCATCGCCGGACGGATACTGCGGAACCCCAAAGAAGGCGTCCAAGAGGCGGCCTTGAAATGGTTTTATATGGAGGGCGTCCGCTGCGGATCCTGTTCGGATCGGCCTTCCGGAGTTCAGCAATGCTCCTCTGAAGAAGCGCCTAAGTTGGCGCCCTCGAGCCCCGAGAGAAGATGACCGGGATGTCCGTTATTTGATGAGCGAATAAGATTCTTGGCTCATGCGGATCGACCATGACAGGAGTCATGGCAATCTGCATTATGAGGGGAGTGCAGCCGCCCATCTGAGGGGCCACCCCATGTGGGACTTCAATGGGAGGGCGATGCCACCCGCCATGGCCGCAAAGGGCCAGGATCGGTCACCGAACTGGTGAAGATCTTGTCTGCCATGTACAAAGGAGAGGAGGAGGATTTCCTTCGTGTCAACCCACTGAAGGAGTTTTCTTCGAATAATCCTCGAAGCTGGGTAAGCAAACATCCTTGTGACCTGTCCGATCCATATCCCCTTAGTTTAAATATCTCATTTCATGGTTTTTGCGCGGGAACTGCGCCGGACTGTGGAGAAGATACACAGCCTGCCCCCACAACCCGAGGATCCGGAGCGATCCCTCGATCCGACCTCCGAAGAGGATCCGGATATAACGGTGGAGTTGATCGACGGGGTGTTCTACCAACTTAGCATCGACAATGCTTTGGTAGCCATTAAGGCCGATTACCCCGGAATACTTCCAGCCCCACAGGTAACTGAGACCAAGATCCCAAAACCCTGATAATGACCCATCCATGCTTATTTCTTTATCACCGTATACCAATGGTGCTTCGCAGGGGGTACCTTCTAGGCAGGAAGCCGAGCCCGGCGGCCCGGCCAACAAAGGCAGTCGGCCCCAGCAGCTAAAAGAAGTGCGGTCCGGATCGAAAATCCGCCGCAGCAGTATGGCATGTCACCATACTTCGAGGATTGATTCCGGAAGGCGTACTAACGCTGATGCTCTTTTGAAATAGGCGCCACGGATCGAGCCGGAGAGGCTGCCGATCGAACCTTCAGCGGACAAGCTTCAAAGCCGGGTCCGGAGGCTGAAGCGAGCACGAGGCGTCGTCGGATGCTCCTCCGAGCAGAGGATGCCGACAGGTTGTCCGCCACCAACTCCGAGGTGGAGCGCCTTCAATCATAGGCGCCACGGACAGTTCTTCGTGACGCGTGTTTCTCCCAAGAGGCCTTGAATGCCTTTGATTGGAGATCGCACCTCCGTGCCGCTCAAGATGGTCTAGCGAGCCACGGAGCAGTATGTGAAGGACATACGGGTAAGGAAATTTGACAGTTATATATGCAAGAGCCCCGAGACTTAAAATAGTTAGGATAACTGATTTAAGGATCATTTTGTTATGCAGGATCTTACAGAAAAGAATAACCGACTATCCCAGGAGCTGGAAGAGGGCATGGCCCAACTTGAGGCCGCACTAGCCGCTACGGGGGGAGCCACAGAGACCCCTCGGTAATATCGCTTGAAGATAAATAATTTATGAAGTGCGGCGGGTGTGTAAATCGACAAAACATTGCAGATGGCGCGGACTAGATCCGGACAAGCAACAGCTCTTACGCCCGATTAAAGGCTGGCGAGGCGTGCTTACGAGGGTGCGGCGGAGAAGAATAACTTCCAAGGCGCCAACACCAAGCTGGGTGAGGAACTAAGGGCGTTCGTGCCCAGTTAGGCGACTCCATAAAGGAGAATCGGTAACCGTCGCAGCATTTTCGATAAGTGCTTGAGCGAACTTTGAAAAGAGTTCGCGAGGAAGGCCACTAACATAAACATGTTTGTAGGTTTGCTCACAGGTCGCCCCGAGGAGGAGATGCCCGATTCTTGGTGATCTTCTTCCCGAATTGCGTCACCTGCACGAACGAGTCCGGCGGTGATGAAAGGCATCGGCCAAGTCTTGTGGCCATCTATCTCCTGCTGAAGGCATTGGGAGCTGGCGGAGCGGCTTCGGGGAGCACGGCGGCGCTTCGGCTATGGAAGATATCGGCTTGCCGTCAAAGCGCCAGGAGGCTGGGCCATGGTGAAGACGCGGTACACAAAGGCTGACCCAAACCACATGGCCGAGGTCGGACACTGGGGGCGGATGGGATGGAGATCCTGTAAGCTTAGTGTCTGACCAAGTAGAATTGGCGCCAAGTATTCCCAACAAGATTGTAAATTAGATAGCCTATTAGATGGCATTGAGGAGGAATACAATGAGTCGAGTTGACTATGTAAAAATATGACATGAAAGAATGTCTTCTAGCCGGATTGTAGATCGTTTGTCATAGCGGACCTTTTCGCTTCGACCTCCGGACCCAATAGTCCGGAGTGTGTCCTAATACCTTCGTGGTTATATAAGAATCGTGGTATGCATGGAGACCAGGCGTATGGGTAACTATTGTTGTATCAGACAAGTGCCCAACTAGTTATGTTATATTACATGGGTAGTAAGAAACATCTTCCAGGGAGAATAGTTCCGTTAAGGGTTCCTTTCGCTGGGATGCATGCCCTAAAGTGCATGTCAAAAGCTGTTATAAAAGCAGAAAATCATCTGGGGGCAGATGTGTAAATAGTTAAAAATCATCTTTCAGTTCACCGACCGAATATTCCCTTAAAACGCTAGCTTTGGCTTCACCATCTGAGGTACACATCCGGCTGACCGGCAGTAACAATCGCAGAGGTGCTCCTTTACCTCCTAGCCGAACAATCGGGAGCGAGGGGTAAGCACAGGAGCCGAGCAACCCAGCTTGGCCAAAACTTAAGTCATATCGATGCATATAATGGTGAATAAAAGGCACATGCGGAAGTTTAACGCATGTGTTGGACATAAGCCCGTATAAATAAGCTTACGTTAAAGAAGCCCCAAGTATAATGGAGCGGACAGCGTCAAGTTTAATGCGAAAAAGCGCAAGCGAGCCTCTAGAGCTACAAGAAGAAGAAGGGGAAGGAGAGAAATAGAGGACAGCAAAAGCAAAAATAAAGAATGCAGACGGAGGAAGGAGCGAACTTGGAGTCCGGCACTCGGCGTAGAATCTTCGTGAGCGGGCTGCGTTCCATGGGTTCGGCTCGAGTCGGTTATCCGATCGTTTGCAGACGGTATGCTCCGTCGGTCGGGACCTGGTCGATGATGAAGGACCTTCCATTTGGGCTTGAGTTTGTCCTTTTCTTGTCCGTGAGCGTAGAACTAGTTCGCCAATGTTATAAGCTTTGGCTCGTGCTTCCTGCTTTGATGTCTTGAGCCTGCTGTTGATAGAATGCGGAGCGAGCTTTTGCCACGTCGCGCTCCTCCTCCAATGCGTCCAAACTGTCCTGCCGATCAAGATCGGCTTCTCTTTCTTCGTACATGCGCTTTTCGAGGTGAGTCATGTATTATGTCCTGAGGCAAGACTGCCTCTGCGCGTACACCATGAAGAATGGTGTGAATCCGGTGTCTGATTCGGCGTGGTCCACAGCCCCAGTCTGGTCGAGCTCCTCAACCCGGTCGTGTTAGATTCCTTGAGGACCGCACTAGTGCGGGTTTAATGCCGCTCATTATTAGACCATTTGCCCGTTCGACTTGGCGTTGGTTTGAGGGTGATAGGCGAGGCGTGTCGAGCTTTATGCCCATGTTTTTGCACCATGATTTGACCTCATTGGCCGTGAAGTTAGTTCCATTATCGATGATGATCTGTGGGGACACCGTAACGGTGCACTACCCCTGATATGAAGTCTATCACTGGTCTGGATTCGGCCGTTTTAACAGGTTTGGCCTCAATCCATTTGGTGAATTTATCGACCATGACCAATAGGTATTTTTGCTTGTGGGTTCCTCCCTTGAGGGGCCCAACCATATCAAGCCCCGGACACCGCGACGGCCAGGTGATGGGTATAGTTTTAAGGCGGTGGGTGGCATGTGGCTTTGGTTAGCAAAAAGCTGGCAACCGACGCATCGTTGGACTAAGTCCTGCGCATCTGCCCGGGCCGTCGGCCAATAAAATCCTGTACGGAAGGCCTTGCCTACAAGGGCCCGAGCTACGGCGTGGTGCCCACCCAGTCCGGCATGAATTTCAGCCAGGAGGTTTCGCCCTTCCTCTTTGGAGATGCACCTTTGAAGGACTCCGGTAGTGCTTTTCTTATAAAGCTCTCCCTCGTGGACTTTATAGGCTTTAGAGCGCCGTACTATGCAGCGAGCCTCATTTTGGTCTTGGGAGTTCCTACCTAGTTAGGTAGGCTAGGAATGGTTCCGTCCCACGGGCGATAACGCCATTATTTCGTGAGGAGGGTGTTATCTCGGGCGGAGCCTCGGTTGTGTCGAGTGTTGGCGTCGGCGGTGCGGTTGGGTCGGATTATTGTGCGGACTCCTTCCCATAATGCGGATGGCTTGAACAGCCGTTCCAAAAAGATATTGGGTGGGACGGCATCGCGTTTTGCACCGATGTGTGCCAATATATCCGCCGCCTGGTTGTTATCCCGGGCTACATGATGTAATTCGAGCCCTTCGAACCGTGCTGACATTTTTAGGACCGCATTGCGGTATGCTGCCATTTTCGGATCTTTGGCGTCAAAGTCTCCGTTTATTTGGGATATTGCGAGGTTTGAATCCCCGCGCACCTCTAGGCGTTTAATGCCCATGGAGACTGCCATCCGGAGGCCGTGCAGGAGGGCCTCGTATTCGGCTGCGTTGTTGGAGTCTGCATACATTATCTAAAGGACGTATTGGACTGTGTCCCCGGTTGGGGACGTCAGGACAAGCCAGCCCCCAGGCCAGCCAACATTTTGGAGCCATCAAAGTGCATGATCCAATTGGAGTATGCGCCGTACTCTTTAGGGAGTTCAGCTTCAGTCCATTCGGCCACGAAGTCGGCCAAAACCTGCGACTTAATAGCTCGTCGTGGCTTATAAGTTATGTCGAATGGGAGGAGCTCTATGGCCCATTTAGCAATCCGGCCCGTCGCGTCGCGGTTGTTTATAATGTCATTAAGGCGTGCCGGAGGCTACCGTTATCGAACACTCTTGAAAGTAGTGTCGCAGCTTCGGGATGCCATGAACACGCGTATGCTATCTTTTGATAGTGTGGGTACGGGACTTGCATGGAGTTAGGACAGTGGACACATAATAAACCGGTTTTGAATAGGGAACGGTGTCCGTCCGTTCTCGTTCGACAACGAGCACCGCTGACAACTTGATGTGTTGCGGCGATGTATAATAGCATTGGTTACGCCCATGTTGGGCGCGGCCAGAACGGTTGTTGCCAAAATGGCCTTTATTTCTTGAGTCCGGCCGTGGCGGCATCCGCCCCTCGAAGTGTTGGATGCGGCGAGGAGGCGGTAAAGAGGTAATGCTTTTTCTCCTAAGCGGAGATAAAGCGGCTTAGAGCCCCTCGCATCCGTCAATTTTGTATTTGTTTGAGGTCTTTTGGAATATCAATTGTGTGAGCTCGAATCTTGGCTGGGTTTGCTTCAATTCCTCTACGGACACAATGAAGCCAGGAGCTTTCGGCTGGACGCCAAGACGCATTTTCGGATTGAGCTTGATGTCATATTTTGAAGATTGTCGAATGTGAGCCTCAAGTCGTCTACTAGAGTTTCGGCGTGCTTGGTTTTGACGACCACGTCATCTACATATGCTTCCTTTGTTTTGCCGATCTGGTTTGCCAAACATATACGAATCATGCGCTAATATATTTGCCGGCGTTTTCAGCCCAAAGGGCATTGTGTTGAAGCGAGCGGGCCGTATGGAGTGATGAATCTGTTGCAGCAGTCTGGCTCCACCATCTTGATTTGGTGGTAGCGAGTCTGCGTCGAGGAAGCACAATGAGTCATGTCCTGCTGTAGCGTCAATGATTTGATCAATTCGAGGGAGAGGAAGGGATCCTTTGGGCAAGCCTTATTAAGGTCTTTGAAATCAACACATAGGCGCGGATTTATCCTTCTTTGGTACCATCACCAGGTTTGCTAGCCAGTCCGGATGTTTTATATCTCGATGAATCGGCCTCCAAAAGTTTGGCTAGCTCCTCTCCCATGGCATGTCTCTTGGGTTCGGAAAAGCGCCGAAGAGCCTGTTTGACCGGCTTGAATCCTTTTAGGATGTTTAGGCTATGCTCAGCCGGTGGCGTGGGATTCTGGCATGTCTGAAGGGTGCGAGCAAAGATGTCCCATTTTCTTGTAGAAATTCTCGTAGTCTGGCGTCTACATCAGGGTTTAATTGTGCCCGATGGAGGCCGTCTTTGCGTGGTCCGTTGGGTGGACTTGGAATTTGACTATTTCATCCTTTGGTTTAAAGAGGTGGACTTGGATCTTTTATCAAGTATCACGTCGTCCACATTCACCGTGGGCGCATCGCGGTGAGTTCCTCGGCCGCTAGGGCTTGGATAGTGCCTCGAGGGCTAGTGCGGCCGTCTTATTTTCGGCGCGAGTGCTATGTTCGGATCACTAGCGAGTGATGATTCCGTTGGGACCGGGCATTTTAAGCTTCATGTACCCATAATGGGGTATAGCTTGAAAAATTGTGAATGCCTCTCGTCCTAATAAGGCATGGTATCCGCTGTTGAGCAGGGCCACTTGAAATGTGACCTCCTCGGACCTGTAATTGTCCGTGAGCGAACACTACGCCCGGCGTGATTTTTCTGTGCAGCATGCTTCCGGCTGGGGATTATTCCTCTAAAGGTTGTGCTGCTTCGCTCAATGCGGTTCCAGTCTATTTCCATTTTCGTAGGGTTTCCTCATAGATGAGGTTTAGTCCGCTGCCGCCATCCATGAGTACCTTAGTAAGGCGAAAGCCGTCTACTATCGGTGAGGACCAATGCGGTGGTGCCGGGCAGTTCGAAATTTAGGTTAAATCCTTTGGCATTGAAGGTAATAGCTGTGTCACTCCATGGATTTATTGTTGCTACTTGGTAGACTTGGCAAGGTTGCGGAGTTGTCGTTTCGCATGTTATTTGATGCGAAAGTCTCAAGACTATTAACACCGTCTTGGTGTTCTTTGGGCTGGGATTCGAAGCTAGAAGCTCTTCGCCACTTTTGGCCACTGCCGTAGTATCCAACATGCTCGAAGGCTATGAGTTGGAGTGGCGCCCTCGTGCTATGAATTTTGCGAGGTCCGTTTAGCCAACCCTCCATTACGGTTCCGTACCCTTTAGGGGTTTTGGTTTTTGGTATACAACCGGTGCTTGATAATGATGCACCCTTTTGTTCCGGACTAGGGATGTATTGGGGCGGATTATCCCAAAATTTACTTTCGGTTTTCAGGCGCTCTCCATCGCACATACTTTTGTATGCGATGGTCACCAAGTCGAGAAAAGCATGTGATTTCCGACGACTTATGGCGTTTAGGATTCCCTTGTCCGTGCAATTATTGCAGAAGATTGGTATTGCGTCCTCCTCTCGGCAGTCCTTTATCCTGTTCATAACCAGGAGGAATCGGGCCCAGTAATGATGTACTGTTTCGGCGGGCTCTTGCCGAATTCGAGAGAGATCGCTAATGTTTGGGAGGGCGGGTGGCACTAAATCCGGAACCCCGTCCAATTTAGGACTCAAGGGCCAGGAAGTTTCCGAACTGGGAAGCTTGGATTTTTTAGTGCTATCCGATGAGTCCGACCCGCCGCCTGACTTTAAGTTCAGGGCTTGATCGACATCCGTCCCTCCGCAGGAATCCGGCATGGAGGGATCGGGAATCTGGATGTAGCTAGTCCTTAAGATAGTAGAAGAGTCGCCGCATTGCTCCTCTATCACAGCAACATGATGGGTAGCCTTGGGAGAGTTGATCTCTCTCAGATCGGTTTTAGGCCCGATCCGGTCGTGTCTGTGGCGACTCGAGGCGGCGATGCGATCCAAGAGCTCGTTTACGGAGGAGAGCTCGATCGGATCTAACTATTCGGCAAGTTCGAATCGACATGGAGATTGGTTTCGATGACTCGAGAGGTCATCGTCGGTAGCGACGGCCGAACTAGCGGTCATGAGAAAACCGCCTAGCGAAGAGTCGACCCGATGGCCAAGGCTTCTTTGGCGATGGTATCGTCTTTAAAGGCGAGATGAGGCATCCTACGATGGCGGCGACGCGGAGAACTCTTAATGAAAGCACCAATGTCGGTGTCAAAACCGGCGGATCTCGGGTAGGGGTCCCGAAGCTGTGCGTCTAGGCGGATGGTAACAGGAGACAAGGGACACAATGTTTTACCCAGGTTGGGCCCTCTCGATGGAGGTAATACCCTACTCCTGCTTGATTAATATTGATGATATGGGTAGTACAGAGTAGATCTACCACGAGATCAAGGAGGCTAAACCCTAGAAGCTAGCCTATGGTATGATTGTTGTTAGTCCCACGGACTAAAACCCTCCGGTTTATATAGACACGGATAGGGTTAGGGTTACACTGAGTCGATTACAATTGTAGGAGATCTACATATCCGTATCGCCAAGCTTGCCTTCCACGCCAAGGAAAGTCCCATCCGGACACGGGACGAAGTCTTCAATCTTGTATCTTCATAGTCTTGGAGTCCGGCCGTGACGATAGTCCGGCTGTCCGGACACCCCCTAATCCGGGACTCCCTCAGGGCCCTTCCCCCTCTTGGGTGCCTCCGCCTCCAGATTTTTGGAGGCCACCCTCTTCTTCCTCCCCCCATCAGGGCGAGAATTGCTTTCCTCCTCCTCGTCATCGTCGTCTTCGGCGGCAGAGGAGTGAGTCTTGTCTTCGGACGTCATGTCTAAAGCGCCCTTGCGGCGAACGCCACCTTTGGCCCCCTTGGATTTCTTCTTGGCCTTCTTCTCCGGCGCCTTGTAGGGCGCCGGAACCAGCATCTTCGCCAGGAGCGGGATGACTAGTTCCTCGGGCAGCGGAGCCAGACACCGAATCCGCTCCGCTTTCTCCATCCACACCTGAAAGAATGAGATAGTAAAGTTTAGATATCCTCCTTGCAAGCAAGTAGAGGATGCGCCATGAGATGTGACTCACCGCACTAGCGATGGGCAAGATCGTGCCTGCGGTCCGAGTCTATGTCCGGCGGCGTCTTGTTGCCCTTAAAGAGAAACTTCCAAACATCTTCGTGAGTAGTTCTGAAGAGTCTTTCCAGGGTTTGGTGCTTCTCCGGATCAAATTCCCATAAAGGGCATGTCCGGCTCTGGCATGGAAGGATCCGGCGAACTAGCATCACCTGAATCACGTGGACGAGCTTGATGTTTTTATCCACCATGCTTTGGATGCGCGTCTGCAGCGCTATCAGCTCGTCCGACGAAGACCAATTTGGGCCCTTCTCCATCCAGGAGGTGAGCCGCATTGGAGCTCCGGATTTGAACTCGGGAGCTACGGCCCAGGTGGCGTCGCGAGGCTCTGTGATATAGAACCACAGCTTCTACCACTCCTTGACCGTCTCCACAAACGTACCTTTGGGCCATGTGACATTGGGCATCTTGCTCACCATGGCACCTCCGCACTCCGCATGCTGGCCATCCACCACCTTCGGCTTCACGTTGAAAATCTTGAGCCATAGTCCGAAGTGGGGAGGAACGCGGAGGAAGGCCTCGCACACGACAATGAATGCCGAGATGTTGAGGAAGGAGTTCGGGGCTAGATCATGGAAATCTAGCCCGTAATAGAACATCAGTCTGCGGACGAAAGGGTGGAGTGGAAACCCTAACCGCGGATGAAATGAGGGATGAACACCACCCTCTCATTGGGCTTCGGGGTGGGGACAACTTGCCCCTTGGCCGGAAGCCGGTGGGTGATTTCTTTCGCCAGATACCCGGCCTCCCGAAGCCCGGCGATGTCCTTCTCTTTAACGAAGGAGGCCATCCACTTGCCTTGCCCTCCAGATCCACACATGGCTGAGTGCTTTCTTGAGGAAGAAAAGATGAGAACTTGGGCGTTGGAGCTCAAGAATGGAAGGGCAGAGGAAGAGAGAAGGCATGGGTGAAGAAAGGGAATCCTTATCCCCTTATAAAGGCGGTGAATATCGAACGCCTCCCCACTCGCCTTAAAACTCGCCTATTCCCAAGGGCCATGCAAACGGCGCGGTTGGATTACCCACGCTCGCATTGATGAGAATCCCGCAATAAGGGGACACGATCTGTGCTTCGACAAGACGTGCCAATAAAAACCACGCCTCGAAACATGGAACGGCAGGACAAGAAACGGTTTGAAATAATGACCGGGCAAGCATGATGTCACGTTACAAAAAGTTGTCAGCAGATTGGACTCGTGAAATATTATACTCTCTGTGGTTGTGTGTGGTACTTGTGTTGCAGATCCGGACATGTTCATCCGAAGACTATCTTGGAGTATTCGGGAAAGGGAACCCGCCTTGCAATGCCGAAGACAATCTGCACGCCGGACACCTCGTCATTGAAGCCTGGTTCAGGGGCTACTGAGGGAGTCCTGGACTAAGGGGTCCTCGGGCGTCCAACCTGTTAGACATGGGCCGGACTGCTGGGCTATGAAGATACGAAGACCGAAGACTTTCTCCCGTGTCCGGATGGGACTCTCCTTGGCATGGAAGGCAAGCTTGGCGACCAAACATGAAGATTCCTTTCTCTGTAACCGACTTGGTGTAACCCAGTCCCCTCTGGTGTCTATATAAACCGGAGGGCTTAGTCCGTAGAGAACGAACAATCATAACCATAGTCATACAAGCTAGACTTCTAGGGTTTTAGCCATTACGATCTCGTGGTAGATCAACTCTTGTAATAATCATATTCATCAAGATCAATCAAGCAGAAAGTAGGGTATTACCTCCATAGAGAGGGCCCAAACCTGGGTAAACATTGTGTCCCCTGTCTCCTGTTACCATCGACCTTAGACACACAGTTCGGGACCCCCTACCCGAGATCCACCGGTTTTGACACCGACACCACCCCGAAGGTGTTAAACAAATGCCTCGGGCCATATGTCAATGGCAGGCGACTCTGATACCTTCTTTGGAGTACTGCATTAGACGCGTCTTGATCCAAACTCAAACACCAAGCATCTGCCTTGACATGTTGTGCTTCTGCATCAATCTAAGCCTTCAACGTAGCTGTTTGATTGTTCTCAGCCACGATATCCTCTTGGACCTTGGTGATATCCTCACGAATCCTCGTGACCTCTGCATTGCGCTCCGCCTGATTAGCCGCAGTGACCTCTGTTGCCAACAAAGTTGTCAAGGTGCCCATGAGATCCAGCAACACTTGAGTCGGTGGCCTGCCTGATCCGGATCCACCAGACCTTGTCGCGGCCGGGTCAGAAACTGTCGCAGCCATCATTGAAGAGTTGAGAGTCGGCCCTATGCCAGCCATGAAGATAGCAGCCCTGCACGGCGGCTCATAGGGGTCCGGAATACCGTGGCCATCGGAATAGCCCCCAAGCTCGACGTCTTGAAGCTGATAGATTGATTACGTCTCTCCGGTTGAGGACTCATCACCTGAGTAGATGAGAGTCTCTCCCCTAGATGCCAAATTTTCTGCAAGCTCCAAGCCTTGCGTGAAACCGATGAAGACACACTTCCGGCCGGGTTGATCCCGGGCGGGTTGCGTGCGCCAAGCCGACTCGATGAGGTGGGTGCAGGTGTCCGGCTCAGGCTCGGATTCGCCGATTTTGCCGATGAAGACGTGAATTCCGCCGAAGGGGACCCGGTACCCATACTTGATTGAGTCGAACTCAGGGCCCCAGCCAGCGCCGTTGATGTAGAGCTTGCCGTGACGACTCTTAGTCATCCTGCCAATGGTGTACCCCTAGGTCCCTGGGAAAGATCCCTTCAAGAACTCGAAACCACTATGTGATGGCCCCATGGTGGGCGCCAACTGTCGTGGGGTTAACACGGCAAATGCCCTAGTGAAAGGACTTAGGTGTGAGGCCATCGCTACGGTGATTAGCTCGAAGGGGTTGAACAGGACGAAGAACATGAGTTTATCCAGGTTAGGCCCCTCACGGTGGTGGTAAAAGCCTACTCCTGCTCTTGTTTCTATTGCATGAGTGTCGATTACAAGGGAGCGGATTTGCTAACCTAGCTAACGATTGATTGTAACCTAAGTTTACCCGCCACAGGGACTCGCCTTTATATACACAGGTTGAGGCCCTGAGCTTACAAGAGTCTGGGCCGGCTTATACTTCGTTACTGACGCCGGCTCTACATCACCTTGCCTTCTTTGGCAAGTCGCCATTGGGTGACTTACACTTCCGGGTCACGCACCATCTTCTGGTCTTGGGCCTTCAACCGGTCCACCTCATAAGCCACCTCCTGGCTCCGTGTCTTGGTTTCTTGGGCCTGTCTAAGGCTTCCTTATTGAGTCGCCAACAACCTAACCTAGCTCTATTAGGGCGGGTCTAACCGTGGGGTTATATCCCCAACAGAGTAGTTTGTCATTTACTCTCGTGCTTCACTTATATCTTATGAGTAAATGGTTGAATGAATTGAATGTCATAAATCTAAAATTATATATGTTTCATATGCTTATCCCATGGGGAGTAATGACTTCACATATAATAAGTATAGGCGGTAAAATTTATTGAATGTTAGCAAACATAGCATTGGTCACTTGAACAATTCATGAAAGAATATTGAAGGAAGAGAGATTTCACATATAAATATATTATCTTGGACATCTTCTATGATTGTGAGCCCCATTAATTGTTTTCAAACTTGAGCAAATTAGTTGAAGTTGGAGAAGGAAGACAACATAATGAGTTATATTTGGGTATATTTGTATAGAAGTTATATTGTTATGGATCCTCCAACATGTGGTGCTTGCTTAGGATCTTTACCGAAAAGGCTTTTGCCCCACTTTATATATAAAGCAACGATCCACAACATTCCGGTACAAACGCACACCTTCACAACACACGCACACACCCAAGGAAGGATTCACAGGCGCTGAGTGGAGCAACACCAACCCTAGCACTACAAGAGCAACCGGGGACTTCGACCATGAATTCGCCACCACGAAGAGATGAAGCCACATACAACAAACTGTGGGCTCCAAGGCGGTGCCTTCAAGAAGATTACGGCACCACATCACCGTCACCGCCCGATCCGAGGATCAGAGTTTCCACTGGAGCACCACGACGGGCGATGAGAGCCGCGGCGACGCCTTCAAGAAGGGAACAAGCTTCGCTGCCGCCGGTCCGTCCGAAGATAGAGCAGGTTTTCACCCTGGCCAACTCTCACCGCCACCGAACGCCACACCCTGGCTACCATGCCGCCCACACAACCATGGCCACTAGGCAGCACCGAGCCATAGGCTCTGCCCAAGAGCACCTCACTCCCACCACCAAGGCCGCTGCCCTGGCATCCAAGACCTTGACACCACCTCAGCCGAGACCCGCCGCTACCCCAACCAAAGAGACGAGCGAAAAGGCCCCGCCTTTCACACCCCTGGGCAGCAGTGCCAAGACCCAATAGGCCAGCCAAAACTAGCCTCCATCGATCCGTCCTGCAGCACCGGGCACGAGACGAGTTCGGTCCTACTACCGGACGCGAGATGAGCATGGTCCTGCTGCCGGGCACGAGACGAGCTCGGTCCTGCGGCCAGGTGTGAGACGAGCTCGGTCCTGTTGCACCGGGCGCGAGATTAGCGATGGACCGTCGCTAGGAGAGGCCAACCCTTCGACCAAAGTAACACCCGGACGAAGAGGAGAGGATCGAAGGCCGAGCAACCACCATCGCCGAGAACCACCACCGCAGGCACGCAGTAGTGGTCGCCAACCCCTGCCAAACACAGCCCGCGCCCCCTGCCGGCATCAAGTCTAGACCAGGACTGGCCGGACCTGACTGGATGACAGCAGGGACGCCACCACCAGGGGAGCCAGGCAGAGAAGGCCCAGACCATGCCTCCATGCGTGCCAGGCCCAAGCCCAGCCACCGCCGAAAGCAGAGCCGCGAGCCCTCGTACCAGATCCGATCCACCTCGACCATGAGCAGGACCCACGCGCCGCCCCGAATGCCCACGGCCCTTCGCACGGCCGTCGGCAGCCCGCGCCTCTGCCGCCAGCTGCTACCACTGCGCCTCCACGCCCGTGCCGCGCCCGCTCGCTGCTCGACTCGACGGTAATCGTCCATTTGCATCATGCTTTTATATCGATATTTATTGCATTATGGGCTGTTATTACACATTATGTCACAATACTTATGCCTATTCTCTCTTATTTTACAAGGTTTACATAAGGAGGAGAATGCGGCAGCTGGAATGCAGGGTGGAAAAGGAGCAAATATTAGAGACCTATTACGCACAACTCAAAAAGTCCTGAAACTCCATGGAAGTTCTTTTTGGAAATAATAAAAAATACTAAGCAAAGAAAATACCAGAGGGGGCCCACACCCTTCCTCGTGGGCCCCCTGGTGGCCCTCCGGTGCCCATCTTCTGATATATGAAGTCTTTCATCCGAAGAAAAATCATAAGCAAACTTTCGGGACGAGACTCCGCCGCCACGAGGCGGAACCTTGGCGGAACCAATCTAGGGCTCCGGCAGAGCTGTTCTGCCGGGGACACTTCCCTCCGGGAGGGGGAAATCATCGCCATCGTCATCACCAACGCTCCTCTCATCGGGAGGGGGCCAATATCCATCAACATCTTCACCAGCACCATCTCCTCCCAAACCCTAGTTCATCTCTTGTATCCAATTCTTGTCTCCAAGTGCAGGATTGGTACACAGAGGTTGCTAGTAGTGTTTATTACTCCTTGTAGTTGATGCTAGTTGGTTTATTTGGTGGAAGATCATATGTTCAGATCCTATATGCACATTAATACCCCTCTGATTATGAACATGAATATGATTTGTGAGTAGCTACGTTTGTTCCTGAGGACATGGGAAAAGTCTTGCTATTAGTAGTCATGTGAATTTGGTATTCGTTCGATATTTTGATGAGATGTATGTTGTCTCTCCTCTAGTGGTGTTATGTGAACGTCGACTACATGACACTTCACCATTATGTGGGCCTAGAAGAAGGCATTGGGAAGTAATAAGTAGATGATGGGTTGCTAGAGTGACAGAAGCTTAAACCCTAGTTTATGCGTTGCTTCATAAGGGGCTGATTTGGATCCATATGTTTCATGCTATGGTTAGGTTTACCTTAATACTTCTTTTGTAGTTGATGATGCTTGCAATAGGAGTTAATCATAAGTGGGATGCTTGTCCAAGTAAGGAAAACACCCAAGCACCGGTCCACCCACATATCAAATTATCAAAGTACCGAACGCGAATCATATGAACGTGATGAAAACTAGCTTGACGATAATTCCCATGTGTCCTCGGGAGCGCTTTTCTCTATATAAGAAATTGTCCAGGCTTGTCCTTTGCTACAAAAAGGATTGGACCACCTTGCTGCACTTTATTTACTTTTTTTACTTGTTGCTCGTTACAAATTATCTTATCACAAAACGATGTTACCTATAATTTTAGTGCTTGCAGAGAATACCTTGCTGAAAACCGCTTATCATTTCCTTCTGCTCCTTGTTGGGTTCGACACTCTTACTTATCGAAAGTACTATGATAGATCCCCTATACTTGTGGGTCATCAAGACTCTTTTCTGGCGCTGTTGCCGGGGAGTGAAGCGCCTTTGGTAGGTGGAATTTGGTAAGGAAAAATTTATATAGTGTGCTGAAATTTACTGTCACTTGTTACTATGGAAAGTAATCCTCTGAGGGGCTTGTTCGGGGTATCTTCACCTCGACTAGTAGAGCAAAGAGTTGCTCCTCAACCTACTGAAAATGAAAATGTCTAGTTTGAAATTCCTTCGGGTATGATAGAGAAACTACTAGCTAATCCTTTTGCAGGAGATGGAACATTACATCCTGATGAGCACCTAACATATGTGGATGAAGTTTGTGGATTATTTAAGCTTGCAGGTATGCCCGATGATGTTATCAATAAGAAGGTCTTCCCTTTATCTTTGAAGGGAGATGCATTGACATGGTATAGGCTATGTGATGATATGGAATCATGGAACTACAAACGATTGAAATTGGAATTTCATCATAAGTTTTATCCTATGCATATTGTTCATCGTGATCGTAATTATATATATATTTTTTGCACTCGCGAAGGATAAAGCAACGCTCAAGCTTGGGGGAGGCTTAAGTCAATGTTATATTCATGCCCCAATCATGAGCTCTCACGAGAAATGACTATTCAAAATTTTTATGCTCGGCTTTCTGAAAACAATCGCACCATGCTTGATACTTCTTGTACTGCTTCTTTTATGATGAAGACTATTGAATTCAAATGGGATTTATTGGAAAGAATTAAACGCAACTCTGAAGATTGGGATCTCGACGAAGGTAAGGAGTCAGGTATAACACCTAAGTTTGATTGTGTTAAATCTTTTATGGATACCGATGTTTTCCGTAAATTTAGCACTAAATATGGACTTGACTCTGAGATAGTAGCTTCTTTTTGTGAATCTTTTGCTGCTCACGTTGATCTTCCTAAGGAGAACTGGTTTAAATATCATCCTCCCATAGAAGTAAAAGTAGTTGAACCTATTAAAGTTGAAGAAAAGACTATCACTTATAATGATCCTATTGTTCCTACTGCTTATGTTGAGAAACCACCTTTCCCTATTAGAATAAAGGATCATGCCAAAGCTTCAACAATGGTTCGTAACCACAAGTATTGCGTGAGTGTTAGCAATTGTGAAAGACTAAATGATAGTTGAGTATGTGGGCTTGCTGAAAAGCTCTGACATAGACTCTTTCTGATGTTATGATAAATTGCAATTGCTTCAATGACTGAGATTATAGTTTGTTGCTTCTCAATAAGGTTTCTGTTCATACTTTGCATTGTGAATAGATTATTACTTGAGCATAAGAAATCATATGACATATATATATATATATATATATATATATATATATATATATATATATATATATATATGTTGCTGTTATAAGAATGATCATGTTGCCCTCATGTCCATATTTTATTTTATCGACACCTCTACCTCTAAACATGTGGACATATTTATCGTTATCGGCTTTCGCTTTAGGACAAGCGAGGTCTAAGCTTGGGGGAGTTGATACGTCAATTTTGCATCATGCTTTTATATCGATATTTATTGCATTATGGGCTGTAATTATAAATTAAGTCACAATACTTATGCCTATTCTCTCTTATTTTACAGGTTTACATAAGGAGGGAGAATGCCGGCAGCTGGAATTCTAGGCTGGAAAAAGAGCAAATATTAGAGACCTATTCTGCACAACCCCAAAAGTCCTGAAACTCCACAGAAGTTGTTTTTGGAAATAATAAAAAATACTGAGCGAAGAAAATACTAGAGGGGGTCCACACCCTGCCTCGTGGGCCCCCTGGTGACCCTCCAGTGCCCATCTTCTACTATATGAAGTCTTTCGTCCGAAGAAAAATCATAAGCAAGCTTTCGGGACGAGACTCCGCCGCCATGAGGCGGAACCTTGGCGGAACCAATCTAGGGCTCCGGCGGAGCTGTTCTGCCAGGGACACTTCCCTCCGAAAGGGGGAAATCATCTCCATCGTCATCACCAATGCTCCTCTCATCGGGAGGGGGCCAATCTCAATCAACATCTTCACCAGCACCATCTCCTCTCAAACCCTAGTTCATCTCTTGTATCCAATTCTTGTCTCCAAGTCTGGGATTGGTACCTGTAGGTTGCTAGTAGTGTTGATTACTCCTTGTAGTTGATGCTAGTTGGTTTATTTGGTGGAAGATCATATGATCAGATCCTATATTTACATTAATACCCCTCTGATTATGAACATGAATATGATTTGTGAGTAGTTATGTTTGTTCCTGAGCACATGGGAGAAGTCTTGTTATTAGTAGTCATGTGAATTTGGTATTCGTTATTTTGATGAGATGTATGTTGTTTCTCCTCTAGTGGTGTTATGTGAACGTCGACTACATGACACTTCACCATTATTTATGCCTAGAGGAAGGCATTGGGAAGTAATAAGTAGATGATGGGTTGCTAGAGTGATGAAGCTTAAACCCTAGTTTATCGTTGCTTCGTAAGGGCTGATTTGGATCCATATGTTTCATGCTATGGTTAGGTTTACCTTAATACTTATTTTGTAGTTGCGGATGCTTGCAATAGGAGTTAATCATAAGTGGGATGCTTGTCCAAGTAAGGACAGCACCCAAGCACCGGTCCACCCACATATCAAATTATCAAAGTACCGAACGCAAATCATATGAACGTGATGAAAACTAGCTTGACGATAATTCCCATGTGTCCTCAGGAGCGCTTTTCTCTATATAAGAAATTGTCCAGGCTTGTCCTTTGCTACAAAAAGGATTGGGTCACCTTGCTGCGCTTTATTTACTTGGGTTACTTGTTGCTCGTTACAAATTATCTTATCACAAAATGCTGCTACCTATAATTTCAGTGCTTGCAGAGAATACCTTGCTGAAGACCGCTTATCATTTCCTTCTGCTCCTCGTTGGGTTCGACACTCTTACTTATCGAAAGGACTACGATAGATCCCCTATACTTGTGGGTCATTGATACGTCTCCAACGTATCTATAATTTTTTATTGCTCCATGCTATATTATCTACTGTTTTGGACATTATTGGGCTTTATTTTCCACTTTTATATTACTTTTGGGACTAACCTATTAACCGGAGGCCCAGCCCAGAATTGCTATGTTTTTGCCTATTTCAGAGTTTCGAAGAAATGGAATATCAAACGGAGTCCAAATGGAATGAAACCTTCAGGAACATGATTTTCTCACCAAACATGATCCAGGAGACTTGGACCCTACATCAAGAAACAAGGGAGGAGGCCATGAGGTAGGGGGCGCGCCCACCACCCAGGGCGCGCCCTCCACCCTCGTGGGCCCCCTGTTGCTCCACCGACGTACTCCTTCCTCCTATATATACCTATGTATCCCCAAACGATCAGATACGGAGCCAAAAACCTAATTCCACCGCCGCAACCTTCTGTACCCACGAGATCCCATCTTGGAGCCTATTCCTGAGCTTCATCGGAGAGGGCATCCACCATGGAGGGCTTCTACATCATCACCATAGCCCCTCCGATGAAGTGTGAGTAGTTTACCTCAGACCTTCGGGTCCATAGTTAGTAGCTAGATGGTTTCTTCCCTCTTTTTGGATCTCAATACAATGTTCTCCCCCTCTCTCGTGGAGATCTATTCGATGTAATCTTCTTTTGTGGTGTGTTTGTTGAGACTGATGAATTGTGGGTTTATGGTTAAGTTTATCTATGAACAATATTTGAATCTTCTCTGAATTCTTTGATGTATGATTGGTTATCTTTGCAAGTCTCTTCGAATTATCAGTTTGGTTTGGCCTACTAGATTGGTTTTTCTTGCAATGGGAGAAGTGCTTAGCTTTGGGTTCAATCTTGCGGTGTCCTTTCCCGGTGTGATGAGGGGCAGCAAGGCACGTATTGTATTGTTGCCATCGAGGATAACAAGATGGGGTTTTATCATATTGCATGAATTTATCCCTCTACATCATGTCATCTTGCTTAAGGCGTTACTCTGTTTTCTTGAACTTAATACTCTAGATGCATGCTGGATAGCGGTCGATGAGTGGAGTTATAGTAGTAGATGCAGGCAGGAGTCGGTCTACTTGTCTCGGACGTGATGCCTATATACATTGTCATACCTAGATATTCTCATAACTATGCTCAATTATGTCAATTGCTCAATAGTAATTCGTTCACCCACCGTAAAGTACTTATGCTCATGAGAGAAGCCACTAGTGAAATCTATGACCCCCGGGTCTATCTTTATGATATTAATCTCCCAACACTGTATTATTGCCTTTGCTTTTTACTTTGCTTTTATTTTACTTTGCATCTTTATCATAAAAATACCAAAAACATTAACCTATCATATCTATCAGATCTCACTCTCCTAAGTGAACGTGAAGGGATTGACAACCCCTTATTGCGTTGGTTGTGAGGATTTATTTGTATTGTGCAGGTGCGAGGGATTCACGCGTAGCCTCCTACTGGATTGATACCTTGGTTCTCAAAAACTGAGGGAAATACTTACTCTACTCTGCTGCATGACCCTTTCCTCTTCAAGGAAATCCAACGCAGTGCTCAAGAGGTAGCAGGAAGATTTCTGGCACCGTTGCCGGGGAGGTCTACGCAAAAGTCAACATACCAAGTACCCATCACAATCCCTTATATCCCGCATTACATTATTTGCCATTTGCCTCTCATTTTCCTCTCCCCCACTTCACCCTTGCCGTTTTATTCGCCCTCTCTTTTCCGTTTGCCTTTTTCTCGCTTGCTTTTTGTTTGCTCGTGTGTTGCATTGCTTGTTTGTCACGACGGCTCAAGATAATACCAAATTGTGTGAATTTACCAATACCAACAACAATGATTTCCTTAGCACTCTGATTGCTCCTCTTACCAACACTGAATCTTGTGAAATCAATACTGCTTTGTTGAATCTTGTCATGAAAGATCAATTCGCCGGCCTTCCTAGTGAAGATGCCGCTACTCATCTAAATAGCTTCGTCGATTTGTGTGATATGCAAAAGAAGAAAGATGTTGATAATGATATTGTTAAATTGAAGCTATTTCCTTTTTCGCTTAGAGATCGTGCTAAAGCTTGGTTTTTGTCTTTGCCTAAAAATAGTATTGATTCTTGGAACAAGTGCAAAGATGCTTTTATCTCTAAGTATTTTCCTCCCGCTAAGATCATCTCTCTTAGAAACGATATTATGAATTTTAAGCAACTTGATCATGAACATGTTGCACAAGCTTGGGAGAGGATGAAATTAATGATACATAATTGCCCTACTCATGGTTTGAATTTGTGGATGATTATACAAAAAAAATTATGCCGGATTGAATTTTGCTTCTAGAAATCTTTTAGAGTCGGCCGCGGGAGGCACTTTTATGGAAATCACTTTAGGAGAAGCTACTAAACTCCTAGATAATATTATGGTTAATTATTCTCAATGGCACACTGAAAGATCCACTAATAAAAAAGTACATGCGATAGAAGAAATTAATGTTTTGAGTGGAAAGATGGATGAACTTATGAAATTATTTGCTAGTAAGAGTGTTTCTTCTGATCCTAATGATATGCCTTTGTCTACTTCGATTGAGAATAATAATGAATCTATGGATGTGAATTTTGTTGGTCGGAATAATTTTGTAACAACGCTTATAGAGGAAACTTTAATCCTAGGCCTTATCCTAGTAATTCCTCTAATAATTATGGAAATTCCTACAACAACTCTTATGGAAATTTTAATAAGATGCCCTCTGAATTTGAGACTAGTGTTAAAGAGTTTATGAATTCGCAAAAGAATTTTAATGCTTTGCTTGAGGAAAAATTGCTTAAAGTTGATGAATTGGCTAGGAACGTTGATAGAATTTCTGTTGATTCTTTAAAGCTTAGATTTATTCCTCCTAAGCATGATATCAATGAGTCTCTCAAAGCCATTAGAATTTCCATTGATGATTGCAAAGAAAGAACCGCTAGGATGCGTGCTACGAAAGATGCCTTTATTAAAGCGTGTTCTTCTAGTTCCTATGAAAATAAAGATGAAGATCTAAAAGTTATTGATGTGTCCCCTATAAAATCTTTGTTTTGCAATATGAATCTTGATAATGATGGGACTGAATATGATCCACCTTTACCTAGAAGGTGTTCCAAGAATTCGGAGTTTTTAGATCTTGATGCTAAAATTGATAGAAGTGGGATTGAAGAAATCAAAACCCTAGATGTTGCTAAACCCACTATATTGGATTTCAAGGGATTTAATTATGAAAGTTGCTCTTTAATTGATTGTATTTCCTTGTTGCAATCCGTGCTAAATTCTCCTCATGCTTATAGTCAAAATAAAGCGTTTACTGAACATATCGTTGATGCCTTGATGCAATCTTATGAAACTTGAGTTGGAAGTTTATATCCCTAGAAAGCTTTATGATGAGTGGGAACCAACTATTAAAATTAAGATTTAGGATCATGAATTTTATGATTTATGTGATTTGGGTGCTAGTGTTTCCACTATTCCCAAAACTTTGTGTGATTTGCTAGATTTCCGTGATTTTGATGATTGCTCTCTAAACTTGCACCTTGCGAATTCCACTATTAAAAAACCTATGGGAAGAATTAATGATGTTCTTATTGTTGCAAATAGGAACTATGTGCCCGTAGATTTTATCATTCTTGATAGATATTAAAATCCTTCATGTCCTATTATTCTTGGTAGGCCTTTCCTTAGAACGATTGGTGCAATTATTGATATGAAGGAAGGGAATATTAGATTCCAATTTCCATTAAAGAAAGGCATGGAACACTTCCCTAGAAATAAAATAAAATTACCATATGAATCTATCATGAGAGCTACTTATGGATTGCCTACCAAAGATGGCAATACCTAGATCTATCCTTGCTTTTATGCCTAGCTAGGGGCGTTAAACGGTAGCGCTTGTTGGGAGGCAACCCAATTTTATTTTTAGTTTTCTTTTCTTTTGCTTATGTTTAGGAATAAATATTTGATCTAACCTCTGGTTATATGTGTTTTTATGTTTTAATTAGTGTTTGTGCCAAGTTAAACCTATAGGATCTTCTTGGATGATAGTTATTTGATCTTGCTCTAATTTCCAAAAACTTTCTGTTCACGAAAACAATTGTTAAGAATCACCAGAACATGATAAAATAGTGATTCCAATTGCTTCTGATCAATAAACAAATTTCCTAGGTTGTCCTATTTTTTCTGAATTGTTTGAGTTCCAGAAGTTTGCGTTAGTTATAAATTACTACAGATTGTTCTGTTTTTGACAGATTCTATTTTTCGTGTGTTGTTTGCTTATTTTGATGAATCTATGGCTAGTAAAATAGTTCATAAACCATAGAGAAGTTGGAATACAGTAGGTTTAACACCAATAAAAATAAAGAATGAGTTCATTATAGTACCTTGAAGTGGTCTTTTGTTTTCTTTCGCTAACGGAGCTTACGAGATTTCTATTGAGTTTTGTGTTGTGAGGTTTTCAAGTTTTGGGTGAAGTCTTTTGATGGATTATGGAACAAGGAGTGGCAAGAGCCTAAGCTTGGGGATGCCCATGGCACCCTATGATAATCTAACGACACCAAAAAGTCAAAGCTTGGGGATGCCCCGGAAGTCATCCCCTCTTTCGTCTACTTCCATCGGTAACTTTACTTGGAGCTATATTTTTATTCACCACATGATATGTGTTTTGCTTGGAGCATCGTGTATGATTTGAGTCTTTGCTTTTTGGTTTACCACAATCATCCTTGCTGTACACACCTTTTGAGAGAACCATACATGATTTGGAAATTATTAGAATACTCTTTGTGCTTCACTTATATCTTTTGAGTTATATAGTTTTGCTCTAGTACTTCACTTATATCTTTTAGAGCACGGTGGTGGATTTTTTTTGTAGAAACTATTGATCTCTCATGCTTCACTTAGATTATTTTGAGAGTCTTAAATAGCATGGTAATGTGCTTAAACAATCTTAATATGATAGGTATACAAGAATAGTAAAAAAATTCTTATGAGTGTGTTGAATACTATGAGAAGTTTGATGCTTGATAATTGTTTTGAGATATGGAGGTAATAATATCAAAGTCGTGCTAGTTGAGTAGTTGTGAATTCGAGAAATGCTTGTGTTGAAGTTTGCAAGTCCCGCAGCATGCACGTATGGTAAACGTTATGTAACAAATTTGAAACATGAGGTGTTCTTTGATTGTCCTCCTTATGAGTGGCGGTCGTGGACGAGCGATGGTATTTTCCTACCAATCTATCCCCCTAGGAGCATGCGCGTAGTGCTTGGCTTTCGATGGCTTGTAGATTTTTGCAATAAGTATGTGAGTTCTTTATGACTAATGTTGAGTCCACGGATTATACGCACTGTCACCCTTCCATCATTGCTAGCCTCTTCGGTACCGTGCATTGCCCTTTCTCACATTGAGAGTTGGTGCAAACTTCGCCGGTGCATCCAAACCCCATGATATGATACGCTCTTTCACACATAAACCTCCTTATATCTTCCTCAAAACAGCCACCATACCTACCTATCATGGCATTTCCATAGCCATTCCGAGATATATTGCCATGCAACTTTCCACCATTCCGTTTATCATGACACATCCATCATTGTCATATTGCTTAGCATGATCATGTAGTTGACATAGTATTTGTGGCAAAGCCACCGTTCATAATTCTTTCATACATGTCACTCTTGGTTCATTGCATATCCCGGTACACCGCCGGAGGCATTCATATAGAGTCATACTTTGTTCTAGTATCGAGTTGTAATCATTGAGTTGTAAATAAATAGAGGTGTGATGATCATCATTTTCTAGAGCATTGTCCCAATGAGGAATTAAAAAAAAGAGAAAGGCCATAAAAAAAGAGAAGACCCAAAAAAGAGAGAGAAAGAGAGAAGGGACAATGCTACTATCCTTTGCCACACTTGTGCTTCAAAGTAGCACCATAATCTTCATGATAGAGAGTCTCTTGTTTTGTCACTTTCATATACTAGTGGGAATTTTTCATTATAAAACTTGGCTTGTATAATCCAACAATGGGCCTCCTCAAGTGCCCTAGGTCTTCGTGAGCAAGCAACTTGGATGCACACCCACTAAGTTTCTTTTGTTGAGCTTTCATACATTTTATAGCTCTGGTGCATCCGTTGCATGGCAATCCCTACTCCTTGAATTAACATCAATCGATGGGCATCTCTATAGCCCATTGATTAGCCTCGTTGATATGAGATCTTCTCCTTTTTTGTCTTCTCCACATAACCCCCATCATCACATTCTATTCCACCCATAGTGTTATGTCCATGGCTCGCACTCATATATTGCGTGAAAGTTTATAGGTTTGAGATTACTAAAGTATGAAACAATTGCTTGGCTTGTCATCAGGGTTGTGCATGATGAGAGCATTCTTATGTGACGAAAATGGAGCATGACTAAACTATCTGATTTTGTAGGGATGAACTTTCTTTGGCCATGTTATTTCGAGAAGACATAATTGCTTAGTTAGTATGCTTGAAGTATTATTATTTTTATGTCAATATGAACTTTTGTCTTGAATATTTCGGATCTGAATATTCATACCACAATTAAGAAGAATTACATTGAAATTATGGCAAGTAGCACTCCGCATAAAAAATTCTGTTTTTATCATTTACCTACTCGAGGACGAGCAGGAATTAAGCTTGGGGATGTCTGATACGTCTCCAACGTATCTATAATTTTTGATTGCTCCATGCTATATTATCTACTGTTTTGGACATTATTGGGCTTTATTTTCAACTTTTATATTACTTTTGGGACTAACCTATTAACCGGAGGCCCAGCCCAGAATTGCTGTTTTTTGCCTATTTCAGAGTTTCGAAGAAACGGAATATCAAACGGAGTCCAAACAGAATGAAACCTTCGGGAACGTGATTTTCTCACCGAACATGATCCAGGAGACTTGGACCCTACGTCAAGAAACAAGAGAGGAGGCCACGAGGTAGGGGGCGCGCCCTCCACCCTCGTGGGCCCCCTGTTGCTCCACCGACGTACTCCTTCCTCCTATATATACCTATGTACCCCCAAACGATCAGATACGGAGCCAAAAACCTAATTCCACCGCCGCAACCTTCTGTACCCACGAGATCCCATCTTGGAGCCTGTTTCGGAGCTCCGCCAGAGAGTGCATCCACCACGGAAGGCTTCTACATCATCACCATAGCCCCTCCGATGAAGTGTGAGTAGTTTACCTCAGACCTTCGGGTTCATAGTTAGTAGCTAGATGGCTTCTTCCCTCTTTTTGTATCTCAATAAAATGTTCTCCCCCTCTCTCATGGAGATCTATTCGATGTAATCTTCTTTTGCGGTGTGTTTGTTGAGACCGATGAATTGTGGGTTTATGATCAAGTTTATCTATGAACAATATTTGAATCTTCTCTGAATTCTTTTGTGTATGATTGGTTATCTTTGCAAGTCTCTTCGAATTACCAGTTTGGTTTGGCCTACTAGATTGGTTTTTCTTGCAATCGGAGAAGTGCTTAGCTTTGGGTTCAATCTTGCGGTGTCCTTTTCCAGTGACAGTAGGGGCAGCAAGGCACGTATTTTATTGTTGCCATCGAGGATAACAAGATGGGGTTTTATCATATTGCATTAATTTATCCCTCTACATCATGTCATCTTGCTTAAGGCGTTACTCTGTTTTCTTGAACTTAATACTCTAGATGCATGCTGGATAGCGGTCGATGAGTGTAGTAATAGTAGTAGATGCAGGCAGGAGTCGGTCTACTTGTCTCGAGACGTGATGCCTATATACATGATCATACCTAGATATTCTCATAACTATGCTCAATTCTTTCAATTGCTCAACAGTAATTCGTTCACCCACCGTAAAATACTTATGCTCATGAGAGAAGCCATTAGTGAAATCTATGGCCCCCGGGTCTATCTTTATCATATTAATCTCCCAACACTTTAGTATTGCCTTTTGCTTTTTACTTTGCTTTTATTTTACTTTGCATCTTGATCATAAAATACCAAAACATTATCCTATCATATCTATCAGATCTCACTCTCGTAAGTGACTGTGAAGGGATTGACAACCCCTTATCGCATTGGTTGCGAAGACTTATTTGTATTGTGCAGGTGCGACGGACTCGCGCGTAGCCTCCTGCTGGGTTGATACCTTGGTTCTCAAAAACTGAGGGAAATACTTACTCTACTCTGCTGCATCACCCTTTCCTCTTCAAGGAAATCCAACACAGTGCTCAAGAGGTAGTAGTCATCAACAGCCTGCGCCACTAGGAACCGAGCAAGGGAAGGAAAACGCCCCGCTGCCGCCGATGCTGGCCAGGCTTTGCCCGTCAGCTCGCTGTGGCATCGGCGAGGAGAGGAGAAGGGGAAGGAAAGGCCCTGGGCTGGCGCTAGGGTTCCCCCCTGGCGCTCACATGAGAGTCACATGAAGGGGGAGGGGGTGGGAAGTCTTGCTAGCCTTCACCTGTACTAAGCAGGAATAGTGCTTGTGCATCCACTTCCTTAAACCAGTTTCTTGCCATAAGTGTCCACCATACCTACATATATGCTTTATTTACCTGTCGTTCCAAGTAAATTTGCATGTGCCAAACTCTAAATCTTCAAATAATAATCTTTTTTGCATGCCCAAATCGCTCATGAAGCGACAAGGGGCGGTCAGTATCTTCCATGCTTGTGACGCCCGGATAGTTAAGCTACACTGAACCTCCGCGAATGATGCCACGTCACCTCGGATTACTGTTTATAAACTCGCGCCAGTTCGAAACCTAGTTCAAACTTTAAAATCAAGCAAACAATAAAAGTTTTCAAATTTTAAAACTAAAATGTTCGGGGTGAACCAAATATTACATAGGTAATTATGATGGAGAAACCATACCTTTATAAGATATTTAAATACTATAAGATAATTGAAACAATAGTGAAAACTATTATTTATATACTTTTAAATATTAATTAATTCTGAAACTAATTTAGCTTGGGTAGCAAGCTAATGTGGCGATGGCATATTTGTTAACGACAAATTAGGCGCCATTATAGTATTTTACTAGAACAAAAGTAAATGGAAACTAAAAGAAAACATAAAAGAAAATAAAGAAAAGGAAAATAAATAAAAGAAAGAAACTAACAAAACTAAAAAAGAGAACCCCTCCCATTGCCCATCGCCCAGTTGGCGGCCAGCCCACTGCCCAACGGCCCACCCCAGGCTTAACCCCCACTCCCCAGGCCAACCCTAGCCGCCACCTACTCGCTCTTCCCCTCCTCCCGATCCAGATCGGATCGGGAACGAACCTCCCATGACGATGCGCCGCCCGTCGCCGCTGGACGCCGCCGGCATCAAGCTCCCTCGCCGGCTGCTTCCCATTCCCCACTGCTGCACCCGCTCCGCCGCCGTCCTCTCCGTCGGTGCCGCTCTGCCCGCCCGATCTGGATCGGCACGACCAGCGCCAACCGTTGTCGCCGGAGCCGCCGCGGCCCCGCCCTCGTCCTCGCGCCCAGTCCCCACTCCCTCGACGGCGCCCCTCGCCTTGCCGACCGCGACCGCGCCAGGACGCCCCCACGACGCTGCCGCACGCTCGGTTTCGTCCTCGGGCCTCCGCACGCCGCCGCCGTCATCGTCCTCCCAACGGGTCGCCTCGAGCCGCTGCCAAAACCCTACGGCCCCGTGAGCTCTCCTCTCCTCCTCTCCCCTGCGGATGCCTTTTGCCGTGCCGATCCGCGCTCAAGGCCGTGGGTTTTCTCTCCTCGCTGCGCTGGACGGCGTCCCACACGCGCGCCGCTACACTCCGTTGGCTGTCGTCGCGCCTCGTCGCGCCGTCCTTGCCACTCTGCACCATCCGCCTCTGCCGCCACCGTGTGCCGCCACTGCTGGCGCCCGCCGCAGCCCGGTGAACTTCGCCCACCGCAGCCCCCCCTCACCGCGCTGCCACGGTGCTGCGCTCTCGCCTCCGTCGGCGCCCCATCACCGGCCGGCCGCCCTTGCGCACCGGCGCTGGCGCGTCGTCGCCGCGCCCTCGGGCATTCGCCGTTCACGCGACACCGGCGCCAGCGCCGTGCTCAGTAACCACCGCCCGGCGCCGTTAAGGCCACAGGCCATTACACGCGGGCCCCGGCGCCGAGCGATTAAAAAAGAAATTAAGAAAGAAATTAAAAATATATATATATATAATAAAAACAAAATTAATTAATTAAAGAAATAATTAACTTAATTAATTTTGATTAATTAAACTAACCAAATAATTAAACTAATTAAACCTTAGTTATCTAATTAACCTGGTTAGTTAATTAGCTAAATAATTACTATGACAGAGGGCCCACCCCTAATTAATTCGATTAGATTAATTATATTTGGATAATTAACATGTGTCTCGACGGAGGGACCCACTGGTCAGTTGACGATCAACTCTGTTGACTCGCCGACGTCGACATGACATCATCTTGATGTCATTAATTCATTTTCAATTAATTTAAATAATTAATTAAATTCCAGAAATTAATAAAATCTTTAGAAAATCATAACTTTTAATCCGTAACTCGGATTAAATTATTTTCAACATGAAAGTTGCTCGTAAGCGCGAGGCGATTCGGATCGCAACCCGTTCGACCGCCACACCCCTAACCTATCGAACCTGCAACATTTCACCTCCGGTTCATCGTAGAAAACACGGAACACCGGGATACTTTCCGGATGTTTTCCCCTTCACCGGTATCACCTCATACCGCGTTAGAACACGTCTAGCTCGCTTGTTGTCTGTTATGCACTTGCTTGCTATGTATTTACTGTTTCTTCCCCCTCTTCTCTTGGTAGACTACGAGACCGGCCTTGCTGCTTGCTGCTGCCCGTCGACTACGGTGTTGACGACCCTCTCTCTTGCCGAGCAACCAGGCAAGCCCCATTTGATCACGGATATCGCCTACTCTTCTCTATACTGCTTACATTAGAGTAGTGTAGCATGTTCTTGTTTTCGATTAATCCTATCTTCTTTGCATAGCATGTCCTTGCTACTCTTGTTGTTACCTTTACCGCTATCCTCTTGCTTAGTATAGGATGCTAGTGTTCCATCGGTGGCCCTACACTCTTGTCCAAATCGCCATGCTATACTCATGGGCTGTGATCACTTGGGAGGTGATCACGAGCATATACTATATACTTTACACTATTACATTACCCGTGATCTTGTGCGGAGATGGGGCTGAAAGGACGGTGGCTCCATCCGGTAGAGGTGGGCTGGGTTCCCACGGCCCCGATTGTTACTTTGTGGCGGAGCGACAGGGCAGGTTGAGACTACAGGTGAGAGGTGGGCCTGGCCTGGTCGGCGCGGATACTTAACACGCTTAACGAGATCTAGGTATTTGATCGAGTCGGCCATTTGGTCTATCGCACTAACCATCTCTGCGGGAGTAGTTATGGGTATCCGGCGTCGTGGTATCACCAAGCCTTCGTGACGTCGTGGATCGGCGGCGCGCCGGATTGGACTGGAACGCCTGTTAGGCTAGGTCTGCTTCCGCCGCCCGCATAGCGTCTTGTGTGCATTGGGCGATGGGCCCGGACCCTGGCGCTTAGGTTTAGACGGCGTGCTGGCCTATCTGTTGTGCCTAGGTGGGGTTGCGGCGTGTTGATCTTCAGCGGCGGGCATGACCCAGAAAGTGTGTCGGCCAAATGGGATCAAGCGTGTTGGGTTATGTGGTGCACCCTGCAGTGAGCTTAATCTATTGAATAGCCGTGATCTTGATAAGCAGGGCGACTTGGAGTTGTACCTTGACCTTATGACAACTAGAACCGGATACTTAATAAAACACACCCTTCCAAGTGCGGATACAACCCGGTGGTCGCTCTCTCTCGGGGTTACGAGGAGGGATCGCGGGTAGGATTATTGCTATGCGATGCTACTTGGAGGACTTGATCTACTCTCTTCTACATGTTGCTGTACGGAGGCTGCGAGCGTAGTCTTGACGGATTAGATATCCCCTCTTATTACGGCATTACGCGGTTTAGTCCACCGATATGGCCCTTTACACATATATCCATGCATATGTAGTGTAGCTCCTTGCTTGCAGTACTTTGGATGAGTACTCACGGTTGCCTTGTTCCCCTTTTCCCTATCTCTACTCGATTGCTGCTGCAGACGATGGAGCCAGAGGGCGACGCCACCGTCGATGGCGACTACTACCGGAGGTGCCTACTACTACGTGCAGCCGGCGGCGACGACCGGAGTAGTTAGGAGGATCGAGCGGGAGGCATCGCCTCTTCGTCTGTATCCGGTTTGTGCTAGCCTTCTTAAGGCAATCTTGTTTAACTTATGTCTCGTACTCAGATATTGTTGCTTCCGCTGACTCGTCTATGATCGAGCACTTGTATTCGAGCCCTCGAGGCCCCTGGCTTGTATTATGATGCTTGTATGACTTATTTTATTTTTAGAGTTGTGTTGTAATATCTTCCCGTGAGTCCCTGATCTTGATCGTACATGTTTGCGTGTATGATTAGTGTACGATTGAATCGGGGGCGTCACAAGTTGGTATCAGAGCCGACTGCCTGTAGGAATCCCCCTTTCCAACTCCTTGGCCGAAGTCGAGTCTAGAAATTACAAAACTTTTACTAACATGGCTGTGTGCCTTACGGGCCCACATCGCCATTGGGTGGTACTAGAATCTTTTACTCCTTGTCTATACTCTGGGACTCTGATCTCTCTTCTATTCGGGTTAAATGAATTTTACTAAATCTAACATTAGGATCTCGTTATCACTTTTACCCGGAGAGCCTCTTATTTGATGATGATCGTCTGCTTGCGTGAAGACCACGAAGATACTCTCCATTGTTAACCCGAGAACTTGTGTTCATCGCGTTTGCAATTCCCTTCCACCGTCAACCCTTATGGATAACTACTTGTAGTTGTTATTCTTACATTCATCCCCAGTTGGTCTTGTTATTACAAGATACCCCGAAACACTCGTCGTTGTTTCGATAATCCTTTGAGCTTACTGCCTTGCTGTTCTTTGTCACCTGAATACCCAAACAGATAATTCCTCGCACTTGCCGAGTATCCCCTCATCCCTAGCCGTTCATGTGTTTCACATAAGTCCTCGAAATACCATTCGATTTTCTGAAAATCCTCAGCAGCCCATTGCTCTTGAATTCCTTGCCTTCCGGCATTATGGTTAATTCCATACTTCTAGTAATCTCTGTTGACATCCTCTACACTATCATTTCGAGTCACTTGATTCGATATGTTGTGAATTCTCGCAATCCTCAATCAGATCCTAGAATTCATCCTTCCAGCTCAGACGTCATTTTGAACATGAGCTGGTTCTTGGCCAATCAGATTACCATCGATTGTGCCCCTAAGTCTATTCAACTTATCCATCCTTGATCAGAGCGTCTGCTTTTGATCCTTCGATTTGGAATCATAATTCCTTTGCATTTAAGCTTCGAATTATCAGATGATTCCATAACCTGTTGCCTTTGCATTCTTTCTTCTTCTGGTTGAGTACGGATGCTCACATAAGATCCCTTACGGGCCACCAGATCCTTTGTTGAATGATATCCGACAACGTCCTTCATATTCAATAACCTTGTGAGCCTTTCCTTGGATACATAACGCCTTTGGTAAATTGTATCCTCTGCTTTCTCAACCATGCTTTGCTTTCGAGCTTGAGTTATTTACTTCTGCAGTTTGTGGTATATGTTCCTAAGATGCCCCGATGGGTTGAACCAACGCCTTCCCTAATCTATGTGAACCCGAAGATTTCACGGGTCATACTTATCTGGTATTGCACCAGGTAAAACTTTCAACAACTAATGTCATTTTCGAAATACGAGGAGGTGAATGGAAGGTTATGCATTGAGGAAGTGGGAGTCGACCTTGAACTCTGAGTTCATGCCCATGGACCTGATGTGGAACTTATCATGGAAGCTTCTTGCCAAATATTTACTCATTCGAGTAATTCTTCGGTGTTATTAAATTGGACCCCTTGTAGTTATGGTTTCGACCATATTGTTCTTCTTTGTTCCCATTTCTCGGGCAAGTTTAAACATTTGCCTTCTGCGGATTAATACCCGAGTCCAACCTCTACTTTGATCCGTCTTCGAGTATTATCCCCCTGGTATCTCGAGATTATCTTGGAACTGCATAACTTCTTATGAGTTCTTCATCAAGTACTACATTCTCACTTTGGTTACAGTTTTCATGGGCTCGAGTTATTAAACACTCAAAGACACGATAACTGAACCGAGTCCGCACTACGGTTCAACAACTCTTGATAATCTTCTTTAAATGCAGTGCATGCCGATCACGCCATTCCTAGCATGATCAGCCATAGCATTTTCGTGCAACTTTTTAACTGTGCTACCTGGTCCTTCCCGGAGCAAAGTTTTTGATGATGAGCTAAGCTTACGTAGACTTTGCTCATCATATCTTTTCGCCTTGAACAGCAAGCTTGATTTTGAGTTGCTTCGTACTCGTGGTTCCAATAATCTTTCGCGACATCATTCCTTTGACTTGATGTCATCGCTGATCGATTACATCTTCATGAAATCTCTCGACAATTGTGTCGTGATCATCATCAACATTCTGAGCTTTTCCAGAATATCGATCGAATCCATGATGAGAGATATCATCCTTTCCCCCTTGACGATGGTGCCAACATCAACGAATTCTTGCATTTCCGCAACACAAAACTTGTTCTAGTTTTGCGTTGTACCTTGAGATCCATGCAATCCAGCAATTGTTCTTCCTTACCTTGGAGTATTGCCATCTTTTATGTCAAGAATGTCGTGAGGATTACTCCACCTCTTAAGAATTCTTGATATAGGTGATACTTCTCACCATCACCATTCATATCTTGGTCTCCGTGTTGTTGCTAACCGGAATACCAACAAATGAAATGTGCGGTGTAATTCCAAACTTCTAGCAACCTTATTGCTTTGAAGTTAACGATCGACAGTTCATTCTTAGACTGTTGGTTATTGGATCATCACTCTAACCATCACTCTAACATTGATCTTGCTGCCTAAGGTCATACTTAGGGTGCACCTTTCAACCAGTGATTAATTGTGTATGTTTCCCTCGAGCATACATAATTATATCATTTGATCTATTAAACGTTATCTCCTTGTTCACATAATTGTGGAGATCCATATTTTGGAAATCTCGATGAATTGTCGCTGAGACCATCAGCCACCTCCTCATCCTCTCCTTGGTTTAATGATGAACTATTGCTTCAGGAACCCACTCCCATAGTTCATTTCTCGAGAATCTTGCAATGTCATTTCGTCGATTTGTGTTGCACCTTTTCCTCTCGGACCCCCTGAGTCTAAGGTATCATGACACCAAATGGATATGAATCTCGGTCAGATATGATGGTTGGGACAACTTTCCAAGAGTTATGATGTTGGTCCTTTGATGACCCGGTAATATGATGTCATGCCTAGCACCCCCCCTGGCTGGAGGACCTATCATTATAATTTATTTTGCAAGGATAACCATTCCTCCTGGAGGAAATTGTAGGACTTATTTTATAAGTTACTCCTGATGGATCATTGGTGTATCCAAAGTCTGGCCCTTGATTGAAACACCATGTCAGTGCTATCTTGAAGCATGTCTATGGTACTCCGATTATCAATAAAAACATTTGAAGCCCAATGCTAAATGTTTTGTTGCTCAATTATCCAAACACCGTTCTATGGGTAATGTCATAAAATTTCTCTCCCCTTAACTAAAGAGTTTCTACATTATATCCTGTCATGGATATCATGCTCTGTTTGTCTTTGGGAAGGATATACCCCTGAAATATGTGTTTAAACACATTTTTCCCTTTCCATTGTTCTGTTTAAACCTGATAATCACTTTTCCTTTCCATAGGTTTGTTTAAACCTTCTTGTGATTTATATAATAAAAGCAGTAATATTCCCTGCTTATGTAAACACCTTGTTGTACCACTCTGTCAGTAAGACCCTGTTACTATTGTTGCTGACATTCCGGTAGCCACCGATGGACGAGAACCTTGCCTATTGGTCCGCCTCGTTCAACGAGCAGGAAGATGGTTCTCTTGGTCCCTCGCCCTTGGTACTGATGTTGTGGCCGAGATAACTGATAGGCTATCCTCTGACATACCTTGCTTGCATGATCACGCAAGACGTCTCCGCCCTTCCTACTTTAACCCACCTGGTGGGCCCATAACCCACAGGTCCACTGGATCGAAACCTGACTTTCCTGTACCACCCCCATGTTCCCAAAGTTATTCCTCACGCGTGACCTCGTAAGTAATTCACGAGCCACCTCCCGAGAGATCATAAACTCTGGTATCAGACACAATACTTATTTCCGTTGATATCAACCCCTTTCACACTTTGTTTCAGGCCTCGAACGATTGCCTGCCCGCTTGGAACTTCCCATGATACCTCTTTATTTTGCTCCCGATATTTTCTTAAGTTTCAATTCGAGAGTTACTTTCCGCCACCTTCCCCGATGTTATCGACCAGATAGTCAACCTTGTTGAGGTCCGTTCTTCCGGAATACCCCCCTTACTCTATCGTAAGTACGATGGAGATCCTGAAGAAAGGACGCCGACTTCATCATGATGACCTGAAGCAGAGTAATGAAGACATCAACGTAATGGATCGACCTCTTCGAGAAGAGCAACCAAGACCGAGAAGAATCGTTAGGATTTCGTAACCGGAACTTTCCCCTTACGCCTCTTAAATCTGGCGAGATTTCTTGTAGTGGAGGGAATTGTGACGCCCGGATAGTTAAGCTACAGTGAACCTCCGCTAATGATGCCACGTCACCTCGGATTACTGTTTATAAACTCGCGCCAGTTCGAAACCTAGTTCAAACTTTAAAATCAAGCAAATAATAAAAGTTTTCAAATTTTAAAACTAAAATGTTCGGGGTGAACCAAATATTACATAGGTAATTATGATGGAGAAACCATACCTTTATAAGATATTTAAATACTATAAGATAATTGAAACAATAGTGGAAACTATTATTTATATACTTTTAAATATTAATTAATTACGAAACTAATTTAGCTTGGGTAGCAAGCTAATGTGGCAGTGGCATATTTGTTAACAGCAAATTAGGCGCCATTATAGTATTTTACTAGAACAAAAGTAAATGGAAACTAAAAGAAAACATAAAAGAAAATAAAGAAAAAGGAAAATAAATAAAAGAAAGAAACTAACAAAACTAAAAAAAAGGGAACACCCTCCCACGACCCACTGGCCCAGTTGGCCGGCCAGCCCACAGCCCAACTGCCCACCCAGGCTTAACCCCCACTCCCCAGGCCAACCCTAGCCGCCACCTACTCGCTCTTCCCCCTCCTCCCCGATCCAGATCGGATCGGGGAACGATTCCCTTGTGACGATTGCGCCGCCCGTCGCCGCTTGACGCCGCGACAAGCTCCCTCGCCGGCCTGCTTCCCCTTCCCCACCGTCCTACACCCGCTCCGCCGCCATCCTCTCCGTCGGTGCCGCCTCTGCCCCACCCCCGATCTGGATCGGGGCACGACCCGGCGCCAACCGCCGCCGCCGGAGCCGGCCCCGCCCTCGTCCTCGCGCCCAGTCCCCACTCCCTCGATGGCGCCCCTCGCCTTGCCGACCGCGACCGCGCCAGGACGCCCCCACGACGCCGCCGCACGCTCGGTTTCATCCTCGGGCCTCCGCACGCCGCCGCCGCCGTCGTCCTCCCCACGGGTCGCCTCCGAGCCCGCTGCCAAAACCCTACGGCCCCCGTGAGCTCTCCCTCTCCTCCTCCTCTCCCCCTGCCGGATGCCTTTCGTCGTGCCCGACCGCGCTCAAGGCCGTGGCCTTCCTCCCCGCGCTGCACCTGGACCGGCGTCCCACACGCGCGCCCGCTACACTCCGTTGGCTGTCGTCCGCGCCTCGTCGCGCCGTCCTTGCCACTCTGCACCATCCGCCTCTGCCGCCACCGTGCCACCGCCCTGGCTGGCGCCCCGCCGCAGCCCCGGTGAACTCGCCCCACTGCAGCCCCCCCCCCTCACCGCGCTGCCACAGTGCTCGCCTCTGCCTCCCGCCGGCGCCCATCACGGCCGGCCATACAGCGCGACCGGCGCTGGCAGCGTCGTCGCCGCGCCCCTCGGGCATTCGCCGTTTAAGGCGACACCGGCGCCGCGCCGTGCCGTAACCACCGTCGGCGCCGTTAAGGCTCACTGGGCCACTTACACGCGGGCCCCGGCGCCCAGAACGATTAAAAAAAAGAAATTAAGAAAGAAATTAAAATATATATATAATAAAACAAAATTAATTAATTAAAGAAATAATTAACTTAATTAATTTTAATTAATTAAACTAATTAAACCTTCGTTATCTAATTAACCTGGTTAGTGAATTAGCTAAATAATTAGTATGACGGTGGGGCCCACCCTAATTAATTTCGATTAGATTAATTATATTTGGATAATTAACATGTGTCTCGACGAGAGGACCCATGGTCAGTTGACGATCAACTCGTTGATTCTTGGCGTCGACATGACATCATCTTGATGTCATTAATTCATTTTCGAATTAATTTAAATAATTAATTAAATTCTAGAAATTAATAAAATCTTTAGAAAATCATAACTTTTAATCCGTAACTCGGATTAAATTATTTTCAACATGAAAGTTGCTCAGAACGATGAGACGATTCCGGATACGCGACCCGTTCGACCGCCACACCCCCCTAACCTATCGAACCTGCAACATTTCACCTCCGGTTCATCTGTCCGAAAACACGGAACACCGGGGATACTTTCCCGGATGTTTTCCCCCTTCACCGGTATCACCTCATACCGCGTTAGAACACGTCTAGCTCTGCTTGTTGTCCTGTTATGCACTTGCTTGCTATGTATTTACTGTTTCTTTCCCCCTCTTCTCTTCGGTAGACTACGAGACCGGCGCGCTTCTTCTTGCTGCCCCATACGACTACGGTGTTGATGACCCTCTCTCTTGCAAGAGCAACCAGGCAAGCCCCTTTGATCACCGGATATCGCCTACTCTTCTCTATCTGCTTGCATTAGAGTAGTGTAGCATATTCTTGTTTTGTTAATCCTATACTCTTGCATAGCTTTGTCCTTGCTACTCTGTTGTTACCTTTACTGTTATCCTCTTGCTTAGTATAGGATGCTAGTGTTCCATCGGTGGCCCTACACTCTTGTCCGTCGCCATGCTATACTCTTTGGGATGTGATCACTTGGGAGGTGATCACGGGCATATACTATATACTTTAAACTATTACATTACTCGTGATCTTTGTTAGGAGATGGGGCTGAAAGGACGGTGGCTCCATCCCGTAGAGGTGGGCTGGGTTCCCACGGCCCCGATCGTTACTTTGTGGCGGGGCGGCAGGCAGGTTGAGACTACTGGGTGAGAGGTGGGCTGGCCTGGTCGGCGTTCGCGGATACTTAACATGTTTAACGAGATCTCGGTATTTGATCTGAGTCGGCCATTTGGTCTATAAGCACTAACCATCTGGCGGGAGTAGTTATGGGTATCCGGCGTCGTGGTATCACGAAAGCCTTCGTGGACGTCGGCCGACCGAGCGGCGCCGGATTGGACTGAAACGCTGTTAGGCTAGGTGCGCTTCCGCCGCCCACGCATAGCGTGCAGGTGTGCATTGGGCGATGGTCCCGGACCCGCGGCGCTTAGGTTTAGACGGCGTCTGGGCTCTCTGTTGTGCCTAGGTGGGGCTGCGGCGTGTTGATCTTCAGCGGCGGGCATGACCGAGAAAGTGTGTCCGCCAAATGGGATCAAGCGTGTTGGGTTATGTGGTGCACCCTGCAGGAAGTTTAATCTATTGAATAGCTGTGATCTTGATAACAGGACGACTTGGAGTTGTACCTTGACCTTATGACAACTAGAACCGGATACTTAATAAAACACACCCTTCCAAGTGCGGATACAACCCGGTGGTCGCTCTCTCTCGGGGTTATGAGGAGGGATCGCGGGTAGGATTATTGCTATGCGATGCTACTTGGAGGACTTGATCTACTCTCTTCTACATGTTGCAAGGCGGAGGCTGCGAGCGTAGTCTTGACGAGATTAGATATCCCCTCTTATTCTAGCATTCTGCAGATTCGGTCCACCGATATGGCGTTTACATATATCCATGCATATGTAGTGTAGCTCCTTGCTTTGCAGTACTTTGGATGAGTACTCACGGTTGCCTTGTTCCCCTTTTCCCTATCTCTACTCGATTGCTGCGACTGCACGATGGAGCCCAGAGCGAGCGCCACCGTCGATGGCGACTACTACACCGGAGGTGCCTACTACTACGTGCAGCCCGCTAACGACGACCAGGAGTAGTTAGGAGGATCCCAGGCAGGAGGTCTGCGCCTCTTTCGATCTGTATCCCAGTTTGTGCTAGCCTTCTTAAGGCAATCTTGTTTAACTTATGTCTACTCAGATATTGTTGCTTCCGCTGACTCGTCTATGATCGAGCACTTGTATTCGAGCCCTCGAGGCCCCTGGCTTGTATTATGATGCTTGTATGACTTATTTTATTTTTAGAGTTGTGTTGTGATATCTTCCCGTGAGTCCCTGATCTTGATCGTACACGTTTGCGTGTATGATTAGTGTACGATTGAATCGGGGGCGTCACAATGCTAGGTGGGTTATTCTCACGATGATTGTTTATTTGCTTGTCCTTCACGAGAAAGTGGCTGGTAAATGGGATGCCTAGTCCTATGATCAAAATCAATATCAAAATCAATATCAAAATCAATATCAAAATCAAAATATAATAATGAAACAAAACTCCCTGGATTGTTGTTGGTATGGAGGGCACCCGAGGATTCGACTATCCATGGCTTGTGTTTGTTGGTGGAGGGGGAGTAATAACTTTACCTTTCTGTTTGGGGACCGCCTATAATGTGTCCAGCATGGAAGATATTGGGAAATCTCATTCGTTACGTTGAAATGAAAGCATACCTCTCAAAATTATATTCATCTCTATTTTAAAAGCTTCGAGCTCTGGCACCTCTGCAAATCCCTGCTTCCCTCTGCGAAGGGGCTATCTTTTGCTTTTATTTTTGTTGAGTAAATTTCTTATTCCAATCTATTCTTTAGTTGGCAAGCATCATGTGATGGGGAAAGATCTGAGCATATATAGCCATTCAAATATATTTGATCATGAATTATTATTGTTGACAATTATCTATATGATGAATAAGTTGGGAGGCGAAACATTAAGCCCCTATCTTTCTCTATGTTCGATGGATGCTATTTGTTCTAAAAATATGCTTTGAGTGTCAGCAATCATGGAAGACTATATGATAGTTGAGTATGTGGAATTTGCTGATTGAAGCTCTTACAAAGACCCTTCCTAAAAATAAGATGAATTGCAATTGTTTGATGACTGAGAACATGGTTTGTTAATTTTCATGAAATTTTATGGTCTATGATTTAACATGTTAATAGCTTGCTACTTGACAATGAGAAAGCCCCCCGAAGCACCGGAGCTGGGCCAGGAAGTGACCGAGGAGGCCACAAGCCTAGGGGGCGCGCCCACCCCCTAGAGCGCGCCCCCGACTTATGGGCCCCTCGGGCACCCCCTTGACGTGAGACCGACGCCAAAAATTCCTATAAATACCAAAAAAAACCAAAAAGAAACCTAGATGAGATGTTTCGCCGCCGCAAGCCTCTGTAGCCACGAAAAACCACTCAGGACCCCGTTCCGGCACCCTGTGGGAGGGGGAAATCATCACCGGAGGCCATCTTCATCATCCTGACGGCCACCATGATGAGGAGGGTGTAGTTCACCCTCGGGGATGAGGGCATGTACTAGTAGCTATGTGTTTGATCTTCCTCTCTCTCCCGTGTTCTTGATTTGGCACGATCTTGATGTACATCGAGCTTTGTTACTATAGTTGGATCATATGGTGTTTCTCCCTCTCTATCTTCTTGTGATGAATTGAGTTTTACCTTTGAGTTTTCACTATTATCGGATTGAATACTTTTATGGATTTGAGAACACTTGGTGTATGTCTTGCGTGGGATACCCGTGGTAAAAATGGGGTGTTCTATTGATTCACTTGATGTATGTTTTTTCACTCAACTCACGGATTCCCGAGGTGACATGGGGGTAATCTATGCATAGGGGTTGATGCATGTTTTCATCCTTGTTTCTCCGGTAGAGATCTTGGGGAACTCTTTGAGGTTCTTGGTGTTGGATTGAATATTATGAATCTGAAGTTGTTTAATGCATATCATATAATTGACCCACAGATACTTCTGGTGACATTGGAGTATCTAGGTGACATTAGAGTTGATTGATGTGTATCATATGGTGTTACTTTAATACGAACTCTAGGGCTGTTTGTGACTCTTATAGGAATAGCTCAAAAGATTGGTCAGAAAGAATAACTTTGAGGTGGTTTCGTACCCTACAAGCAATTTCATCTTAGTTCTCCACGATAGGAACTTTAGAGTGACTCCTTGTCGCACATTGAGGGATTGCCATATTATTTAATTATGTTATCATTGTTGAGAGACTTTGCACTATTGAAAGTATTGACCCTAGGCCTTGTTTCCAAGCATTGCAATACCGTTTTTGCTCACTTTTATTACTAGTTACCTTGCTATTTTTATATTTTCAGATTACAAAAACCTATATCCATATTACACTTGTATCACCATCTCTTCGCCGAACTAGTGCACCTATACAATTTACCATTGTATTGGGTGTGTTGGGGACACAAGGGACTCTTTGTTATTTGGTTGCAGGGTTGTTTGAGAGAGACCATCTTCATCCTACGCCTCCCACGGATTGATAAACCTTAGGTCATCCACTTGAGGGAAGTTTGCTACTGTCCTACAAAACTCTACGCTTGGAGGCCCAACACGAGTCTACAAGAAGGTTGTGTAACATCAGTTACCAAAACGGTCGAATAAAGACAGAGCTAAGCATCTCTCTGGGCTCAATCCAGGGCAACTGGTGATGAAGTCATGTAGTTTGCAGCTCCGATGTGGGTTGATGGAGTGGAGAGAAGTGCATCTTCAAATGCTTCTGACGAAGTTTGTTGGACAGGAGGGGTGGACACAAGTGGTGCAGTAGTAGGAGCAGCAGCTGGGGCCATCTCTATGGCATGAGCATCTCATGTAACAACAACAACAACAACAACAACAACAGTTGGCTTAGGCATAGCCTGAAACTGAGTGGTAGTAGGTAGTGCATCATCATCGTCACTACTCAACTTTGCTTCCACATCTGATTTGAACTTCTCAACATTTGTGGCAATTCCTATCACCTTGAAATCTAGATCATGAAACTTAGTTTCCATATAATCCTCTCAAGACTCTCCTGGTTCTGCACAAGGTTAGCTAGGCCTCGCTGGTGGCTTGGAGAAGATATAGCATCCGATATGTCTTTGTCTTGGGCATCTATGTTGATGAAGTACTAGTCCCAACAGACGGTGTAGCAGCTCTAGCAGTCTCTGCTTGTGCCTGTGCATCGGCGGAGATGGGGTGCGAAGGCTCCATACTGACTATGCAGTCCTCCAACTCTGGCTAAAGTGGCAGGTGCGGTCGTTCAAGCAGATAAACACCATTACCAACCTTAGAGTTGATAAGCATCTGGATATAGGGTGCAAATATGCAAGAGAGCTTTTGATCTGCAGTTGTCCTCTTCACTGTCTCAACAATAAGATCCATAACCTTGAATCTGGTGAAGCTGTCAATATGATGTAGGATATCAATCGAGTATCCTCAGACCATCCTCTCATCTACTGACTTGGGCATATGAGTGACCTCTGATACGTCTCTGTCGTATCTACTTTTTCAAACACTTTTGCCCTTGTTTTGGACTCTAACTTGCATGATTTGAATGGAACTAACCCGGACGCTGTTTCAGCAGACTTTCCATGGTGTTATTTATGTGAAGAAACAAAAGCTCTCGGAATGACCTGAAACTCCACAGAACATCTTCTTGTAAAATATTCAAAATACTGGAAGAAAAATTCACGTCAGGGGGCCCACACCCTGTCCACAAGGGTGGGGGGCGCGCCTGCCCCCCATGGGCGCACCCCCTGCCTCGTGGGCCCCCTGACGCTCCACCGACCTCAACTCCAACTCCATATATTCACTTTCGGGGATAAAAAAAAATCAAAGAGAAGGATTCATCGCGTTTTATGATACGGAGCCGCCGCCAAGCCCTAAAACCTCTCGGGAGGGCTGATCTGGAGTCCGTTCGGGGCTCCGGAGAGGGGAATCCGTCGCCGTCGTCATCATCAACCATCCTCCATCACCAATTTCATGATGCTCACCGCCGTGCGTGAGTAATTCCATCGTAGGCTTGTTGGACGGTGATGGGTTGGATGAGATCTATCATGTAATAGAGTTAGTTTTGTTAGGGTTTGATCCCTAGTATCCACTATGTTCTGAGATTGATGTTGCTATGACTTTGCTATGCTTAATGCTTGTCACTAGGGACCGAGTGCAATGATTTCATATCTGAACCTATTATGTTTTCATGAATATATGTGAGTTCTTGATCCTATCTTGCAAGTCTATAGTCACCTACTATGTGTTATGATCCGGCAACCCCGAAGTGACAATAATCGAGACCACTCCCGGTGATGACCGTAGTTTGCGGAGTTCATGTATTCACTATGTGCTAATGCTTTGGTCCGGTACTCTATTAAAAGGAGGCCTAAATATCCCTTAGTTTCCATTAGGACCCCGCTGCCACGGGAGGGTAGGACAAAAGATGTCATGCAAGTTCTTTTCCATAAGCACGTATGACTATATTCGGAATACATGCCTACATTATATTGATGAATTGGAGCTAGTTCTGTGTCACCCTACGTTATGACTGTTACATGATGAACCGCATCCGGCATAATTCTCCATCACCGATCCAATGCCTACGAGCTTTTCACATATTGTTCTTCGCTTATTTACTTTTCCGTTGCTATTGTTACAATCACTACAAAACCCAAAAATATTACTTTTGCTACCGCTACCGTTACTTCCATATTACTTTGCCACTAAATACTTTGCTGCAGATATTAAGTTATCCAGGTGTGGTTGAATTGACAACTCAGCTGCTAATACTTGAGAATATTCTTTGGCTCCCCTTGTGTCGGATCAATAAATTTGGGTTGAATACTCTACCCTCGAAAACTGTTGCGATCCCCTATACTTGTGGGTTATCAAGACTATTTTACGGCACGTTCTTTGGGGAGCATAGCTCTATTCTTTGAGTCACTTGGGATTTATATCTGCTGGTCACTATGAAGAACATGAAAGACGCGAAAACAACAATTTATCCCTCAACTACGAGGGGAGGTAAGGAACTGCCATCTAGCTCTGCACTTGATTCACCTTCTGTTTTGAGTAAGCTTGCGATACCTAAACCTGCTTATGCTATTCATTCTGATATGTCGCATGTTATTGATGATGCCACTTCTGCTATGCTTGATACTACTGTGCCACTTGGTGAATTTCTTGATGAACAACTTGCTAGGGCTAGGGAGAATGAAATTATTGAAACTGATAATTTTGATGATAGTGATGATGAAGACTCTCCCCCTAATAAATATGAATTGCCTGTTGTGCATGAGGGTTATGTTTTGGATGAAGAATTTGCTAGAGCCATTCTTGCTTGCAATGATAGAAGTTATCTTAAGAAGTTATTAGCTAAATGGAAGCAGCGATCTCTTAATGCTAGAATGAAACCTGACCCTGCTTTTGCTACTTCACCTATCTGTGTTACTGACAAGATTATGAATTCTCTGTTGATCCTGGTATAATTAATTTGGTTGAATCTGATCCTTTATATGGCTATGAATCTGAAACTATTGTGGCACATCTCACTAAATTAAATGATATAGCCACCCTGTTCACTAATGACGAGAGAACTCGCTACCTTTATATCCTTAAAATATTTCCGTTCTCATTAAAGGGTGATGCTAAGATATGGTTTAATTCTCTTGATCCTGGTTGTGTGTGTAGTCCCGAGGATATGATTTATTACTTCTCTGCTAAATATTTCCCTGCTCATAAGAAACAAGCTGCTTTAAGGGATATATATAATTTTGTGCAAATTGAAGAGAGACTCCCACAAGCTTGGGGAGGCTTCTCCAATTATAATGCTTTTCTGATCATCCTCTTAAGAAAAATGAAATACTTGATATCTTTTATAATGGACTAACCGATGCTTCGGAGATTTCTGGATAGTTGTTTTGGTTCTGTTTTCAGGGAAAGAACACGGATGAAGCTGAAATTTTATTGAATAATATGTTGACAAATGAAAATAATTGGACACTTCTGAGCCAATTCTGAGCCTATTCCTAAACCAACTCCGAAGAAGAGGTGTTCTATTTCTCGATCTGAAGATATGCAAGAGGCAAAGAAATCTATGAAAGAAAAAGGTATTAAAGCTGAAGATGTTAAGAATTTACCTCCTATTGAAGAAATACATGGCCTTAATTTACCGCCTGTTGAAGAAACATATGATCTTAATTCATCATCTATCGAAGAAACTCATGGTTTTGATAACCCGACACAGGTAGTAAAGGTAAATTCTCTCTATAGATATGACAAAGCTGAAATCCCTCCTACTAAAATTGCTAGCCAGTGTTTGGATGAGTTTGATAACTTTATGGTTAAGCAAGAATATTTCATTGCTTATTTTGGTAGACAACTAAAACAAAATGCTTATATGATTGAACACTTGAGTGATTATATGTCTAGAGTTAAAGGTGAACTTAAACTCATTAGTAAACATGCTTCTATGGTTACCACTCAAGTAGAACAAGTACTTAAAGCTCAAAATGATTTGCTCAATGAATTGCATAGTAAGAATAATGACTATGCTGTTAGAGTGGCTACTAGAACTGGTAAGATGACTCAGGAACCTTTGTATCCTGAAGGCCGCCCTAAGAGAATTGAGCAAAATTCTCAGAGAAATAATATAGATGCACCTGGTCTTTCTAAAAAGAAGAAAAAGAAAAATGATAGGACTTTGCATGCTTCTAGTGAACCTATTGTTGAATTACCTGAGAATCCAAATGATATTTCTATCTCTGATGCTGAAACACAATCTGGTAATGAACATGAACCTAGTGATAATATTAGTGATGATGTTCACGATGATGCTCAACCTAGTGATGATAATGATGTAGAAATTGAACCTGCTGTTGATCTTGATAACCCAGAATCAAAGAATCAACGTTATGATAAAAGAGACTTTGATGCTAGGAAGCACGGTAAAGAAAGAGAACCTTGGGTTCAGAAACCCATGCCTTTTCCACCCAAACCATCCAAGAAAAAGGATGATGAGGATTTTGGCGCTTTCTTTGAAATGATTAGACCTATCTTTTTGCGTATCACGATTAAGCGATATGCTCAAAATGAATCCTTATGCTAACTATATGAAAGAAATTGTTACTAATAAGAGAAAGATACCGGAAGCTGAAATTTCCACCATGCTTGCTAATTATAATTTTAAGGGTGGAATACCTAAGGAACTTGGAGATCCAGGAGTACCCACTTTACCATGCTCCATTAAAAGAAACTATGTTAACACTGCTTTGTGTGATCTTGGAGCCGGTGTTAGTGTTATGCCTCTCTCTTTATATCGTAGACTTGATTTGAATAAGTTGACACCTACTGAAATATCTTTGCAAATGGCTGATAAATCAACTGCTATACATGTCGGTATTTGTGAGGATGTGCCCGTTGTGGTTGCAAACGTTACTATTTTAACAGACTTTGTTATTCTTGATATTCCCGAGGACAATAGTATGTCTATTATTCTTGGAAGACCTTTTTGAATACTGCAGGGGCTGTTATTGATTGCAACAAAGGCAATGTCACTTTTCATGTTAATGGCAATGAGCATACGGTACACTTTCCGAGGAAACAACCTCAAGTTCATAGTTCAATTCTATTGGAAAAATTCCATCAATTATTTTTGGAGGTTTTGAATTTCCTCTACTTACTGTCAAAAAGAAATATGGCATTCTTATTATTGGGGATGTGCATATCCCCGTGAGGTAACATAGTGTTATTCGAAATTTATCCGGTTCCATGTTATTCGAAATGAGTTTGTTAACAAGACTTGATCAACCTTGTTAGTGGATTCCTTTTGATGAGCATGAGATGGATGAAACTAGAAGGCACAACCTTCTATACCCTCCTTTTACTTTCTGTTATTTAGTTGAAATAAAGTAAAAGTAGTATTTTTCTGTCTGTTTTCTGATTTATCCGTGCAATATAAAAATACCCCGAAAATAAAACTTCTCCAAATGCCCTGAAAATGGAATATGTTTTTTCTGGAATATTTGAGAATATCGCTCGAGAACACAGCGGGGGAGCAAGCACACAGCCACGAGGGTCAGGCGCGCCCACCCCAGGCACGCCCTGCCTCGTGGGCCCATGGTGGCTCCCCTCCACTTATTCCTGCACCCACACGCTTCTTCTTCCTCCCAAAAAAATCACCATCTAGCTCAAGCACGAGTTCTAGCTCATTTTGCTGCGATTTTCGATCTCCTTGCTCAAAGCACCTCTCACAAAACTGCTTTGGGGGATTGTTCCTTGGTATGTGACTCCTCCATTGGTCCAATTAGTTTTTGTTCTAGTGTTCTATTCATTGCAAATTTGTGCTGCCTAGGTGACCATGTTCTTGAGCTTGCATGTCAAATTTATATGGTTCCAAATAGTTCTAATGCATGATATAGTCTCTAGGCACTTGTAGGAGTAGTTGCTATCAATTTTATTAAGCTTGGCTCACTTTTGTTTGAAGTTACTTAAAATTTCAGAATTTTTCAGAAAATGATGAAGAGATTTTTGAGGGGCTCATCGAGCCGAAGCTCGAAGGAAAAGCAAAGTGAAGAAGCAAAGAGGCCCAAATATAATCTGCCTCGCACCGCGGAGGTTCGACCGTGTGAATGGCATTCCAATGATTTCTTGAGAGCAACCGGTATTTATGATGATTTTTATGAATTGGCTAAGAATGCAGGCCTCACCGACTTCCTCTGCGACCAACGTGAACAGTATCTCTTACTCACCAATACTTTTGTGCAAAACTTCTACTATTATCCTAAGGAATCACCTCCTTCAGTAGAGTTTCATTTATATGATGTGGTTAAGAAGATGTCACTAGATTAATTTTGCAAGGTTTGCAAAATACCTTTCAAGGGTAGTTTAGAGGAAGCACATCGTAGAGATGTGGACGGGTTTATTGACACTATTACTGTAGGGGAAACTAGGAAGGTTTCCGATGCAAGAATCACTAGCATACATTTTCCTGTTTTATGCTACTTTGCCATATTTGCTAGTCATTGGTTAATTGGTCGCGGAAACTATGGAAACCTTAGTGTTCCTGATATTATTATTTTGTTCTATGGTTTATTTTGTGATAATACTGTTAGTATGGGCGGTATTATTGCCAAACGGTTAAGTCTGAACCGTACAAAGGGCCCCATCTTTGGAGGTATCTATGCTTCACGCCTAGTTGCACATTTTAACATACCCATTAGGTACTATGAAAAGGAAGAAATATTGCTGCCCACTGCCTTAATATCCCTTAGTTTCCATTAGGACCCCGCTGCCACGGGAGGGTAGGACAAAAGATGTCATGCAAGTTCTTTTCCATAAGCACGTATGACTATATTCGAAATACATGCCTACATTATATTGATGAATTGGAGCTAGTTTTGTGTCACCCTATGTTATGACTGTTACATGATGAACCGCATCCGGCATAATTCTCCATCACCGATCCAATGCCTATGAGATTTTCACATATTGTTCTTCGCTTATTTACTTTTCCGTTGCTATTGTTACAATCACTACAAAACCCGAAAATATTACTTTTGCTACCGCTACCGTTACTTCCATATTACTTTGCTACTAAATACTTTGCTGCAGATATTCAGTTATCCAGGTGTGGTTGAATTGACAACTCAGCTGCTAATACTTGAGAACATTCTTTGGATCCCCTTGTGTCGAATCAATAAATTTGGGTTGTATACTCTACCCTCGAAAACTGTTGCGATCCCCCATACTTGTGGGTTATCAACCTCAAGATGGTGTTGATAGTAGCAAGCCTATGCAAGAGGTAGTAGATGGATCCCAACTTATGTTTTGCAACATCCTTCGGAGGGATAGACGTATACATGTTTGCCATGGAGTTATGATCCATGCGGGGCTTAGCATATATATGCACATAGTTCTCACTATTGGGACATGCATTGATCAACTCTATCTATTCTTCAACTAAAGACTCACATCTACAGTCATCCATCTAATTTTGCCATCCGGGTACAAATATGCAGTTGAATAGAATTGCATGATAAGCTCGTCATTCCATGCAGTCAACTTTGTACCAATGAACTCGTCAAGCTCTAGTTTCTTGAAGTTCTCATGCACATTTGGAAAGTTGTCAGAATGAACATCTATGTACTCCCAATCTACCTATCTCATGTCACTGACAGTCGGCCTCTTGTCAAGAAGAAGAGTCTCATAGAAGTCCTGTTGCTCCTTCATGTGGGAATGATAGTCCACGGTTGTCCTCTTTCTGATGGCATAAGGATCTATGGTTCTCCATATCCTTAGTCCTTTATCCTTCCTCTATTTCATGTCCTATGCCTCGGGACAAGAGTCACCGTGAGATGGCAAGAATGGTCTAAGCTTCTTGAGGCACACCGGGACTTCACATCCGGAAAGTTGTCAGAATGAGCATATATTATTCCCAATCTACCTATCTCATGTCACTGACAGTCGGGCTCTTGTCAAGAAGAAGAGTCTCGTAGAAGTCCTGTTGCTCCTTGATGTGGAAATGATAGTCCACGGCTGTTCTTTTTATGATGGCATAAGGATCTATGGTTCTCCATCTCCTTACTCCTTTATCCTTCCTCTCTTTCATGTCCTCGATCCGCCTCGGGACGAGAGTCACCGTGAGCTGGCAAGAATGTTCTAAGCTTCTTGAGGCGCACTGGGACTTCTTCTTCATCTATTCTCTTTGGCACTGGGACCTTATTCTTCTGAGATGCAGCTATCTTTACGGTGGTCTTGCCTTTGGCCTTAGCAATAGTCTTGGCCTTGGCAGTAGGAGGTGCCTACTTAGGAGTACGCTTAACTTTGGAGTTCTTTCTAAGTGGGCTCCCGGAAAATAAGGAATTCCTTATTGATATGAGTAGTCTATCATCCCTAAGTCAGGCTAGCACATATGGCATCAGAGACAGGTTATGGTTGCAATTATGGAATTATGGGTTCTTTCCTAGAGGTTGATGCTTGCAATTATGGGATTGGGGCTATTGTAATTTACTCCCTCCGGTCCTTTTTACTCTGTGTATTAGATTTGTGTTAAGTCAAACTTTGTAAAGTTTGACCAAATTTATGCTAAAAGATATCAACATCTACTATACCAAATATATATACTATGAAACTACATTTCATGATGAATCTAATAATACCGATTTGATATTATGAGTGTTAATACTTTTTTCTATAAGTTTGGTCAAAGTAGAGATAATTTGACTTCAGACAAAACTTATATGCAGACTAAAAAGGAGAGGAGGGAGTAGAAGGGAAGGCCTATTTCTTACTTCAGTAAAACTCTGGGACCCAGGGCCAAGACCTTGTCAAGTTATGACAAAGAAAGAATTGCTATTCTAGAAGCACTCAAAAAGTGGAAGCATTATTTTACTGCTTTTTCACTAGTTATTAGGATAGATCAAGAAAGTTTAAAGTACATTATGGAGCTCAAAACTTTTGATCAGATTTTTGGCCTACAATTTTCAGTGGAATATAAAAAGGAAATACCAACAAGGTAGCTGATGCCCTATCCAGAGTTAAATATGAAATCAATGTGTTCTTACTCAGCACATATAGTGTTTAGATGGCTCCTTCCACCCACCAACCCACACCCTCCCACCTCCCTCACGGCGACCATGGCTTCGGCCATGATCCAGCCTGATCCCTCCACTCAAAAGCCTTTCCAATCCGATGGATCCTTCTTCAGACCCCAATTCCATTGCTCATCAACTGGATTTCTCATTCGGTCATCATTTCAGAGATGAGATACGTAAGTACTTTCAATCTTTGGTGAACCCGGTCTCTTCCTCTCATGGCTTCACAATGGTGATCTCCTTCGCAAGATTTGCATTCCGTTTAAATCCTCTCAACATTATCCTGGTTTTATCTACTTGCACTGGTGGTGACTACCAATCATTTGAGGTCTCTCACATCTCGGGCAATGTATATCGGTTCAAAGTTTTCTCAAGGGCAGTGGTTTTTTTCTTGGTGTGGAAGATCCAATTCACATGTGATCTACTCAAGTGTTATTCCCACCTTTGGAGTGGTGGAGGCCCTAATTGGTTATATGAAGAAAAGAAATGGTACTCTGAACAAGATGCAGAGTGGACTATGGTGCCTACTCGATGTAAAGGTATGTCATCTCACAACGTTCCTGTTAAATAAGTTTATCGCAGAATCCTTGATCATATCGCAACCTAGAATCCGGGGAATGCTACACCCAATAAATGGATCATGCTTTAACTGGTGTTAATGCCATCCCGATCAGATCTGTTGATTCAACTCGAGAACATGCACTTGATCATGAAAACCGCATGTCTGTTGCACCTCCAATGGCCGCCATGCATAACGGATCGGTCGTTCTAAGTCCCAACCACTTTTCAAATGGCAGCACGATCCCTCCTTTTGTCTCTGGGCCTCTAGAGCCCATGAACCCCCTCCAGCCCAACTCTGCGGAAGACGGATCGTCTCGACCCAACAATGACGGGAATTCCTCCAGTAATATTTTCTACCTAAAATGCCTTGGATATGAACACACGCGCAATCAATGCAACAATAAAATCAGATGTCGTTCTTGTTTTGGATATAACCACATTGCTAGATTCTGATTTAACAAGAAAATCTCTGATTGTGCTTATCGGATCAAACAAACTCAGCGCCCACAGCATGTTATATCCGCTACCCGCGTCTTCTCCTTGTCTTCTCACCTTCGTCCTCCCTCCCCTGCTCCACCTGCCAACACAGCACCGTCCGAGATGGCTTGCTACCCCTGCAATCCTCTCCCCCACCTTCCACATGACACCACCATCATCCCTCCTAGCCCCCTTTGTGCATGTCGTGGCTATGTAGTCCTCGGAGGAGAACTACCCATGGTCTGTGACGAGTGGGCTGTCGCTACCCTCGTCCCCGAAGTATCTGTTGAGGAGTTCCATGGAGCCATTGCTTTGATCACCACCTTCCTCGAAGGGTGCGGATGGCGCATCAACTACACGTCTCTTTGTGGTGTGGGTACGGCTCGGATCCAGTTCACCACTGCTTGCTATAGAGATATGGCTGTTAGTAGTAGTCCTTTTCGGATTGGAGACTCTGTTCTGAGGATCAGTAGGTATGATAGAAGTCTGAACTATCGCAACATCACTGTGATGCCCGAATAATTAAGCTACAGTAACCTTCTACTAATGATGCCACGTCACCATGATTACTGTTTATAAACTCGCGTTGATTCGAAACCAATTCAAATTCAAAGTCAAATTCAAAATCAAGGCAAACATTAAAAGTTTTCAAATATTAAAACTAAAATGTCCGGAGTGAACCAAATAATGCATAAGTAAATATGGTGGAGAAACCACATTCCTATAAAATATTTAAATGCACAAAAATATTTAAGCAGTGGCTATAACAATTAATTAGATGCCTATTATATTTTATAAAATACTAAACTAAGTTGTTTTGGAGCAAAACCTTTTGTGGCAGTGGGTTTTGTGGTATTACTAATTTAGGGACCATTTTAATATTAAGTAAAACTAGGCTAAAAAGAAACTAAAATAAAAACAGTAAAGGAAAGAACAAATGAATAAAAAAACACAAAAACAAAAGAAACCCACCCGGCCAACTGGGCCAACCGGCCCAGCTAATTAGCCGACCGACCCAGCTCCCTCCCCTAGCCCACCTAACGCCTATATCCCCCGGTCCACCCCCGAAAACCCAAACCCACCCCACGATCCCCACTCCCCCGATCCCCTTCTGGATCGGGATCGTCCCCGCCGCTCGCCGACGCGAACTGCCGCGGCCACTAGCCTCCATTCGCCACACCACTGTGCCCACCCGCTACTCCGACCTCCTCTTCATCGTCTTCGACCACGGGATCAAGCCCGGGACCCCTACCTCGCCAGATCGACCGTCGCCGCCGGACAGGACCACCTCGCCGAACTGCCTCCCCGTCGCCCGGTCGTCTCCACCCTCCTCCTCAACCCCCACTGCCTCGAACCCTACGGCCCCGCGGTGAGGCACCGTCCTCTCCTCCTCCCGCCCGCGTGCTCGAACCCCGGTGCCCGCACCGTGTGCCCCGGTCTTGCTGCTCTTCCTCCTACCGCACGCGCTCACCACGCGCTTCGGATGACCCCTACCGCGCGCTCACGACCGCGACCTTCTCCCCGCGCCGCGACTGGACGGCGCCCCAGACGCACACCGTGCGCGCCCACCTGCGCCCACGGCCATCGCTGTCGGACGCCCGCGCCCGAGACGGTGCTCTGCCCGCTCCTGCTCACGGCCTCCTCGCCCCGCTCCCTCGACCATCCCACGCCCCGTGCCCTTGCTCCACGGGTGCTGCTGCCTCCTCTACCCACCACACCCGCCGTGCCGCTACCTCCCCAGGTCGCCATGGCCTGCTTTATCTTTGCTTCCTCGTCGCCCGGCACTTTGGGCGCCTGTGGCCACCGGCCCCCTCCTGACTGCCCCCCCGGGTCCGCCCTTGGCAAGGCTTCGAGCGAACAGGTCTTTGGACACCCGTTGCGCCCATTCGCCCAGAACCCGCTAGGCTCCCCCAGAGCCTATGACATATGGGCCCCATGCCCTCATTAAATAAAAAGAGAACAAAAAAATTAATTAGAAAATATTAATTAATTAGTTAGATAATTAATTAACTTAATTAAATTTGTTAAATTAACATAATGACTTAATTAAACTAATTAAACCTACTAAGTTAGTCTAAGACAATGACGAACGGGCCCACCTGCGAACAAAAAAAAGAGAGAAATAATTAAATAAATAACAATTACATTAATTAATTAATTAAGTTAATTAATCCTGTTTAATTAATGTAATTAACTAGTTAGTTTAATTAAACCCTAATTAGATAAACAGTCAATGACGAATGTGACCCACACGTCAGTTGACGATCAACTCCTCGTTGATCTGGCGACGTCATCTTGATGTCGGCGTGCACTGTTACAGATAATGTTGATTAAATTAATTAAATAAATCCTAAAAATGATTTAAATATTTTAAAATTAACATAAAATAAACCGTAGCTCAGATGGAAAAACTTTGTACATGAAAGTTGCTCAGAACGACGAGACGAATCCGGATACGCAACCCGTTCGTCCGCCACACATCCGTAGCATAGCGAACCTGCAACATTTCACCTCCGGTTCATCTGTCCGAAAACGCGAAACACCGAGGATACTTTCCCGGATGTTTCTCCCCATCACTGGTACAACCTCCCACCACGTTAGGGCACACCTTGCACCGCGCTTTGTCATGTCATGCATCGTCATGCATATGTTTGCATTGTATTTATTGTTTTTACCCCTCTTCTCTCGCTAGACACCGAGACCGACGCCATTGCTACCTAAAGACGACTACGGTGTTGGCGACCCCTCCTTCTTGCGAGCAATCAGCCAAGCCCCCCCTTGATCACCGGATATCGCCTATTCCTTCTCTATCTGCTTGCATTAGAGTAGTGTAGCATATTCTTGCTTTCGATTAATCCTATTTCGATGCATAGCCTTTGTCATTTTGCTACTGATTATTCTGCTTTCGATTAATCCTATTACGATGCATAGTCGGCAGGCAGGTTGAGGCGAGGAGTCTGGATTAGGGGTATCCGGACAACGGTTGTGTACAACATCCGGACTATTGAAGCGTGAAGATACAAGACTCAAGACTTCGACCCGTGTCCGGATGGGACTTTCCTTGGCGTGGAAGGCAAGCTTGGTGATCCGGATATTATATTTCCCTCCTTGTAACCGACTCCATGTAAACCCTAGCCCTCTCCGGTGCCTATATAAACCGGAGAGGTTGGTCCTTAGAAGGCCGATCACAATTACAATCATACCATCATAGGCTAGCTCTTAGGGTTTAGCCTCTACGATCTCGTGGTAGATCTACTCTTGTACTACCCATATCATCAATATTAATCAAGCAGGAAGTAGGGTTTTACCTCCATCGAGAGGGCCCGAACCTTGGTAAACACCTGTGTCTCTTACTTCTTGTTACCATCAGCCTTGACACACAGATCGGGACCCCCTACCCGAGATCCGCCGGTTTTGACACCGACATTGGTGCTTTCATTGAGAGTTCCTCTGTGTCGTCACCATCAGGCTCGATGGCTCCTTCGATCATCATCAACCACGCTGTCCAGGGCGAGACTTTCCTCCCCGGACAGATCTTCGTGTTCGGCGGCTTCGTGCTGCGGGCCAACTCGCAGCCATCCGAGCAGATCGGCAGCTCGCCCCAGCCACCAGTCATTTTGAAACCTGAACTACACGGCGGACATCCGTGGAGACTTGATCTTCAATGGATTTGGGCCTATGCCAGGAGCACCGGACAGTCGCGACGAGCACGGCTTAGACCTGCCATCGGACGAAGCTCGGGGTATCGCCCCCGTAGTATCTTCGGACCTAGATCCGGAGCAGGCCATGCCGTCTAAGGACGGAGGGATGGACCCCGCCCCGCCGGTCGCACACTCATCGGCGGTAGAGCCGAACACGGGCCTTACCCCTGTAGTGGCCTGTGAATCCGGACCCCCGGATTCGTATTCGGACGTTGATTATGGTCCGCACACTCCCGATCCAGTCGAGCCAGGTTGGGCTCCGGTAATGGAGTTCACCGCTGCGGATATCTTCCAGCACTCGCCCTTCGGAGACATGCTCAACTCATTAAAATCCCTCTCTTTGTCAGGAGGCTCTTGGCCGAACTACGTCCGGCTCGAGTGGGAAGCAGGAGATGAAGGAATTCTTTGCATTGAGGAGTCCTTCTTCCGTACAGTTTTTGCAGATAAGTGAGACCATGTCCTCTTCGCGGCAACTCCTGACCTTGTTAAGCGCAAGGAGGAATCTGGCCCAGTAGCGATGTACGGTTTCCTGGGGCTCTTGCCTGATGCGGGAGAGACAGTTTAGGTCCTATTTAGGGTCCGGATTTTGATCCGATCTATCGCCCAAGGGCGCAGGCGGTCCCGAGCTAAATAGTTCAGGATCCGGGGTGCCCAATTTCTTCGGCCCGATGCCCGACTCTAAGTCTGGGACCTGGGTCAGGTTTTCCATTGAGCAGGTCTTTGGCTCAAGGAGTTCGGTGATCCAAATGCAGCTTGTCCTCAAAGTTGAGGGGCAATCCGTGTGTGGTTCCTCCACTATCGCTATCCCATGGGTGGCCGGCGGGGACCTGATGTCCCTTTGGTCGGGTTTAAGCCCAATCTGGTCGTAGTCTGTAGCGACTCCCAAAGCAGCGATGCAATCCAAGAGCTCGTTAAGGGAGGAGAGCTCCATTGGATCCATCTCTTCGGCAAGTTCCGAACTGACGTGAAGGTTATGATTGATGACCCGAGAAGTCATCGTCGGGGCCACCGCCGACGGGGTGGCCATGATAAAGCCGCCGAGCCGGAGCATCTGGCCTACAGCCAGAACCCCCTTCGAAGTAATGTCATCCCTGACAATGAGACGAGCCATCGAGCCTGACGGCGACGACACAGAGGAACTCTCGATGAAAGCACCAATGTCGGTGTCAAAACCGGCGGATCTCGGGTAGGGGGTCCCGATCTGTGCGTCAAGGCTGATGGTAACAAGAAGTAAGGGACACGGGTGTTTACCCAGGTTCGGGCCCTCTCGATGGAGGTAAAACCCTACTTCCTGCTTGATTAATATTGATGATATGGGTAGTACAAGAGTAGATCTACCACGAGATCGTAGAGGCTAAACCCTAAGATCTAGCCTATGATGGTATGATTGTGATTGTGATCAGCCTTCTAAGGACCAACCTCTCCGGTTTATATAGGCACCGGAGAGGGCTAGGGTTTACATGGAGTCGGTTACAAGGAAGGAAATATAATATCTGGATCGCCAAGCTTGCCTTCCACGCAAAGGAAAGTCCCATCCGGACACGGGCCGAAGTCTTGAGTCTTGTATCTTCACGCTTCAATAGTCCGGACGTTGTACACAGTCCGGCTATCCGGATACCCCCTAATCCAGGACTCCCTCAGTGTCCTGATGGCGAGCGCATTCTTACGCGAGTGATGGCGAGCGCAAGTAACTTCATCTTTAATTACAAACATGACAGAAGTGAATTCATTCAAATATGGCGTCCTTGGTACACTCATTGGCAACGAGACGAGCACCCTTCATCACGCCATCGTAGTACATTTTGGGATGGCGATGCGTTTTACCCTCCGGCGGCCCGGTGATGTAGAACCACCCCGATTGCCATCCTTTTACGGTCTCCGCAAAGGAGCCGTCCAGCCAGGTGACGTTAGGCATCTTGCCCACCATGGCCCCTCCGCACTCCGCTTGTTGGCCGCGTACAATCTTCGGCTTCACGCAGAAGATTTGCAGCCACAGGCCGAAGTGAGGCCGGATGCGGAGGAAAGCCTCGCAAACAACGATGAACGCCGAGATGTTGAGGACGAAATTCGGGGCTAGATCGTGGAAATCTAGCCCATAGTAGAACATGAGCCCGCGGACGAAGGGATGGGTAAATCCCGATCCACGGACGAAGTGGGCGGCGAACACGACCCTCTCGTGGGGTCACTGGGTCGAATGACCTGCCCAGCGTCCGATGGCCGGGCGCTATGTTCTGCTGCCAAGTATCCGCCGCCCGAAGATCTATGATGTGCTTCTCCTCGACGGTGGAAGCCACCCACTTGCCTCCTGCTCCGGACATGTCTAGCTGTGCGGAGGAGACTTGGGCTTGGGCGCTGGAGCTCGAGGAGGCAAGAGTGGGCAGAGAATGAAGGAGGCGTGGGTAAAAATGAGGAAATCTTGTCCCTTTATAGAGGCGACGAAAGCGGTGCGCCTCCCCACTTGCCCGTTGGGAATCGCTTACTTCCCAAGCGCCACGATTAATGATGTGGTGGGATTACCCGTACCTGTATTGATGAGAATCCCGTAATGAGGGGGCACGATCTCTGCTTTGACAAGACATGTCAAGGAAACCGCCTCGCAATATGCGCTATGGCTGGTTGTGGAAAGACGGTTCGAATAATGACCTGACTGTAGTGACACATCACGTTGCCTAAAAAGTTGTCAGCAGATTGCATTTGTGAAACATCATTCTCTCTACAGTGGCATACGAAGATCATCTTGTGGATCCGGACACAGTTTGAGCGTTCGATAATTACCTTGGAGTATTCGGAGAAGGAACCCGCCCTGCAATGCCGAAGACAATACTGCGCGCCGGACTCATCGTCGTTGAAGCCTGGTTCAGGGGCTACTGAGGGAGTCCTAGATTAGGGGGTATTCGGACAGCCGGACTGTGTACAACGTCCGGACTATTGAAGCGTGAAGATACAAGACTCAAGACTTCGGCCCGTGTCTGGATGGGACTTTCCTTGGCGTGGAAGGCAAGCTTGGCGATCCGGATATTATATGTCCTTCCTTGTAACCGACTCCATGTAAACCCTAGCCCTCTCCGGTGCCTATATAAACCGGAGAGGTTGGTCCTTAGAAGGCCGATCACAATTACAATCATATCATCATAGGCTAGCTCTTAGGGTTTAGCCTCTACGATCTCGTGGTAGATCTACTCTTGTAATACCCATATCATCAATATTAATCAAGCAGGAAGTAGGGTTTTACCTCCATCGAGAGGGCCCGAACCTGGGTAAACACCTGTGTCCCTTACTTCTTGTTACCATCAGCCTTGACGCACAGATCGGGACCCCCTACCCGAGATCCGCCGATTTTGACACCGACAGAGACCACCTAGGAGAGAGGTGGGCCTGGCCCTGGTCGGCATTCGCGGATACATAACACGCTTAACGAGTTCTTGGTATTTGATCTGAGTCTGGCCATTTGGTCTATACGCACTAACCAACTACGAGGGAACAGTTATGGGCACTCGACGTCGTGGTATCAGCCGAAGCCTTCGTGACGTCGGCGGCGGCGGCTTGGCGCGGATTGGACTGGAACGCCTGCTAGGCTAGGTCTGCTTCCGGCCGCCCTCGCAACGTGCAGGTGTGCAATGGGCGATGGGCCCAGACCCCTGCGCCATAGGATTTAGACCGGCGTGCTGACCTCTCTGTTGTGCTTAGGTAGGGCTGCGAGATGTTGATCTTCCGCGGCCGGGCATGACCTAGAAATGTGTGTCCGGCCAAATGGGATCAAGCGTGTTGGGTTATGTGGTGCACCCCTGCAGGGAAGTTAATCTATTCGAATAGCCGTGATCTTCGGTAACAGGACAACTTGGAGTTGTACCTTGACTTATGACAACTAGAACCAGATACTTAATAAAACACACCCTTCCAAGTGCCAGATATAACCCGGTGATCGCTCTCTAACAGGGCGATGAGGTGGGGATCACCGGGTAGGATTATGCTATGCGATGCTACTTGGAAGACTTCAGTCTACTTTCTTCTACATGCTGCAAGACGGAGGCTGCCAGAAGCGTAGTCTTCGACAGGATTAGCTATCCCCCTCTTATTCTGGCATTCTGCAGTTCAGTCCACCGATATGGCCCTTTACACATATACCCATGCATATGTAGTGTAGCTCCTTGCTTGCGAGTACTTTGGATGAGACTCACGGTTGCTTTTTTTCCTCGTTTTCCCCCTTTGCCTTCTACCTGGTTGTCGCAACCAGATGCCGGAGCCCAGGAGCCAGACGCCACCATCGACGATGATTCCTACTACACTGGAGGTGCCTACTACTACGTGCAGGCCGCTGACGATAGCCAGGAGTAGTTTAGGAGGATCCCAGGCAGGAGGCCTGCGCCTCTTTCGATCTGTATCCCAGTTTGTGCTAGCCTTCTTAAGGCAATCTTGTTTAACTTATGTCTGTACTCAGATATTGTTGCTTCCGCTGACTCGTCTATGGTCGAGCACTTGTATTCGAGCCCTCGAGGCCCCTGGCTTGTATTATGATGCTTGTATGACTTATTTATGTTTTAGAGTTGTGTTGTGATATCTTCCTGTGAGTCCCTGATCTTGATCGTACACGTTTGCGTGCATGATTAGTGTACGATTGAATCGGGGGCGTCACAAGTTGGTATTAGAGCCGACTGCCTGTAGGAATCCCCCTTCCACACTCCTTGGCCGAAGTCAAGTCTAGACATTGCAAAAACTTTTACTAATATGGCTGTGTGGCTTACGGGCCCACATCGCCATTGGGTGGTATTAGGATCTTTTACTCCTCGATCTTTACTCCTCCCAGAGAGCCCCTTCAGTCCAGATTATCGCCGGCTGCACCAGAAGATTTCGAAGTTACTCTCCGATACTCTTTTGAGACTTTGTGCCCGTTGCTTTTGCAATTCCCTACCACCGAAATATCCATATGGATAAATACATACACTTGCCGTTCTTACTTTTATTCCCAGTTGATCTTGTTATTACAAGATACCCTGAATTCCTCTTTATTGTTCCGAGAATATTTTGTGCCTACTGCCTTGCAGTTCTTTGCCACATGAATACCCCTACAGATAATTTCTCGCCCTTATCGAGTATCCGCTCATCCCCCAGTTGTTCATGTGTTTCACAATGGTCTTAAAAATACTATTCGATCCTCCAGAAATCCTTAGTAGCTTATTGCTCGGCAAATACTTGTCTGCTTGCATTATGGATGTGTTCCATATGACTAGCAATATTCATAGTATCCTTTGTCATTATCATTTTGAGTCCGTTGATTCAATATGTTGCGAATGATCGCAATCCTCAATCAGAACCTAGAATTCATCTTTTCGGCTCAGACGTCATTTTAAACATGAGCTTGTTCTCGACCAATCTATTTGTCGTCAATTGTACCCTTAGGTCTATTGAACTTATCCAACCTTGATCACAGCGTCCTATGTTGATCCTTCGATTTGGAAATCATAGTCCTTTGATATCTAAGCATCGAATCATTCAGTTGTTCTATAATATGATGCCCTTGCATTCTTTCTTCAACTGGTTGTGTACCGATGCTCACATCAGCTCCGCTATCGATCGCCATATCCACTGTTGGATTATTATCCGACAGTGTCCTTCATAATTAATCACCTAGTGAGTTCTTTCTCCGATACATAATGCCTTTGGTAAATTGTATCCTCTCCTTTTGTCAACCATGCTCCATTTTCGAGCTTGTGTTAGTTACTCTCGAAGCTTGTGGTATATGTTTCTAAGATGCCCCGATGGGTTGGACCTATACCTTCTCTAAAACCGTGAGAACCCGAAAGTTTTCACGGGTCATACTCCTCTGTTAATTCCCCAGGTAGGTTTCCACAATCAACTCATTTTTAATAAGAGCAAGAAGTGAATGAAAGGTTATGCATTGAGGAAGTGGGAGTCGACCTTGAACTTTGTGTTCATGCCCATGGACACGATGTAGATCCTATCATTAAAAGCTTCTCTTAAATTAATTATTCCCTTGGTATAAGTTCATCTTATATCTGGGATCTGGCCTTTTGCAATCGTGGTTTCGACCATATTGTTCTTCTTTGATCCCATTCTCGGACAAGTTGAAGTACTTGTCTTCTGCAGGACAATACACCTGTCCAACCTCTATTCTGCTCTACCTTCGAGTATACCCTCTGGTACCTTGAGAATATCACGAAACTACATAACTTCTTATGAGATCTGCATCAACTATTATTCTCGCCAATTCCAATCCCCCTCGAGTTTTGAGTTATTAATCACTCAAGAACACCGGTAAGTGTATCGATTCCGCACTCCGATTCAATACTCTAAGTAATTTTCGTTGCTTATGAGTTTAATAATCCTTCAAGTCATTCCTAGCCTAATTGGCTATATCCTTATTGTGCTAAATTCTAACTGTGCTACCTCGTCCTTATTCCTGGAGAACAATTTTCGGCGATGAACTAAGCTTCGTCAATTTCCTCGTCTCATCGTTTCACCTCGAACAACAAACTTGACCCCGAGTTTGTATAGTATCTGTGGCTCCAATAATCTTTTGCTCCATCATTCCTTTGACTTGATGTCATCGCCGACCGATTACATCTCCATGAAACCTCTCGACAAAATTTATCATCATCATCATCAACATTCTGAGTTCTTCCACGATATTAATCAAATTCATGATGGGAAATACCATCTTTGCCCCTTGATGATTGTGTTATCATCGACCACATCCTTGTCTTCCCTCAACACAATCGTGTTCATGTTTTGGATTGAATCTTGAGTTCCTTGCTATCTAGCATTTGTTCTTCACCTTGGAGTATTACCATCTTTTATGTCAGGAAGGTTGTGAGAATTGCTCCGCCTCTTAAAATTTCTTGGTATAGTGATACTTCTCACCATCACCATTCTTTCTTGGTCCCAATGTTGATTCTAACCGGAATACTAGCAAGTGAACAGTGCTGCTTGGATTCTGTACTCCTAACAACCCTATTGCTTTGAAGTTAATGGCCGACAGTTCATCCTCAGACTATTGGTTATTGAATCACCATTCCGACGTTGGTCGTGCAACCCAGCCCATATTCGGGTGCACCTTTCAACCAATGTTTAATTGTGTATGTTTTCCTCGAGCATACATCATTATACCATTTGATCTGACAAATGTTATCTCCATGTTCACATAATTGTGGAAATCCATCTTTTGGAAATCCCAATGAATTGTCTCTGAGTTCATCAGCCACCTCCTCATCCTCTCCTTGGTTTAATGATGAACTCATGATTCAGAACTTGCTTCCATAGTTTATTTCCCGAGAATCTTGCAACTCCATCATGTCAAATTGAGTTGCACCTTTTCTTCTCAGGCATCCTGAGTCCTTGACACCAATCAGATCTGAATTCTGGTCAGATATGAAGGTTGGAACATATTTCCTAGAGTTATAACATTGGTCTTTACATGACCCGGTAAGGTGATGTCGTGCCTAGCACACCTGGCCGGAGGCCCTATTGTTATAGTTTCCCTTTTAACAAGGTTAACCTTTTTTCCATGAGGAAATTGAATGCCTTGTTTAATAAGTTTACCCTGATGGATCCTTTGTGTATCCAAAGTCCGACCTTTGTTTGAAGAACATGTCAATGCTATCCCGAAGCATGTCTATGGTATTCGCGGATGTGGTCCTGGTCGGCATTCGCGGATACATAACACGCTTAACGAATTCTTGGTATTTGATCTGAGTCTGGCCATTTGGTCTATACGCACTAACCAACTATGCGGGAACAGTTATGGTCACTCAACGTCGTGGTATCAGCCGAAGCCTTTGTGACGTCAGCGACTGAGCGGTGCGCGCCGGATTGGACTGGAACGCCTGCTAGGCTAGGTCTGCTTCCGGCCGCCCTCGCAACATGCAGGTGTGCAATGGGCGATGGGCCCAGACCCCTGCGCCATAGGATTTAGACCGGCGTGCTGACCTCTCTGTTGTGCTTAGGTAGGGCTGCGACGTGTTGATCTTCCGCGGCTGGGCATGACCCAGAAAAGTGTGTCCGGCCAAATGGGATCAAGCGTGTTGGGTTATGTGGTGCACCCCTGCAGGGAAGTTAATCTATTGAATAGCCGTGATCTTGATAACAGGACGACTTGGAGTTGTACCTTGACCTTATGACAACTAGAACCGGATACTTAATAAAACACACCCTTCCAAGTGCGGATATAACCCGGTGATCGCTCTCTAACAGGGCGACGAGGAGGGGATCGCCGGGTAGGATTATGCTATGCGATGCTACTTGGAAGACTTGATCTACTCTCTTCTACATGCTGCAAGACGGAGGCTGCCGAGCGTAGTCTTCGACGGGATTAGCTATCCCCTCTTATTACGGCATTCGCAGATTCGGTCCACCGATATGGCCCTTTACACATATACCCATGCATATGTAGTGTAGCTCCTTGCTTGCGAGTACTTCGGATGAGTACTCACGGTTGCTTTTTTTCCTCGTTTCCCCCCTTTCCCTTCTACCTGGTTGTCGCAACCAGATGCCGGAGCCCAGGAGCCAGACGCCGCCGTCGACGATGACTCCTACTACACCGGAGGTGCCTACTACTACGTGCAGGCCGTTGACGACAGCCAGGAGTAGTTTAGGAGGATCCCAAGCAGGAGGCCTGCGCCTCTTTCGATCTGTATCCCAGTTTGTGCTAGCCTTCTTAAGGCAATCTTGTTTAACTTATGTCTGTACTCAGATATTGTTGCTTCCGCTGACTCGTCTATGATCGAGCACTTGTATTCGAGCCCTCAAGGCCCCTGGCTTGTATTATGATGCTTGTATGACTTATTTATGTTTTAGAGTTGTGTTGTGATATCTTCCCGTGAGTCCCTGATCTTGATCGTACACGATTGCGTGCATGATTAGTGTACGATTGAATCAGGGCATCACAATCACTTTTAGTCACGATGTTTGTATTTTAATGATGAACTTCCTGTTAGAATGCTGGGACGTATGAGTGGTTAGTCGCACGGTTTCCCCCTATGGAAGGTTTTTGATCTGGAACAAAGATCCTAGAGATAAGTCAAGAATCATTGTGAAAATCAGAGTTGTGAATGTTTACACTATTCCTATCAGTATTGTTGTGCTCCGAAACCTTGATGATGTTGGCTATGGGGACTCTTGGACCTGTCCCACATATATACTGTCTAGAGAACTGATTGGACAGCAAGGTGGATGTGAGGACCCTCTCCCTCCGGATGGTGGCAATCCTCATCCTCTGCCACATGTTCATGGGGGGTTTTGGCGTGGAGGTCCTTGGAAATATTCGTATGGACCAGGTGGTTATCAATCCACATAATGAAAACCTGGGAGCACCATATGAGGATGTGCACCCAGTTAATAATGATAATGTCATTCACAATGCTGAGAATGTTGCTAATGAAGATGCTATGAATATGATATATGCTGCTGTTGTGATTGATGCTCCTGTTATTGATATGAATGTTGATGCTCCTGTTATCTCTGCTGCTCATAATGTTGTGCATGACACTCTTGGGCCTGATTATAGCCCACTTGATAATGAGAGTCCACATCATTCATTACCTGCTGATACTAGCCCTATCTTCATTCCCCATAATTCTAGTATGAACTACAATGATATCCCTTCTACTAGTACCTCTCATCCTGTTCATACTTGCAACATCTCAGTGGAGGGTCTCACAGAACATATTGTTGCACTTCAAGACTTGGTGGGTAACTTGGTTACTAATGCTCTTATGCTCATGATATCATCCCCAAGCTTGTGGGCAACAAGATCATTAATGCCAAATGCAATGTGGTTGATGTGATGGGCACTAATGGATCTAATAAAAGGTGTTTCCTCTAGATTCAGATGGTCCAAGAATTACCACAATAGACCAGCTCTGTCAGCATTAAGGAAATAACTAGCCAGGAATTTGTTGAGGTACAGAAGTCTTGCAACAAAAAAACAAAAAGACAATTATTGATGAACATTTTTGCAGGAGGAGTGATAGGATTGCTCTCATAACTAAAGGATTTAAAGTTAAGGCAGTTGTTGAGGCTGCTAATATGAGAGTGGCAAGCCCTGCTAAACATCAGAACATGCAGCATAGCTCAAAGAAGCAGAAGAAGTCTGTGTCTGTCAACTTGGGCCCTCAATTTGATGCTATGGTAATCAACAAGCATGCTCCTCCACCTCCAGAACTGCCCATGGAAACCCTCCAAGCAATTGGTACTGGTCCATGCAAGACGGCACCTCATGAAGTGTCATCTCAGATTCTGAATTATGACAGTTCTGTTGAATAGTAGAAGTTACACCACCTAGGGCATTGGTGGCTCCCCTAACTGCCTCCTAGCTATCTTTTGTCTATTGTTTGTATACTTCATCTCATTTGGATGCATGCGTGCATCAAAGTTCCCTATGGTCTGTAATAATTTGCACTCATGCAACCTTGGCAATCTTGGGATGTTAGTTATCTTTTGGTGTTATTATCCTGCTTCCATTTGTTGTACTGGTATCAATACTTGGTACAATCTGCATAGACCAGTAGTCCTTTACAGCAATGATCTGAGTCTGTCTTACTATATGTCCACCTACACTCCCAATGGTATATCATGCTATGCTATTCAAAGTATGATATTTTTTCAACCCCAAGATGTCAGTCATGAATAGGAGTTGGAACATTTTAAACTAGAATGTTAGAGAGATTAACTCTACTGCTAGACGGAATGATATCAGACAGAAAATTGATGAGAGTGCATGTTGCATCATGACCTTCCAAGAAACCAAAAGAGATAATTTTGTTCTTGCCTATATTAAAAAAATTGCCCCAAGAGGTTCAATCTGTTCTGGTTTTCTCCGTCTAATGGTAATTCTGGTGGTATCATCACAATATGGAATGGCAACATGTTCAAAGGGGAAATCATATCCCAAAATTACTTTCATATGACTATTCAATTTACCTCTAATCTGGATAACAGCAGCTGGTATTTAACTAATGTCTATGGTCCCAATTCCATGGAAGGTAAACATGAATTTGTTGTATGGCTGCAGAATCTTAATATCAGCCAGAATAAGCTTTGGATGATCCTGGGGGATTTTAATTTTATCAGAGGACCAGACAATAGGAACAACCCAGGTGGTGATCCAAACAGTATGATGCTTTTCAACAACATCATTATAAATCTTGATCTTGTGGAAATCCCTCTGAAGGGTAGATCATTTACATGGAGTAATAAACAAGACATGCCTCTTGTGGAAAAGCTGGATTGGGTATTCATAATCTCTCATTGGACTACTATTCACCCATCAACTCTGGCCATCCCGCTGGCCAAGATAACATCAGATCATGTGCCTATCAAAATTATGATGGATAATATTTCTAAAAGCAACATTTTCATATTTGAGGAATTTTGGACAGAATTCAATGGCTTCATTGAAACTATGGAAAACCATTGGCACAATTCTATACATTTCGCAGATTCCACTAAGCACCTAAAGGCCAAATTTAAAGCTCTCAGAAGGGGTCTAAAAAACGGAGCAAACAGTTCTCTCAGCTCAATAAAACCATTGAAAATAGTTGTTTCTATGTGAAACTGATGGATGGTTTGGAAGATCAAAGAATGCTTACCAAGATTGAAAAAGAATTTCAGGAAAGTTCTCATGCATCAATCACACAAACAAATGGTTGGAAGAAAAAAGAATATATTGGAGAATCAGAGCTAATATCAAATGGGCCAATCTTGGAGATAAGAATACAAAGTTTTTTCATGCCATTGCATCTCAGGTTTTTAGGCACAACTACATCACTTTCCTACTATCTGCTGATGGTCAATACATCTGTGATCATGATCATAAGGCTGCCATCATTTTGGCATCTTCCAAAGAGAGAATTGATACCCAGACTGACAGTTACAAGAACTTTGACATATCCCACCTGGTCATGGATGATACTCCTCAAGAGCTTGATAAGCCCTTTTCCAATGAGGAAATTGATGACATAATCAAACACATGCCTAATGACAAATCCCCTGGCCCTGATTGCTTTAATGGACATTTTATGAAAAAATGTTGGCATATCATCAAACACTGTTTCTACAAGTTCATTAATGACTTTTACCTAGAAACAGTTTCACTGCAGCCTACTAACACATCATACATCTCATTAATCCCTAAGAAAGACAATCCTAAATCCCCCAATGATTTCAGGCCCATCTCCCTGGTAAGCATGCCTATCAAAATTTTCACCATACTTTTTGCTAATAGGGCCCAACCAATCATCATATCTAGAGTTAGCAAAAACCAATATGGTTTTATGAAAACTAGGAATATTCAAGATTGTCTTGCATGGAGTTTTGAGTACATTCACATGTCTCACAAATCAAAGAAAGGGATTATCATTTTCAAAATTGACTTTGTGAAGGCTTTTGACAAGGTCAATGATACGTCTCCAACGTATCTATAATTTTTGATTGTTCCGTGCTATTATATTACCTGTTTTGGATGTTTAATGGGCTTTATTATGCTCTTTTATATTATTTTTGGGACTAACCTATTAACCGGAGGCCTAGTGCAAATTGCTGTTTTTTTGCCTATTTCAGTGTTTCGCAGAAAAGGAATATCAAACGGAATCCAAACGGAACAAAACCTTCGCGAGGATCTTTCTTGGAACAAACGCAACCCATGAGACTTGGACAATCTTGTGGCGTCCTTTCGCAGTGACAGCAGGGGCAGCAAGGCACGTATTGTATTGTTTCCATCGAGGATAAAAAGATGGGGTTTATATCATATTGCTTGAGTTTATCCCTCTACATCATGTCATCTTGCCTAATGCGTTACTCTGTTCTTATGAACTTAATACTCTAGATGCATGCTGGATAGCGGTCGATGTGTGGAGTAATAATAGTAGATGAAGAATTGTTTCGGTCTACTTGACATGGACGTGATGCCTATATACATGATCATCCCTAGATATTCTCATAACTATGCGCTTTTCTATCAATTGCTCGGCAGTAATTTGTTCACCCACCATAATATATGCTATCTTGAGAGAAGCCACTAGTGAAACCTATGGCCCCCGGGTCTACTTTACATCATATAAGTTTCCGATCTATAATTTTAGTTTACCGTTTATTTTGCAATCTTTATTTTCCAATCTATACAACAAAAATACCAAAAATATTTATCTTATTATCTTTATCAGATCTCACTTTTGCAAGTGGCCGTGATGGAATTGACAACCCCTTTATCGCGTTGGTTGCAAGGTTCTTGATTGTTTGTGCAGGTACTAGGCGATTTGCGTGTAGTCTCCTACTGGATTGCTACCTTGGTTCTCAAAAACTGAGGGAAATACTTACGCTACTTTGCTGCATCACCCTTTCCTCTTCAAGGGACAGCCAACGCATGATCAAGAGGTAGCAAGAAGGATTTATGGCGCAGTTGCCGGGGAGATTTGCGCCAAGTCAAGTCAAGATTTGATTGTTGTTGGGCCGTAGGATTTATGGCGCCGTTAAAACTTGGTTCTCTTCTTTGCCTAAAAATAGTATTGATTCATGGAATAAGTGCAAAGATGCTTTTATCTCTAAGTATTTTCCTCGCTCTAAGATCATCTCTCTTAGAAATGATATTATGAATTTTAAGCAACTTGATCATGAGCATGTTGCACGAGCTTGGGAGAGGATGAAATTAATGATACGTAATTGCCCTACACATGGTTTGAATTTTTGGATGATTATACAAAAAATTATGCCGGATTGAATTTTGCTTCTAGAAATCTTTTAGATTCGGCCGCGGGAGGCACTTTTATGGAAATCACTTTAGGAGAAGCTACTAAACTCCTAGATAATATTATGGTTAATTATTCTCAATGGCACACCGAAAGATCTACTGGTAAAAAGGTTCATGCAATTGAAGAGATTAATGTTTTGAGTGGAAAGTTGGATGAACTTATGAAACTGTTTGCTAATAAGAGTGTTTATTCTAATCCTAATGATATGCCTTTGTCCACCTTGATTGAGAATAATAATGAATCTATGGATGTGAATTTTGTTGGTAGGAACAATTTTGGTAACAACGCGTATAGAGGAAACTTTAATTCTAGGTTGTTCCCTAGTAATTCCTCTAATAATTATGGTAATTCCTACAACAACTCTTATGGAAATTTTAATAAGATGCCCTCTGATTTTGAGACTAGTGTTAAAGAATTTATGAATTCGCAAAAGAATTTCAATGCTTTGCTTGAAGAAAAATTGCCTAAGATTGATGAGTTGGCAAGGAACATGGATAGAATTTCTCTCGATGTTGATTCTTTGAAACTTAGATATATTCCACCTAAGCATGATATCAATGAGTCTCTCAAAGCCATGAGAATTTCCATTGATGAGTGCAAAGAAAGAACCGCTAGGATGCGTGCTAAAAAAGATTGCTTTGTGAAAGCGTGTTCTTCTAGTTTTCATGATAATAATGATGAAGATCTAAAAGTGATTGATGTGTATCCTATTAAATCTTTGTTTTCCAACATGAATCTTGATAAATATGGGACTGGAAATGAGGCAAATTTAGTTAAAAGGCGTCCCAATGATTCGGAGTTTTTAGATCTTGATGCAAAAATTGTTAAAAATGGGATTGAAGAGGTCAAAACTTTAGATAGCAATGAACCCACTATTTTAGATTTCAAGGAATTTAATTATGATAATTGTTCTTTGATAGATTGTATTTCCTTGTTGCAATCCGTGTTAAATTCTCCGCATGCTTATAGTCAAAATAAAGCTTTTACTAAACATATCGTTGATGCTTTAATACAATCTTATAAAGAAAAAATTGAATTAGAAGTTTCTATCCCTAGAAAACTTTATGATGAGTAGGAACCTATTATTAAAATTAAGATTAAAGATCATGAGTGTTATGCATTATATGATTTTGGTGGTAGTGTTTCCACGATTCCAAAAACTAAGTGTGATGTGCTATGTTTCCATGAATTTGATGATTGTTCTTTAAATTTGCATCATGCAGATTCCACCATTAAGAAACCCATGGGAAGGATTAATGATGTTCTTATTGTTGCAAATAGGAATTATGTGCCCATAGATTTCATTGTTCTTGATATAGATTGCAATCCTACATGTCCTATTATTCTTGGTAGACTTTTCCTTAGAACGATTGGTGCAATTATTGATATGAAAGAAGGAAATATTAGATTCCAATTCCCATTAAGGAAAGGCATGGAACACTTTCCTAGGAAGAAAAGTAAATTACCTTATGAATCTATTATGAGATCCACTTATGGATTGCATACCGAAGATTACAATACCTAGATCTATTCTTGTTTTTATGCCCAGCTAGGGGCGTTAAACAATAGCGCTTGTTGGGAGGCAACCCAATTTTATTTTTGTTCCTATTTATTAATAAATAATTCATCTAGCATCTGGTTAGATGTGGTTTTATGTTTTAATTAGTGTCTGTGCCAAGTAAAACCTATAGGATCTTCTTGGGTGATAAATATTTGATCTTGCTGAAAAAGCCAGCAACTTTCTGCTCACGAAACAAATTGTTAAAAATCACCAGAAAGTGATAAAATACTGATTACAATTTAAGTAGATCAATAAACAAATTATCTAGGTCGTCCTATTTTTGCAGATTTTTTTTGAGTTAGAGAAGTATGCGTTTGATACAGATTACTACAGACTATTCTCTTTTTGACAGATTCTGTTTTTCATGTGTTGTTTGCTTATTTTGATGAATCTATGGCTAGTATCGGGGGTATGAACCATAAAGAAGTTGGAATACAGTAGGTTAACACCAATATAAATAAAGAATGAGTTCATTACAGTACCTTAAAGTGGTGATTTGTTCTCTTATACTAACGGATCTCATGGGATTTTCTGTTGAGTTTTGTGTTGTGAAGTTTTCAAGTTTTGGGTAAAGATTTGATGGATTCTGGAATAAGGAGTGGCAAGAGCCTAAGCTTGGGGATGCCCAAGGCACCCCAAGGTAAAATTCAAGGACAACCAAAAGCCTAAGCTTGGGGATGCCCCTGAAGGCATCCCCTCTTTCGTCTTCATCTATCGGTAACTTTACTTAAAGCTATATTTTTGTTCACCACATGATATGTGTTTTGCTTGGAGCGTCTTGTATGATTTGAGTCTTTGCTTTTTAGTTTACCACAATCATCCTTGCTGTACACGCCTTTTGGGAGAGACACACATGAATCGGAATTTATTAGAATACTCTATGTGCTTCACTTATATCTTTTGAGCTAGATAATTTTGCTCTAGTGCTTCACTTATATCTTTTTAGAGCACGATGGTGGTTTTTATTTTATAGAAATTATTGATCTCTCATGCTTCACTTATATTATTTTGAGAGTCTTTTAGAACAGCATGGTAATTTGCTTTGGCTATAAAATTAGTCCTAATATGATAGGCATCCAAGATGGGTATAATAAAAACTTCCATATAGAGTGCATTGAATACTATGAGAAGTTTGATACTTGATGATTGTTTTGAGATATGAAGATGGTAATATTCGAGTCGTGCTAGTTGAGTAATTGTGAATTTGATAAATACTTGTGTTGAAGTTTGCAAGTCCCGTAGCATGCACGTATGGTAACCGTTGTGTGACAAATTTGAAGCATGAGGTGTTTCTTTGATTGTCCTCCTTATGAGTGGCGGTCGGGGACGAGCGATGGTCTTTTTCTACCAATCTATCCCCCTAGGAGCATGCGCGTAGTGCTAGTTTTTTGATGTCTTGTAGATTTTTGCAATAAGTATGTGAGTTCTTTATTACTAATGTTGAGTCCATGGATTATACGCACTCTCACCTTTCATCATTGCTAGCCTCTTCGGTACCGTGCATTGCCCTTTCTCACCTTGAGAGTTGGTGCAAACTTCATCGGTGCATCCAAACCCCGTGATATGATACGCTCTATCACACATAAACCTCCTTATATCTTCCTCAAAACAACCACCATACCTACCTATTATGGCATTTCCATAGCCATTCCGAGATATATTGCCATGCAACTTTCCACCATTCCATTTATTATGACACACTCCATCATTGTCATATTGGCTTGCATGATCATGTACTTGACATCGTATTTTTGGCAAGGCCACCATGCATAATTTTTCATACATCTCACTCTTGATTCATTGCCCATCCCGGTACACCGACGGAGACATTCATATAGAGTCATATTTTGTTCTAGTATCGAGTTGTAATCATTGAGTTGTAAATAAATAGAAGTGTGATGATCATCATTAATAGAGCATTTTCCCATGAAATAAAAAGAAAGGCCAAATAAAAAATAAAGGCCAAAAAAAAGAGAAAGGCCAAATAAAAAAAGGAAGGCCCAAAAACAAAGAAGGGACAATGCTACTATCCTTTTTCCACACTTGTGCTTCAAAGTAGCACCGTGATCTTTATGATAGAGAGTCTCTTATTTTGTCACTTTCATATACTAGTGGGAATTTTTCATTATAGAACTTGGCTTGTATATTCCAACAATGGGCTTCCTCAAATGCCCTAGGTCTTCGTGAGCAAGCAAGTTGGATGCACACCCACTTAGTTTCTTTTTGTTGAGCTTTCATACATTTATAGCTCTAGTGCATCTGTTGCATGGCAATCCCTACTCCTCGCATTGACATCAATTGATGGGCATCTCCATATCCCGTTGATTAGCCGCGTCAATGTGAGACTTTATCCTTGTTTTGTCTTCTCCACACAACCCCCATTATCATATTCTATTCCACCCATAGTGCTATGTCCATGGCTCACGCTCATGTACTGCGTGAAAGTTGAAAAAGTTTGAGAATACTAAAGTATGAAACAATTGCTTGGCTTGTCATCGGGGTTGTGCATGATGAGAGCATTTTGTGTGACGAAAATGGAGCATGACCAAACTATATGAATTTGCAGGGATGAACTTTCTTTGGCCATGTTATTTTGAGAAGACATAATTGCTTAGTTAGTACGCTTGAAGTATAATTATTTTTATGTCAATATTAAACTTTTGTCTTGAATCTTACGGATCTGAACATTCATGCCACAATAAAGAAAAGTACATTGAAAATTATGCTAGGTAGCATTCCACATCAAAAATTTTGTTTTTATCATTTACCTACTCGAGGACGATTAGGAATTAAGCTTGGGGATGCTTGATACGTCTCCAACGTATCTATAATTTTTTATTGTTCCATGCTATTATATTATCTGTTTTGGATGTTTAATGGACCTTATTATGCTCTTTTATATTATTTTTGCGACTAACCTATTAACCGGAGGCCTAGTGCAAATTGCTGTTTTTTTGCCTATTTTAGTGTTTCGCAGAAAAGGAATCAAACGAAATCCAAACGGAACGAAACCTTCGCGAGGATCTTTCTTGGAACAAACGCAACCGAGGAGACTTGGAGTGGAAGTCAGGGAAGCAACGAGGAAGCCACGAGGCAGGAGGGCGCGCCCCCCACCCTCGTGGGCCCCTCGCCGCTCCACCGACCTACTTCTTTCGCCTATATATACTCTTATACCCTAAAAACATCCAGGGGAGCCACAAAACACTTTTTCCACCACCGCAACCTTTTTTACCTGTGAGATCCCATCTTGGGGCCTTTTCCAGTGCTCCGTCGGAGGGGGAATCGATCACGGAGGGCTTCTACATCAACACCATAGCCTCTCCAATGATGTGTGAGTAGTTTACCACAGACCTTCGGGTCCATAGTTATTAGCTAGATGGCTTCTTCTCTCTCTTTGGATCTCAATACAAAGTTCTCCTCGATCTTCTTGGAGCTCTATTCAATGTAATACTTTTTGCGGTGTGTTTGTCGAGATCCGATGAATTGTGGGTTTATGATCAAGATTATCTATGAACAATATTTGATTCTTCTCTGAATTCTTATATGCATGATTTGATATCTTTGCAAGTCTCTTCGAATTATCAGTTTGGTTTGGCCTACTAGATTGATCTTTCTTGCAATGGGAGAAGTGCTTAGCTTTGGGTTCAATATTGCGGTGCTCGATCCCAGTGACAGAAAAGGAACCGACATGTATTGTATTGTTGCCATCGAGGATAAAAAGATGGGGTTTATGTCATATTGCTTGATTTTATCCCTCTACATCATGTCATCTTGCCTAATGCGTTACTCTGTTCTTATGAACTTAATACTCTAGATGCATGCTGGATAGCGGTTGATGTGTGGAGTAATAGTAGTAGATGCAGAATCGTTTTGGTCTACTTGACACGGACGTGATGCCTATATACATGATCATGCCTAGATATTCTCATAACTATGCGCTTTTCTATCAATTGCTCGGCAGTAATTTGTTCACCCACCATAATATATGCTATCTTGAGAGAAACCACTAGTGAAACCTATGGCCCCCGGGTCTACTTTACATCATATAAGTTTCTGATCTATAATTTTAGTTTACCGTTGATTTTGCAATCTTTATTTTCCAATCTATACAACAAAAATACCAAAAATATTTATCTTATTATCTTTATCATATCTCACTTTTGCAAGTGGCCGTGAAGGCATTGACAACCCCTTTATCGCGTTGGTTGCAAGGTTCTTGATTGTTTGTGCAGGTACTAGGCGATTTGCGTGTAGTCTCCTATTGGATTGATACCTTGGTTCTCAAAAACTGAGGGAAATACTTACGCTACTTTGCTGCATCACCCTTTCCTCTTCAAGGGAAAACCAACTCATGCTCAAGAGGTAGTAGTCAACTATAATGCTATCCTTTTCATGATGAAACATCTGGGTTAGTGAGAAATGGATTAGATAGGTCAATATGATCTTGTCAACTGCATCTACTTCTGTCATACTTAATGGTGTGCCTGGGAAAATATCCATTGCAAATGTGGTGTTAGACAAGGTGTAACATCCCAAAATTCTAAAATTTTGGAATGTTATATTAGATAAATAACTATGCTTGTTGTCTGATTATTTGTTTGATTGATTGAGTGAAATTGAGTGAAATTTGAAACTTTTGAAAGTTGAATGAGAGGGAATGAAATGACTTTCCCAAACTTTCCCCTCTGCCTTTTTGGATCCCAATGAATTCAAGTTCATTCCAACACCAAACCCTAGAGTGAAGATGACATGACTTCTTCCATTTTTGGAATGAAAAGGGTTTTGGAAAAATTTGAATTTCAACTGAAAATATTCCAAATTCAAAGCTTTATGCAACTCTATGATTTTCATGAGAGAAGATAAAATGACTTCTTCGATTATATGAAATATGAGTTGGAGGTTAAAAATAATCAAATTTAAAGTCATTTGAAAGTATCTTGAAAACACTTTTCAAATTTGAGTTTTATTTGAATTTGGAAAAAAATGAATTTTTATAAACTTTGGATTTTGCCTCGAAAATGTTCAAATGATAGGAATATTCCCGATCATTTTGGTATATATATGTCCTATATAAAATATTTATATTTTATAAGTTATCTCTGTTTTTGTTTTATTAAAAAATAAATTAAAAAATCTCAGCGCCAGCCAAAGCATCGCCCAAGCCGCCGAGGCACCCAGAGCTTGGCCAAAGTGCCCGGCCTGCCCACCAGCGCCAAATGAGCTGCCCAGCGCCAACCGACCGAGGCTCAAGACCGAACGCACGCTGCGTCGGTCGCCTGACCGCGACGCACCCTCCTCTCTCGCGGTGGGCCACCACCTCCTTCAACCCCCCGCGCCGCCGCCCAGCGCCGTTGATTGCCGGATCCCGACGGATCCGGATTCGATCTCCCGATTGCCCCCCGCCCAAGCCGAGGCACCCCTATATAAAGCCCTCCCCGCACCATTCCCCCCCTCGCCCCTCGCCGGAACCCTCCTCCCTCACGCCGTCGCCGGACTTGCCAAACCCGTCGCCGCCATTTTCATCGCGTCGTCGCCCTAGACCTCCCGAGCCTCGCCGACTCCACCAGACACCCCCTCGTCGCTTCAAGACCGCCGGATTACTCCGCCGCCCTCCCGACGATCGAGCTGCCGACGACTTTTCGCCACCGAGCCGCCGCCGCCGTCCAACGCTGGTGAGCCGAGCATCGCCCCGTCCGATCATGTTTGTGCGGTTCAGATTAGAACCCCGAAGGGGTATCCTCTTTTTAATAAAAACCGGGCTTTTCACCGGTTCGTTGTGGTTTTTTTTTGTTAGGTTTTATTTTTAGTACCGGCCCGACTCGTTTAACCCTAGGGCCCATTTAGTTATATTACGCGCAGTGCGCTAGTTAGGCCCATTTAGTCGTTTTTCTTTATTTTCGTTTTTCTGTTTTAACAGAATAGTTTCAGATTTGAAAAATTCATATCTTTTATTCTACTCAATATTTTTGAGTGATTCTTTTTTTGTTGGTTTGCAAATTTCTTATATTTTCTGTAGAAAATATAATTAGCTATGTTAAAATTATTTATACTTGCTTTATTTTAGATTTAGTCAGAATAGTAAATCTGCTATAAAATGAGTTAGGAAAATTATTTTTTATGATTCTTTTGTCCCAACCTTGTTTTAACATTGCCAAACCGTAGGAATTAATTTGGGCATTTTAGGATTTATAAAAATATTAGTTTTAATCAGATTCTTGTTATTCTTGATTAATTAAACTAGCTACTATTTTCCTATTATTTTAATTAGCAAATAAATTTATTTTTCACATGTGATTGATTATTCTAGGATAGTTTCTACCACTTTATAGCATGAACTTTTATTTATAATAAATAAAACTTTTATTTTATTTTTCTTAATAGAATTTGAATTAGGCCTAATAGGAGTTTTATAATAGCTTTTAAATTGATTCTTTTTGCTCCTAGTTGCTTAATGCATTATTTTCTGTTAAGTTAGCATAAACTCATGCTTAGGTTATGTTAAGAAATTTTTTGTTATATAAAACTATGTTAGTTGTTGCTTGAAATAGGAAAAACTTTGAGTTGGATTTCTTTGAGTTTTCTATTGGGTTTTGATTCGTTTGTTTTGGTGTGTTATGTTACTATGCTATTGTGTTAAGAGATCATATGCTATGTGATTATTATGGTTATTGTTTGCCTCGGTAGAATTTCCGGAGTGCGAAGTTTGCTACCACGAATCCCTAGTTTTCGAAGATCGTCAACAAGGCAAGTTCACTTTGACCATGTTTTTCATACCTATGGTTTATTGCATTTAGTGGCATCTTTGCAACCACCTCCAGTAGTGTTATTGATTCTTGAAGTTGAGTAGTATGCATGAGGTAGGAACCCATCACTCTGTTACCAAGCCCGGGATGATATTTTATTTTAATGCTACGCTATAGTAGACGGGGTTTGGTATGAGTGCTCGAAAGTGGTGTGAAGAAGGAGGACTCTACGCCAATGACGATAACTCCATGATGGCATCTGCAAGGACTGCATTTTCAAGGCCTCAAGACTTCAAGACTCAAGACAAGAATTCAATACACACCATCGGGTGAAGGACGGTTGACGGCACCTGGAGAAACCAGTGGTTGGCGGGATGCATGGAGAAGCGCCATGACATCTTGCGGAAAGCTTCACCCAGACTCAAAGAGACGGAAGAATACTTCATGCCCGAAGCTTACCGTGCAACCGCAAGTCATTATGGGCTCGCTTGGTTGACCTTAGTGGTGACTCGGCTGGGACGGTACTAGCAGATGTAGAACTACGGTAGGATGGGATGAGTACCGACGGTGGTCGGGGAACTCTTCGAAGACCATGTTTGGTCATCTTGTTCTCAAACACCTCGAAGTGCGAGAACGTAAAGGAGGGATCGAATCTTGCGGGTAAAGTGTACAAACCTCTCGCAGAGGGTTTAAACCTAATCGATTAGCCGTGTCCCTGTTATGGACAATTTGAGCCTCGGACTTGGATCTATCTCGAACTCTCAACACCGGATTGATAACTTAATTGTGGGCAACTTATGATGATTTTGGGCTATGAGACATCGGTTGGCGGAACCATGTCATGATAGAAAACTCCATAGTACAGACTCAGTTATTCCTTTGATGTAGGGTAAATAAAACCAGCTTTTATGCAAAACAAAACTCGATCAGAGCCACAAAGCCATACCGCATATAGTATAGTTTATCATCTGTTTTCTCTTATTGTGATCTTGCCAAGACATTCAATGTCTTGACCTACACGGCTGCAACGTATCATGTTGTAGATATTTCCTCGACAGTAAGAGTTACGATACTGGGTTACGGTCTACACTCAACCTGCCGATGGCGTTGATGGGACTCCACACCCGCTTGATTGTTTCCGCTGAGTATTACGAGGTATATATCATTTACGTTATTTATACATGTGATTGCACTTTGATATATACATTGATGTACTGTGTGTGCCAAAGATCTCGATCCGTGGATGGCACGGATACACAGAGGCTTGACCGTCTGAGGTCGGGTCGCTACAGATATGGTATCAGAGTACATGTTGACTGTAGGACGTGACCCTAGAAATCGGAAAGCCCTAGGACAGGCTATCTCAAAAAGACTTTATTTACAAAAAGACTCTTACTTCTCATCTTTTCTGATTTTTTTCAAATAGACACTCTCATCCTCAAATAGTAGAATACACCATATCCTTTGATCATTCGGAGGATCAACTGAAGACACTCCAAGAAGGATTAGATATCGGAGAACTGATGACCACTTCACAGTAAAGAGGATTTCACCATGTATTAGAAGAATTGAAGTACAACAGTTGAAGACTCCGATGAATTGAAGGATCTGAAGAATTATTTGACCTTTAGAAGACCAAACCCCTGTTATACACTTACGTTAGATGCGATGATTTGTGAGCTGTCATTTGTTTGATGTTTTTCCGACAGCCCCAAAAATAAAACCTGTTTCTTCAAAAACTATTGTTTGTATTGTGTGTATATCCCTCCCCACCTCTCTCATATCTCATCCCAAAACTTTTGAACCCCATAGATGATGAATGAAGTTGGACTGATATTCTCTGGACCAAAGACTCAGCCGGAGGCAGAGCTATGGATGCAGAACATGGAAAATCACTTCGGGAGCAATTTGGTTTCAAGGAAGTATGAGGTCCAATATGCTCTTCAGTACTTTACAGAAAGTGCTGCAACCTGGTGGAAAATGCATCAAGCCATACAAGGATTTAATGGAGCAAGAACTTGGGAGGAATTCAAGAAGACCCTGATGAGATCACGTCTCATCCGGAAGCACTATGATAACCCAAAGAAGAAACCTTGTGCCTGCAAGATTTGCGGAGAAATAGGACACACCCAGGAGGAACACAAGGATGGATGCCCTCATTGTGAGGAGAAACACCCAACTGAGGAATGCCCAACTAGTCAGGTGACTTGTTTCTTGTGTGAAGGAACCACCCACTACCCGACTCAGTGTCACATTTACCCCATGGTGCAACAAACTATTCAGGAGCAGGAAGAAGGAATGAAAGAAGCCCTCCGAGAAGTTATGAAAGAACCTGTGATGAAGGAATGTGTTGAGGACTCTGATGGAGAAGGTCTCAACAGATTTTTCTCCAATGCCTGCTATTCATGTGGAGAAGAAGGACATTTTTCGCAGTATTGCACCAAGGAAAGAAAAGAGTATCTGGGATATTTCCCGACAGCAGAAGTGAAATTTGACCCTCGGGAAATAGAAGATCTGATCATTACAGAGAAATCCAGGAAGAGAAAAAGAAGGCAACCCGAGAACAACGCAATTTTTGCAGAGAAGGACCTAAGTCATATCACTTGCTACAGGTGCAAGGATTTAGGTCATTTCGCTAGTAAATGTCCAAAAAAGAAGCCAAGAATCCAAGGAGCCTACATAATCACAAAGAAGCCCCGGGACATGTCGGAAGTCATTTGTTTTCGCTGCAAGGAAGCAGGACATTATGCTACTAAATGTCCCAACAAGACGAAAGCTGGAGTGGAGTAGTTGGAATTTTGATATGGATAATAAGAGTAGTAGAAAGCAATTTCATTTTCATGAGTTCGATGAGTTGATTTATGTAATAGATTACTCAAAGATTGTAATAGTTCATGACTCAATAAAGTTGTAATGTCACATGCTGAAAGGCTTTAAGGAGTTGTCATATTTTATCTTGGAAATTAATATTCTGGATGAACATGGAAGAAAGTGAGTTGTGATGCATAAACTGGATATTGGAAATTGAGTTGAAGTTTTGTTAGATGATATGAATGTGTGCCCCAGGAGATATGCACCTTATTCTGAGCACCATTTTGTTTTACAACTGCAGATGACGACCCTTTATGAGTCTTTCCTTAAAGGTCCGGAAACAATCATGACCCTGACAAGTGATCATGATTACCCGAAGATCCTGAAAGACATGATGAAGCATATACACCTTGAAGGAGATGCAGTCTACAAAGGCTACCCCTTCATGCAAAAGGGAGTGGAACTTTGGTATGTAGAGGTACACCTCCACCATTTGAAAGGAGTTTGCCCAAAGATGATGGGACAGTACTTTTTCATTTCACGTGTGCCACAAGCAACTTTCTTCGATGCTGTTCGTGAAGCAGCCATGGAAGCCATCACAGATCGGAGAATACTTGAAGCAAGACTTCGTTATACCCAGGAATACCTAAGCGAAGTGCATGCAGAGATGATGGAGGTGAAGCTCAAGGCCACCACGATGAAAACAGAAGATTGAAGATTTCAAGGCGCATGTCGCACAATTCCAGTGGGACTGAAGAATCCTCAAGGAGGAAAAATGAATAAAGTTGGAAGTAATGTCTGACCATACCGAACCATGTGGGTGGCAGCATTTGTAATAAACTTTTTGGAATTTGGATTCATGAAAAGTGGTTAAGGATGTAATAAAAGATTGATATGAGAATGATGAGATTTATGGATAAACTAGTGCATTTTCTTTGGTGTCGTAGTACTCTGTAAAGCCACAGGATAAATGAAGAAAGTAATGTGTTATTCATGACGGTCCATAGAAGGAAGCTGGACAAAATAAGTTGGAGTCTTGCTTTTGATATGATGGTATGAAGAAACAGAGTACTACTGGATTTAAAGTAGGTGCAATATGGAACAAGAGAGTTACTCCAAGGATGAGTTAAAGCTGCACTAGTGTTGACGTGGGCCATAACCCACAGGCCCAGGATTTTGAAAGGAACAGATGTAACCTTGATAAAGGAATAAATTGGAAGAATTAGTGATCCAATCAGCATATGTTCCGTAGGAGGTTACGCAAAAACCTGAGAGTGGTGAAGTAACGATAGATGTTTGTTCAGCTTGCAGAAACCATGGATTTACTCGAACCCAGTTCGAGAACAAGTGAAATTCTGCAATGCTTGTGAGTATGCCCAAGTGTTAGAATACGTGATTCACTATTTACGTATGTGGTAATGATTCAAGTACGGGATGGATTGGCCCCCATACCGGAGACTTCTATCATGAACTATCATATGTTGATAGAAAATCAGAGAGCCTCGAAAACCTTTGAAGAGTGTCGACGCGATAAGCCATAAAACCATAGAATGGTAGGACGATGGAACCCCTTTACAGGCAACCGTTGTCAATCGTAGGTTATACGGTGAGGTTCAACCCAGACCCATTTTCTGCATGAGAAACCATAAATTGTAGACCACCATGAGTATTTCGATAGTTGTCTAGAATGGACACGGACCTATCAGCTAAGAAGATCCAGTCTCGGACGAACCACAACTTTGACGAACCGACCCAAGATTCTGAGGAAAACTCTGTGCTTCTGACAGAAGAGCGTTAATTAAGGAGCTATTGTAAGACATGTGGAGAGACATACATTGTCGGCACTCCAGAGGAAGTATCTGAGTTTATCGGAACCGTAACCTTGATTTTAAGTGTGGTAGCACCTCTGACCTTCCCGACCAAAATATTTACTAGAAGACCCCCAACCCCTAACCTTTTCTTGCTAGCCTCTTCGAATCTCGAGGACGAGATTCATTTTAAGTGTGGTAGGTTTGTAACATCCCAAAATTCTAAAATTTTGGAATGTTATATTAGATAAATAACTGTGCTTGTTGTCTGATTATTTGTTTGATTGATTGAGTGAAATTGAGTGGAATTTGAAACTTTTGAAAGTTGAATGAGAGGGAATGAAATGACTTTCCCAAACTTTCCCCTCTGCCTTTTTGGATCCCAATGAATTCAAGTTCATTCCAACACCAAACCCTAGAGTGAAGATGACATGACTTCTTCCATTTTTGGAATGAAAAGGGTTTTGGAAAAATTTGAATTTCAACTGAAAATATTCCAAATTCAAAGCTTTATGCAACTCTATGATTTTCATGAGAGAAGATAAAATGACTTCTTCGATTATATGAAATATGAGTTGGAGGTTAAAAAGAATCAAATTTAAAGTCATTTGAAAGTATCTTGAAAACACTTTTCAAATTTGAGTTTTATTTGAATTTGGAAAAAAATGAATTTTTATAAACTTTGGATTTTGCCTCGAAAATGTTCAAATGATAGGAATATTCCCTGATCATTTTGGTATATATATGTCCTATATAAAATATTTATATTTTATAAGTTATCTCTGTTTTGTTTTTATTAAAAAATAAATTTTAAAAAAATCTCAGCGCCACCAAAGCACTCGCCAGCCCAGTGCCTTGAGGCACCCTTGGCCAGCAGGCCCGGCCCGGCCCACCAGCGCCAAATGAGCTGCCCAGCATACTAACCGACCGAGGCTCACGGAACGGCAGACGCTGCTCGGTCGCCCGACCGCGACGCACCCTCCTCTCTCTCGCCGGGTGGGCCACCACCTCCTTCAACCCCCCCACGCCGCCGCGCGCTGCCGATCACGGATCCCGACGGATCCGGATTCGATCTCCCCGATTGCCCCGCCCCAAGCCGAGGCACCCCTATATAAAGCCCTCCTCCACCCCATTCCCCCCCGCCCCTCGCCGAACCCTCCTCCCCCCTCATGCCGTCGCCGGACTTGCGAACCCGTCGCCGCCATTTTTCATCGCCGCCGCCCTAGACCTCCCGAGCCTCGCCGACTCCACCAGACACCTCGCCGTCTTCAAGACCCGCCGGATTACTCCGCCGCCTCCCCGACGACCGAGCCGCCGACTTTTCGCCACCGAGCCGCTGCCGCCGTCCAACGCCGGTGAGCCGAGCATCCCCCGGTCCGATCTTGTTTGTGCGGTCAGATTAGAACCCAAGGTATCCTCTTTAATAAAACCGGCTTTTCACCGGTTCACACGGTTTATTTTTTGTTAGCTTTTATTTTTAGTACCGCCCGACTCGTTTAACCCTAGGGCCCATTTAGTTATATTACGCGCAGGCGCTTAGTTAGCCCATTTAGTCGCTTTTTCTTTATTTTCGTTTTTCTGTTTTAATGAATAGTTTCAGATTTGAAAAATTCATATCTTTTATTCTACTCAATATTTTTGAGTGATTCTTTTTTGTTGGTTTGCAAATTTCTTATAGTTTCTGTAGAAAATATAATTAGCTATGTTAAAATTATTTATAATTGCTTTATTTTAGATTTAGTCAGAATAGTAAATCTGCTATAAAATGAGTTAGGAAAATTATTTTTTATGATTCTTTTGTCCCAACCTTGTTTTAACATTGCCAAACCGTAGGAATTAATTTGGGCATTTTAGGATTTATAAAATATTAGTTTTAATCAGATTCTTGTTATTCTTGATTAATTAAACTAGCTACTGTTTTCCTATTATTTTAATTAGCAAATAAATTTATTTTTCACATGTGATTGATTATTCTAGGATAGTTTCTACCACTTTATAGCATGAACTTTTATTTATAATAAATAAAACTTTTATTTTATTTTTCTTAATAGAATTTGAATTAGGCCTAATAGGAGTTTTATAATAGCTTTTAAATTGATTCTTTTTGCTCCTAGTTGCTTAATGCATTATTTTCTGTTAAGTTAACATAAACTCATGCTTAGGTTATGTTAAGAAATTTTTTGTTATATAAAACTATGTTAGTTGTTGCTTGAAATAGGAAAAACTTTGAGTTGGATTTCTTTGAGTTTTCTATTGGGTTTTGATTCGTTTGTTTTGGTGTGTTATGTTACTATGCTATTGTGTTAAGAGATCATATGCTATGTGCTTATTATGGTTATTGTTTGCCTCGGTAGAATTTCCGGAGTGCGAAGTTTGCTACCACGAATCCCTAGTTTTCGAAGATCGTCAACAAGGCAAGTTCACTTTGACCATGTTTTTCATACCTATGGTTTATTGCATTTAGTGGCATCTTTGCAACCACCTCCAGTAGTGTTATTGATTCTTGAAGTTGAGTAGTATGCATGAGGTAGGAACCCATCACTCTGTTACCAAGCCCGGGACGATATTTTATTTTAATGCTACGCTATAGTAGACGGGGTTTGGTATGAGTGCTCGAAAGTGGTGTGAAGAAGGAGGACTCTACGTCAATGACGACAACTCCATGATGGCATCTGCAAGGACTGCATTTTCAAGGCCTCAAGACTTCAAGACTCAAGACAAGAATTCAATACACACTACTGGGTGAAGGACGGTTGACGGGCACCTGGAGAAACCAAAGTGGTTGGCGGGATGCATGGAGAAGCGCCATGACATCTTGCGGAAAGCTTCACCCTGACTCAAAGAGACGGAAGAATACTTCATGCCCGGAAGCTTACCTGCAACCGCAAGTCATTATGGGCTCTGGCTTGGTTGACCTTAGTGGTGACTCTGGCTGGGACGGTACTAGCAGATGTAGAACTACGGTAGGATGGGATGAGTACCGGACAGTGGTCAGGGGAACTCTTCGAAGACCATGTTTGGTCATCTTGTTCTCAAACACCTCGAAGTGCGAGAACGTAAAGGGAGGATCGAATCTTGGGTAAAGTGTACAAACCTCTGCAGAGGGTTTAAACCTAATCGATTAGCCGTGTCCCGGTTATGGACAATTTGAGCCTCGGACTTGGATCTATCTCGGAACTCTCAACACCGGATTGATAACTTAATTGTGGGCAACTTATGATGATTTTGGGCTATGAGACATCGGTTGGCGGAACCATGTCATGATAGAAAACTCCATAGTACAGACTCAGTTATTCCTTTGATGTAGGGTAAATAAAACCAGCTTTTATGCAAAACAAAACTCGAATCTGAGCCACAAAGCCATACCGCATATAGTATAGTTTATCATCTGTTTTCTCTTATTGTGATCTTGCAAGACATTCAATGTAATTGACCTACACGGCTGCAACGTATCATGTTGTAGATATTTCCTCGACGAGTAAGAGTTACGATCAGGTTACGGTCTACACTCAACCCGCCGATGGCGTTGATGGGACTCCACACCCGCTTGATTGTTTCCGCTGAGTATTACGAGGTATATATCATTTTACGTTATTTATACATGTGATTGCACTTTGATATATACATTGATGTACTGTGTGTGCCAGCATACTGATCCAGGGATGGCACGGATACACAGAGGCTTGACCGTCTGAGGTCGGGTCGCTACACAAGGAGACCCTTTCTCACCACTGTTATATGTTATGGTGGGTGAGCTACTGCAGATCATGGTTAATGAAGCTTGGAGAAATGGTACTCTCAAGTTGCCAATTGATACAAACTTCACAGATTGCTATCCCATTATTAAATATGCTGATGACACACTAATTGTATTGCCTGCTAATGAGGATCAAATCAAGAATTTTACTGATATACTGGATAGATTTTCTATGTTCACAGGGCTGGTTGTGAATTACAGTAAATCTTCCCTAGTACCTATCAATATTTCTGATGATAGAGCACAGGAGATGGCAGACATGCTCAAATGTAAAAAGGAGGCCACGCCATTCACATACTTGGGACTGCCTATGGGTTCCACCAAACCAAAAGTAATTGATCTAATGCCCATGGTATCAAAACTGGATAACAGGCTACCTGGCACTGCTTCCATGGTGACATACTCTGGCAGGCTTATACATCTCAAAGCTATTGTCTCTGCATTACCCATATTTTCTATGTGTTGTATCAGAGTCCCTTTCACCATCCTAGACCACTTTGAGAAATCTGGGAGAAGCTTCCTTTGGTATGGTAAAGGAATCAACAAACAGGGTAATTGCCTTGTTAAGTGGGAGAAAGTTTGCGTGCCTAAGAAAGTAGGAGGACTAGGAGTGCTAGATCTCAGAATGCAAAACAGAGCACTTCTCACTAAATATCTATTCAAATTCTTCAACAGAAAGGATATCCCTTGGGTGAACCTGATTTGGAATAATTAATATGCTAATGGGGAATTGCCAAGTTTCCCCACAACTGTGGGATCCTTCTGGTGGAGAGATTGCTGCTATATTATACAAGACTTTGAAAACATGAGTGTTTGTACTGCAGGTACTGGGAATACCATTAGCTTATGGCATGATAAATGGTGCTCCCAACCACTGATCAGCATGATGGCCCAACTATTCTCGTATGCTAAAAATGCTCACATCACACTTGAAGCTGCCAGCAATCTAAATCACAACAACTTCTATGACTTTTTTCATCTGCCAATGTCCAGCATTGCTGTCCAACAGCGTATCCAGTTAAGAGCCTTAATAAATGATAGAGGACATCAGGTAGATATGGATTCATGAAATTCTACTGGGGTGGCTCTAAATATTCAAATAAAAGAATATACCTGGAATACATTGGAAACCCTATGGATGCCCCCAAACCTTTCCACTGGATATGGAAATCCTGCACTATAGCTAAGCAAAAAATCTTCTTTTGGTTACTACTCCGGGATAGGCTGAATACTAGAGATTTTCTTACCATGAAAAGCTTCCATATTGAATCTACTAAATGTGTGCTCTGTGAGGATGAGCCTAATGAACATTTAACTCATTTGTTTTTTAGCAGTGATTTCAGTCAGAACTTTTGGATGGCCATCGGTTTCCAATGGAACACAGATTATGAACTTATGGAGATGCTCATGGAAGGAAAGAGGCATAACAATGTTGTTTGGTTCAAAGAATGCTTGATTGCAGGATGTTGGAGCTTATGGAAGCATAGAAACAACATCATCTTTGATCACAAAACAAAGTGCATACAATATTGTATCAGTACCTTCAAGGAACATTTTGATATAATTATCAAGAAGGCAAAACCAATTATGAAAGAAGGCATGCAGAGCTGGCTAGACTACTTGTAGATTCTTTCTCCTGTTTATAACTCTTGTACAACCTATGTAAGATGTGACACCATATTAATGAAAATCAGAGTTACAGTGGGGGTCTTCCCCACTTGTTTGCTCGAAAAAATGTGCTCTTACTACCACTACTGTTCATCATGTTTGGGCTACTGAAGTAATAGCGAGTTACATTTATGACCCTAAGTGCAAGGGTCTGCTCACTCGCCCCTGATGGCACTCCTAATTATAAATTATAATAGGGTTTGTTTAGATATAAGAACAAAATTCCTATTGGAAATTCCCCTACCCTAAGAACTAGTTTATTGACAGCATTTCACAGTAGTGAGTTGGGTGGTCACTCTAGTCAAAGAGCCACTTATGAAAGAATCAAGTTGTCACAGACTAGGGTTGGATCGGACCGGAGGTTGTAGTCGTGGGAGGTCGGAGGACGAGGGCGAAACTCTCGTCGGCCTATGGTTGGAGAAAGAGGTGAGGAGTGGGCGCCAAGGCGCAGGTGCACGAGGTGAGAAAATAGATTATTTTCTGGTTGTCCTCATTGATCCCATAGGGGTGGCTATAAGTAGCCTATTACAATGACGTGACAGACTCCTGGCTGTAAGTAGCCTATTAAAATGACGTGATAGACTCCAACTCGAATTGGGTGTTGGTAGGGTACACTACAAAAAAATACACTTCCGTGATGATATGTGTTTGTCACAGTAGGTCGCGTTTTTTGTCATGCATGTACATCCATGACAAATTTATGACAGAGTCAAGATAGTCATACCTGTGCTGTCGTAGAAGTGTTCCATGACATTACCAAAATTATCATCACGGAAGTGTCCACTTCCATGACGATAAATCGCGCGTCACAGAAGTGCTTTCGTCAAGGGTGACCGACACGTGGCATCCACCATAACGGAAAGCCGTTAAGCTATCGGGTCATGTTTTGGCTCCGCTAACCCGTTAACATCCCCGACCAATGGGGATTTTCCACGTGTAAAATCATCATTGGCTGGAGGAAACACGTGTCGGCTCACTGTTGGGACAGATGTCATCCGTTCATTGGACCGAAGTCGCCTATGATACGGCGACACATGGCATGGCCCAACAGAGGCCCATTCCTGTGAAAAGGCCGGCCCGTTTGACTTGGTCAAAAGGTGGCGGCCCGGCCCACGGAAAGCATGTTAACGGCCTGTTCGCATATAGCCCATTTACAGCCCGCTAACCCGGGCCCGTTCGCCCTATCCGAATTAGGCCCGAAGAGCGTCATCGGGCCGCCCAATATGATTCATCCTGTTTTAACTTTCGCCCATGTGTGCCCATGACTTCTTTCGCCCATATGAGGACCTTTGTAACTCTTGGCCCATTAACGGCCCGTGGTGAAGCGGCCCGTAATGAACGGTGTATTTCTTTATACCCATTAACGGCCCGTTATTCCATTGGGCGCTTCAGCCTAAGTTATCTTCGCCTTCTCGGGGCCCATTGATTCTTAGGCTCATTTGCACGATTCGATTTACATACGGCCCATTCTATTTTCTTGTGGGCCAAATTCAGCCCGTCATTACAGTCGGCCCGTTTGCGGACCGTTAATACGTTGGGCCGTTTTCATGTCAAAAAAACCCGTTGGGCTGTTTTCATAGAGTTATCAAATACGGCCTATTAACGGCCCGTTATGGTCCACGAATAGTACGGCCCATGATTGGCGAAATGATGATACGCCCCGTAGAAGGCCCATGGATCCTACGGCCCGTATGAGGCCCATGGAAAGTACGGCCCATAGAAGGCCCATGGATCGTACGGCCCTTAGAAGACCCATGGACCCTACGGCCCGTAGAAGGCCCATGGACCCTAAGGCCCGTATAGAAGGTCGATGGATCCTACGGCCCGTATAGAAGACCAATGGATCTACGACGGACGAAGTCCCATGGATCATCTGACTGCAGGAGGCCCATGGTTACAACGATCCATGTGTTGCCATGATTATTTTGGCCTAGTTACCAAAAATAGGCTATTGTGGCCACTAGAAAAACACAGTAAAAGAACCGCAGTGACTACAAGCAAACAACTAAACAAGACAATAAGGAAATAAATAAGCAAGCAATTAAGGCTAGCCTATTACCGCTATTACACATATTACATCCTTTGGGCATCAAAGTTCGCCACCGGTGCAAATATAGGGAACAAAGCAGCATATTACATACATCGGCCGTCAAAATTGGCCACGGTGCAAATAAACGCTGCAAGCAAAACAAGAGCATAACTAAAACAACTTTAGAAGAGCTCAAGAAACGTTATCACAGGTATCCACCATGTCGGCAATAAGCTTAGCAAGCTGATTAGCTTTGTCCTGTTTGGCGCTAAAATCCTCCAACGCTTGTTGTTGCACGTAAAGTATGCATCTGAATGCTCCAGGACTTCGCAGATCCTTCCGCTTCTTGTTGCAAGCACGGTGATCGATGTCTTTCACTTGTAGTTGTGACTCAAGAAACCAAACTGATTCAGACGGTGAGTTTGAATAGCTTGTGCATGCGGTAGTGGCGAGAATTTCGAACACTAAACCAAGACAGGACTTTGGGGTTGTCTCGCTGTCTTCAAGATAGTCTTCCTTAGCTGTTTTATCAACTTTGTTGGAGACCAACAAGGATGTGTCACTATCCTGAACCTTATCTGCATTACATCCTTTACCATTGCTTAATAAGGCACTCTTCCCCAATATTCTGTCAGCATTCCAAAAGAAGCAATAAGCAGACACATAACAAGGTGGACAGGATTAAACTACCAAGTCTTCTATTGCCAAGTACTAGTACATAATAAAAGCATCAAACAAACATATATCTATGTCCTATGGTCACTGCATTGTCTTGCCAAATCAAAATAGAGACACGGTTCAAATCATATCAGTTCAAGACAAAGCAGCAGTGAAAGAATACAAAGCGTGGGAAACTACACAGCACAACAAGATTTCAGATGGGTACCACGGGTCTACATGTACAACAACACTATTGGCTCTGTTGTGATGCTAGTAATGTGCATGATATGAAAGTCAACTGTATACACAATTGAAATTGAAATTGAAATCAACAGAGCTATTGATAAGAGCAAACCTGTTAAAGAAACATGCGTGAACATACCTGTTGTGCCATTGGAGTTTCGATTGGATCCTTCAATTTAAAAATAAGTTTGTATGAGTAAATACAGTGATACAAGAGCAAAGCAATCATAGTTAAAAAAGGCGCGCCTAAGCGAGCGCTTAAGCGCGCCTAGGCTCTAGGCATTGGCAAAACGCATTACGCATAACTACGCATAATCTGTGCATAACTGCGCATAAGCATGCGCTTTGGTTAGTAAAGCGCAAGGCGGTGGCAAAACGCACAATTAACTCCTAGCTCTTTTTTGAACTATGATAGCAATGGAATCTTAAATTAGAACAGTTGTTCTTCAGGTTTAAGCACTTGTTCTACATGAACAAAGTACAGTAAGACGCAAGAATAAAATACTTAAAAATAGAAAATGAGCTCATAGACCTTACCACATTCTTGGTTCGGGACCAAGATAGTAACAAGGCGTTCCCGATCATCGTCCAAATAAATGTGTCTCAGGAGAACGTAAGGGAATTTGATGAGTTTCTTTGCGGTGAAGTACGCGTTTTCTTGTGTAATTCGACATCGCCACCAAGCATTCTTGAAGATAGCAGAGGTATTAGCACAGGTTACCTCATCCTGAGTTTCCAAATCGGTACTTCTCTATAGAGAAAAATGGGAAAATTTGTTGTATTATAACCATCATGGAGGTAGGATGTATGGGACAAAGCAAAGTAATTTCCATGAATAACATTACTTACACATAACTCTGGACAAACACCTGCAATGGCATTTTCCTTCATCTTCAAGATAATATTTCCAAGATGGGAAGATACGCTTTATACGATTTAACAACATCAAATGCAATAGATGTTAAACTACGACTGGCTGGTTGTGCTTCCTCCACAGTGAATAGGCGTACTAACTGGTGGAGTTGGGGTTCATTGTGATAGTCTTCGCCCTTTGGGCACCGGGCTGCCTTACTAACTGCTCTTGTTTGGGAGCTCTGTGGTGGAGATGGTGTTGTGTCAACAGGAACTGGGTTACTATCGGCTGGGGTTGGGGTTAGATTGGGTGAAGCTAGTTCTCGTCCATCATGAGAGGGGTACAATCTGCGAGAGTTTGGGTTATGTGTGGTAGGGCTGGTTCTGGTGCATGTACAACCGGGGTGCTATCTCCACCAAGAGGTAGCACTGTTTTATTTGAAGACCGTGTTCTTATTCCGCTAGATACTGGCATCACCCGCTCCAATTCAAATGGCTGATAAACAGGAAACATAGTTGAATGTACAGACATTGTATGAGAGACAGATGCAATAGATAGTGTGGAAAAAAGAGGGCATGAAACAGTTGACATGTATATTGTTTAACTAAAACGGATAGCATGACATAATTTCACATATATGATGTCTATCTAAACTGGATAGCATAGCATAACATAATTCAAAGATATGATGAATAAATAAACAGGATCGCATGACATAATTCACCTAAATGTTATCTAAGTAATCAGGATCGCATCATTTAATTCACATATGTGATTTATATGCTAAACAGAGGGCATTCGATATGATGTCTGAACTAAGAACATGGTGTTGAATATTGTGTATATGATGTCTAAACTATGCAATGCAAGACACCGTATGCATGATATGAGCAGATAACCGTGCCAAGTTAGAGCATACACCTCGGTGGGGAATAGGACTGGTCATCTGTCTCGAATCCATCTCGAGGAGCTATCGGGACCCAACAAGAGATCTGCTTGACGGTGTAGCACTGCTCGCTCTCAAGGCCTTGTTTTCACTCCAGATTTTTCCATCTCCCACCCAAATGGCTGATTCACAAGAAGAGTAGTTTAATGTACAAACATTGTCGACAAATGGAAATGTAATGAAGAAAAGGATGGGCAAGATATCATTCAAATACATGATGCCTGGTTAAACAGGATGGCATTGCACATTTCACATATATTATGGCTGGCTAAAGACATGAGACTGCATAATTCCCATATATGATATAGAAACTAAACAGGTGGCATTACGTAACATGTCTAAACTAAGCGGATGACATATATGATGTCAAAAGTAGGCTTGCAAGGCAACATATGCATGATATGACTAACATCATCATGCCAAGGTAGAGCAAAGACCTTGGGGGTAAATAGGAGTGGTCGGTGGCCTCGAACACGCCTCGTAACAGATATCTTCCTCTGGATTACAACTGGAGAGGGTGGGGAGGGTTTGCCATTGAACCCACCATGGAGCGATGTCGAATGACATTGTATTGCCGCATAAAACTCTTCTTTTTTCTCTACATGTTCAGCATGATGTGTACAATATCGACATGCATACGAAAAATAATATGGTGAGATTATGTAAGGAGAGCATGCAGAAATTTAGAGTGATGGTAACAACCCGGTGGATCGGCGTTTTCCGTTGAACCAAAATAGCCCTAATGCATCGACGTGAATGTGTAGTAATAAGTGATGCAACAAGTGTACAACCTCTTTGCCGTAGCCATGTCGACCTCAAAGATCATTGGGTTGGTCATTGAAGCAGTTGAGGCAGAGGTGGCTGTCGGAGGTGTGGAGGAAGATCGAGGAATCAGAGACGGCGCCTGTGGCACTGCTCTGTTGTGATGGATCGCTCGTCGTTGGAGCAGCTCCGTGAGCCGAAGACGTCAAGGCTGAAGCGGCACAAGACAGACATCGTCAATCTCAAGTGGGATTCTAATAGCATCTCCAATAGATGATGTAAAATGGATGTAAAATTAACATCACCAAAAACCACCTAACTACAACAGATGAGGTAAAAACTATTGACTCTGAACTTAACTGTCGAAACTGAAATTTACTGTGGAATCTGAATGCTACTGTCGAAACTGAACGCAATGGTAGCAGAGAGGCACTTGACATGTAGTTTAGGGAGGGTCTGCAGTTCATCTTCAACCTGCACCCCCCTGAGCCGCCGCCACCACCGTCCGAACCGCCAGCCCAGCCCGCCGCCGCCGCCCAAACAACTCGCCACCGCCGCCTGCCAGCCCTCTAGCCCCCCACCACGAACCCTAAGATAGATAGTGGGGTACCTCTCCGCAAGCCCCATCCTCGCCATGGTGGTTCTTCCTTAACTCGTGAGCCCCCCAACCCCTGAAAATCGATGACCCAAAAGTCGATTCATCGATCAAGTGTGGCTTAATCGGAGCAGAGCAAAGAAGACGAGCGAGGGGAGAGAGCAGCAGCAGCAGTGGGCGAAGCGAGCGATCGGCGAGAGCGAAGCAACAACAAAGCAAGCAGCGAAGCGAAGCGAGCGAGAGCCGGAGCAGCAGCAGCAGATCCGGCTGGTAATGACGCCGCTGCCGAAGGGGCCTCGCACTGGGAGAGCCGCCGTGGAGATGTCGCCCGCGGCGCCGGCTTCAAGGTAGCCGCTCCATGGGGGTGCGGGATGGAGCACCGTCGGTGCCGGGAGGTCGAGTTAAGGAGAAGGTGCGATGCGATGAGTGTACAACCTCTTTGGTGGCGCCAAGTAGGCCTCGGCTTCGTCCGAGGAGTCGGTGAGGATGCTGCTGTTCCGATGGAGCAGGTTAAGGCGGCGCTGTGGGGATGGAGCAGCCGCGATAGACGAGGCGATCGTCGGAGCAGCTCCTTGGAGGTGGAGGACGGGCTGGCTGAACCGGCGGGACGGAGAGATGGACGACGGATCCTCATCCGAGGAGGTGCATGAGGGACGTCGAGCTGTTGCGGTGGACGACGTCGTCGGGGAAGAGGCTCCGGCTGGGCAGCGGTGACGTGGCGGACGGAGGAGGGTGGGGTTTCGCGGTGGAGCGGAGAGGTTATGGCGGCCTGGGATTTGAATGGCGAAAAGGGGCGATGGGAGGGTGAAGCATGACTTAGGGACGCGCTTGTCCAAAATGTAGGGTGTGTTACAAAAGTACCCCCACCGATTTGAACTAGCGCCCTTTCGCTCGAGGTTAGAAGGGGATTTCGCGGTCGGGATTTGGCAGCTGGAAGGAGTTTTCGCGTTGTAATTTCGGGATAGCAAAGCGCGGGTTGTGAAGGCGCCAGTTATGGGAGCACGATATCTGAATTTTCGGATATAACAAGACGCGGGTTGAATTTTAGGGACAAGCCTAACGTAGTAATATTGTACTTGTGCGTACCAAATCAATTCGCACTTCCTCAACCAAAAAGAAAACGAAAAAATAAAACTATTCACACCACACAAAGAGAGAGTCTTGCCCGTTTTACTATACAAATGTTATTCAAAGCTACTCCTCCTTCCATCTATATAGGGCCTAATGCGCTTTTCGATGCTAACTTTGACCAAATATTAGAGCAATGATATATGACATGCAACTTACACAAAGCACACTATTAACTTCGTCTGTGAAAGGTTCTTTCAATAATATAATTTTCACATTGTGCATGTCATGTACTATTAATCTTGTCAATAGTCAAAGGCGGTCTTAAAAATCTGATTACGCCCTATATAGATGGAAGGAGGGAGTATGAATCCATGTTATGTCCGATTAATTTTTTCGCTTGTTGTATAATGCATGTAACCTACTCATACCAACATTTTAGTGCATTCCAAATGTCTATACTACCACTGCAATTCGAACTAAATTTGAATTTGTTTCTCTATTTCAATAAGAATCTACAATCATGATTGTTGCCAACTTCAACCATCATAGTTTCCTTGCTATCCGCTAGATATAAATCGGACGTCCTATAATGCAGGATGGCAGGCACACCATCATCAACAACTCCGTTTTTTTATAAGAGTAGAGATAAAATATATTAAATGTAGTATAACATGTTCATAAACACACCATGTGTATCACCATTATATATATTCACACATGCGTCAGTTTAAAACACTATGATAAATTCTTCAAATATCCGAATTCACTTTTTATAATGAAGTATATATGATCTCTATTCGTCTTTTACACCCACACAACCCTCTTATCTTTGTAGCTAGCGCTAACTTTCTCTTGTGCATGCACACGCCCGCATCCCTCTCACCCTCCCTCAGCATTCTCTAGCTCCATCGCGCAAATTCGTCTTTTCACTTTAGGTCGTTCACCCACGGTGTGTGTAGGCCCCCCAGCTCCTTCTTTACGGCACACATCGATCGATATGCCTCTCTAGCCAGGTGTGCCTAGCACAAACACAAGCTTCCCCTCTTCTCTTGTCACCGTCCATGCCTCACTCCCACCACTCTTTTCATCGTTCTTGTACTCGCACACTCCTCCCCCCGATATAGTATGCCTCTCGTACCACCTCCTACATGCATCCCTCTCTCTCTATCCTTCTCCTCGTGCCTCATTTGCTTCTAACACACACATGCATGTATACCGATCGATCTCCCAACATATACCGGATCGACTTTAACTACCCCCCATCGATCGACGTACCTCACAAGTTATGTCTCTCCTTTCTCTAACAAAGGGCGATTGATCTTCCTATGTAGTTATGTCTGCTTACCACAGCCACATCGTCCCCCCTCATCATTCGTGCATGCCTCCTAACCCGTCTCTCACACGCACGCGCACAGACAACAAGCAGCCATCTCCTCTCTTATTGATATTGCGGGCGTGCCCTCCGTTTGTCTAGCAAGCCTATCCCACCATTTGTTAGAAGCAACTCCACTACCACCCCCTCCAACACTCTAGCTCTGTCTCTCTCCCAACCTTATTCCTCTCCTGCACATATGCATGGATGTCGATCGATCTCCCTTAATACATGAGGCAGATCGATCTCCTTAATACATGAGGTAGGCCTCTCTCCTCCTCCACACATATACCAGCCATTGTACCTCTATAGTTAATTGGGCCTCCCTCTTCCCCACCACCACCGATAGTCGGCGCTGCAGGTAGGTATCCATGCCACAGAGACAAACTGCACATGTCCCCTCTCATGTTCCAGAGGCCAGCCACTCTATATCTTTGACGTGGGCACACACAAATTCGATGGCACTCTTTATCGATCGCACACACACACACACACATCATCCCTCTTTTCGATTCTATGGACACCTCAAGCCGGTGATACCTCCACTCTCTTCTCGTGGATCGCCCCCTCTATATATATGTTATATCCAGGACTCTATTTCACACACATTGCATATGTTACATTTTTTATTGACCCCCCCCCCCAAAAAAACTCTCAAGAACCCACACACTATATCTCTCTAGGTTTGTATCTCTCTCACACAACCCCACGTAGGTGGTGTACGTATACAAGAAGAGAATAGGTGCACCGTGCACGTACTCACGCTTGTGCCCAGCCACACCAGCTGGTACAAGTGGAGCTCATTTCTTTACTGAAATGGCAGCCCACGTGCTAATTTGAACGCTCAGAGCGGTTGTTTACCTAGGGAGGTCGTGTACCACGCCTGCACGAAACAAAGTTCGACTTGAAGCGTTGCCACGTTATTTTTAAATAATGTTATAGCGCTCAATGGCACGTACAAAGAATATAAAACGATTTTTATGGAGAAAAAGGTAGTCCGCTCACTATTACAATGGAGCCTTGCGTGCCTGGTTTGTCGCTCTTCGGAGTATCTCACACAAGGCTCCGGTGGCCTCTCTCTCTCACCCCGTTGGTCACTGATTCGGCCGCATCCCGTCCGCCGGGGGAAAGGGAGTGCGGTGGCCTCTCTCTCTCTCTTACCGTTGGTCACTGATCCGGCTGCATCCCGTCCGCCGGGGGAAAGGGAGGAAGTGCATCGTTTCTCCGTTCGACGGCGCCGAGGCAGCACGTCCCGATCTGCGGTACATGTCGTTCTCTCTGACCAAGCTCCAGCGCGGCAGGGCCTACGCCACCTGCTCGCAGATTCCGCCCGCCGCCGCTCACCTAGTTACATCCCTACGACCTCCAAGTATTCCCTCCGGCCTTGCTCCACTGCCCGTCTTCCCACGCCGCTGCATGTGGATCTTCCATAGTTCTTTGCCCAAAACGTAGCTCGTCCAGCGTACTTTCCATATTGCATTCTCGCCCTCACACCGTTTTAGACAAACACAACCGTGTTGTTATCTTCCCTTAGGGCAAGGAATATGCTTCTTTTTGTCGTCGCATGTGTCATCAACTGTTATTGGCGAGTAATTGTTTCCTTTCTACCTCTTTTTTGCAAACAGGGCTATCCATTTCACCTCGTTGCTATTGCGACCTTTTGGTGAACTGCACAAATCACTTTTTTCTTAAGAGTGTTTTGTGCAGTTGTACTAAAATGTCACATGGGCAACGTCTCTACATTTCAGTGTGATTGCACAAAGGGAGATTGGTTTTGCTCTATCCTCCTCATCCAACTCCGAGCCTAATCTTCTCCAACTAGTTTTGCTTCTATTTATGTGTTTATTGTTTCATCAGCAGTCCTCTATTATCGTAATCACACTTAATATCTTTGGAACAGGGACGCTCAGCTCTATTTTAGTGGAACTGCACAAAATGATCGGAATGTTGCATGCTCCAGACAGCTACTTTTTTTCCCAACATGCCTTGTTGATTTAGACAGAGCTGGGGGGACGTTGCTACCAATGAAAGCATGGATCAATTTTAATTTAACACCTTCTCACAACTCTGTCTTGATTGTGATGTAATTATTAGCTCGATCTGCTAATAATTGACATGCATTAGCAAAGAAGTTAGTTTTTATTGTTTCCAAAGAGCATCGATGGCAAGACACGCCAAACAGAAGCTGAAAGCTCACACCATTGTACAATTTCATGTCTCGCTGGAAAATTATTTGTATAGTACGTCAATTATGTAAACAAATGATGGAAGCTTGATAGCATTGCGTAAGCCTCTTCATCATCCGGGTCCATGTGCCATGCACAAAATTATACTCCTTCGTTCCTAAATATTTGTCTCTTTACAAATTTCAAATGGGCATATTTTAGAGTGTAGATTCACTCATTTTGCTTCGTATGTGTACTCCCTCCGTTCCTAAATATTATATTCATCTTTCTAGAGATTTCAACAAGTGAGCAAAATGAGTGAATCTACACTCTAAAATATGTATATACATTCGTATGTGCCAGTCCATTTGAAATCTCTAAAAAGACAAATATTTGAGTAGCCAGTCGTTGAAATCTCTAGAAAGACAAATATACTCCGGAGTATATTTAAGAACCGAGGAGGAGTGCACAACCGCATGGGAGACTCAGCCCGGTCGTTGCGCCGCATTAATAGTGAGGAATGAGTAGTCAAATCGTAAGCCCCACCTTTCCCACTGTAAGTTGCTCTGAAGAAGCAACCATCAATACGCTCTTCTTTGAATCCGCTCATACTACCCCATCCATCACTTTGTTTATACAGCGCTTGAAAAAAAAGAAAAAGATCTGTGGGACCAAGGCGACTAGCGATCAGCCTAAAAAATAGCATTGGTAGTTATAGCACGGCATCTATTACTAGAGGGAATAATGCGTACACACATGCATGCAGTGCTTCCACCTCGGGTACACACATGCATGCACTTACTCCACTCCGTAGTAGTACAGAGTACATGGAGAGAAAATTGTGGACTTGATTGCGGTTACCACGCCCTAATTAATTGAGCATTAAACCAAACGCGTCTAAAGTCTCTCTGGTGGTGGAAATGCATTGAGAGAAATGCATCATAATGAAGTGCTACAGAACTGTGACGGAGGGAGGAGTAGTATGAAGGTTCAAAACCAAGCACGCAGATGGCGGTCGGTCAACGCACCTCCTCTTGGCATATCACTGACATGTGGGACAGGAGTGTGAGCAAACCGATCTCAATTGACGGCAAAGAGCCAACCCACCGTTCCTTGAGAGAGACAAGGAGCGAGAACACACAGACGGGCTCGCATGGAGGCCAAGATATATTCGAGCATGGTTGGTTGATCGATATCATTCATTACATGTTGGGCTGCCGTTTTCCGCCCTTCTCCGGAATAAACGTGTACTTTATCAGAGATAAAAAATAAGAGTACAGACGCTCCACCATGCGGTTCTAGTAGTAGTACTACTCGTACTACTGCGCTTGGCTCTTCGCCTCTTCGTGAAGTCGAACAATGATGGTACTCCGCATGTTGGGTACTACAGTGTATGCCTCGATAACTGACACCAAATGGACTAATGCATGTCCACCGAGGGTAGGTTGCATTAGTCAAAAGCGAAGCGAGCTTCACCTTGTCCTGCAAGCTTCTCCTCGTTCTCATGAGTTGACGGGCACACCAAAAGTAGTGCTAGTCCATACTCCCTCCTTTCCGGCTAATATGGCTTAATCTTTTTTGCGGGTAAATGAGAGAGCTTTATTCATATATAAGCATTCTTAGGACGATCAGCCAAGACACTGGTCACTAGGAAGCGAGGTACCCCGCAAAAAACGAAGTAGGAAGCGAGGTGTTTCATCAAGCCAGCTCTCAGCCACATTCAAAGTGCAGCAAGAATGGTTCGCACGAAGATGCGCCGTAAGGTTTGCTGATTTGTTTACATGCTGAATAACAAAAAAAGAGGAAATATTACCGAGCGCTACTATTTGTAACAGGATATGAGCCAGAATTAAGCGAGAATTGTGGCGAGTGTTCCATGCAATCAACTTCCATTATCACATGCGAGAACCCTCAAGAGAACCAAATGTGTTGAAGATTGCTTTATCACATTTTAAAATTATAATAAGAGTGCGACTCCTCCATCCGGTTCCTAGTACTAGTATAGTACGACCTTTATAGACTATATTAGTAGTACTAGTACTAGTAAACTTTATGCTTGGTTGTTCGCCTATTAGGAAGTCGAACAATAGTAGCACTAGTAGTATAGTGTATGCTTTCGCAATCGACCAATTAACTGTTGCACGTCCACCGCCTGAGCGAGGGAGAGCTTGCATTAGTCAAAAGTTTCTCCTTGTCCTGCGAGCCACCGCGCGCAAGCTTCTCCCTGTTTGGATCCATGGGTTAGAGTTAGTTTGGGTTAGTTTGTACTCAACTAACCCAAAAGTATCCAAACAGGAGGGTTAGTTTGGGTTAGAAGCATCTAACCCATCCAAAAAATCTAAGCCACCCAAGAGGTGCTTATTTGGGTTAGTTCTTCTCTGGAGCACTAAAAAACACATTTTTCTCTCGCTCTCGCCGCAACAAATCCCTCGCCACTTCCTCGAAGCTTCTCGTCCTCTTCCTCCCTCCCTCTCGCAACGCCCGTGAAGGCGCCTCGCCGTATCCGCACTCCATCTAACCCTGTCATCTAAACACCTCTTTGGTTAGAGTTAGTTCAGGGTTAGAATCTAACTCTAACCTCTAACTGAGTTAGAGTATCCAAACAAGGCTAAAGTAATGCTAGTCCATGCCGCCTCCTCTCCGGTTAACATGGATTAATTTCAAACGAGATAAATACACTGTTTGTCACTGTATATTTGTAAAAATACGGTCAATGGACTTCATAAAAAGCTCATTGCGCTATATATATATATATATATATATATATATATATATATATATATATATATATTCCGTGTTTATACGGTCACTAGCTCACCCCGACTGAGTATGTGTGTGCATGCACGTAGGTTGAGCACTTAGCATGACCGTGTGTGTTCCGTCGTGTGCTCGGACATGCATGCATTAGGGCGCCACGCTGCTTTTTGCGCCCATGTATGCGTGTGTCTATTGCATACACGTAGGGGGAGTATGTAAGGGCCACTAAGGAGCAGTCAAATCACACAAGAAGTTAGTCGGAAGAAGCAACCATCATTTCACTCTTGAATGACATGTACACAATATAAAATGGTTGATATGGAGAGAGAAAAGAAAACCACTATATATACACTAGCAGGAGCCTAAGCTACAAGCCTGCTTGTTAAGGTTGCTCTCTTCACAAGCATAGAACGACGGGCCCGATCCCAGGTGGGGAAGGAACAATGTTCTGCGTGAGACGCGGTCGACATCGGCGAGGAAAAACCCACGGTCGGTGCGTCCCAATCGGGGTCACCGCGGTATGGGCCGATGCCACGCCCCAACCGCCCTTCTAGCTACAGCCCGACGTCCTGTGTAGTCCATCTTCCTTTGGAGCCGGCTTGCTCCACCGCCGTAGCTCCATCTCCATGTCGATCTTTCTCTACTTCTATCGGCTTCTACTTGTGATGAGTTTATGTCTCATGAACTAGTGCCGTATTATTATTCTAATCACACTTCTTCAATATCTTTGCCATCGGGGATGCTCGGGTCGATTTTAGTGGAACCGCACAAAAGCATCGTATGATCCGAGGGTGCCGGCCGTCTTTTCTTGATGTGTTCTACGGCCGGGAATTAAATCATGTTTAGGGTTTAGGGTTTAAGTCGAGTGACCCCATCAATAGTTTTCTTTCAGACACGCCTCACAACTTTTTTCTTTAGTTGTGAAGTAAATATTGGCTATGATCTGTGAATCATTGAGATGCATCAGCATGCGTGTTAGTTTTCCTTTGTATTTGATGGAATGTTGTAAACGGGCAACCTTGGAATAGGAATGAAAATGGAGTGGAAAGTTTCCGTTTCTCCGGAGAAAAAATGGAAACGGAGAGAAACCAACGTTTCATTTCGTTGGATCGCGTCATCGAGCAAAACCAACGTTTAAATCACGTCTGCCGTGTTCGTGTCTCACCCTCCTCCACGGCTCGACCCCACACGGTCGCTCGTCATGCCACTCACCGCAAACCGAGTATACGATAACTGTTCCGCCTGCTTGTCGATGGATCGCGCCATGGAGTACTACTAGCACTACTGGAAGAGATTGACGAGTTGGGGGAGGACAGCTAGCTGTAGCACGGACTCCCAAGAACTTTTTACATGCATGTTTTAGCCGGCTATTGCGACCTTTGAACACGGAGCAGCCGTGTGCACCCGGAAGCGGCGCGGGCGACGCTCTCTCGGCCGGCGCACCGCTTCAATGCTGGCGCCAGTGAGAGGTCACATCCGCTCTGGCCGGGCATGAATGCGGCACTGACCGTTTCGGGCGGGAAGCACGCGCGGGTGATGAAGAGGGTTCGGGTTGGTCAGGACCGGCCGTGGCAGCGGTCTGGACATGCGCAAACAAGAGATGTTGTACGTTAATATTGCTGCATATATAATTAACAACGTAAATAATGTGCCAGTTGGACAAATATGATTGGAGATGGAGATGGAAATGGAATTTTACGTAAACACGGATATGCATGTCTATGTCTATGTGTGTGCGCGCGACAACTCTCGCGACACGAAGCGGGGCGTGTTTTTGATCAAGTTTTCTTTCTTGGTACGTTAGAAAATCAGTTTGTCTAATTCACATCTAGATGTTATTTAAGGATATCACATCTAAGCTCCCACAAGTATATAATGTAGCAACAAGAAACAAAAAAAACTAGGACAAAAAATAGACCAAAAACAGAGTGGACATCAACTTAGATGTGACATAACTATGTCACATCTAGATGTGTCCTAGACAGACCCTTAAAAATTGTCCGCCGGTTTTCGTTTCTTTTTTTCGGGAACGCGCGTATTCTATTTAAAACCACTGCTATGGAGAGATTTTTTTACTCCATTATAGCCTCTTGTTTGATAGAGTTTCTCGCGTCTCGCTCTCTCACCCTCTCCATATCAAAACAAGATGACAGTGTCCACTCTATCTCTCTCCTCACCGGTGGTCACAGATCCGTCTGAATCCCGTCCGCTGCAGGAGGTGAGGAGGTGCAGCGTTGACGTTGTCGCCGTCGACGACGGAGGGAGCCGATGCACACCGTCCTCTCGGAGCCGGCGCTGGCGCGGACGAAGATCCTCCGCACCCTTGTTTGCTGCCGTCGTGTGGGCAGATCCCGCCCGCCCGGCTAAACGACATCTCGCCCACCTGAGGTATAACTTCTTGTACTAGTCCAGCTCCCTAGGTCGTTGCGTGCGGGTTTTCTTCTATGCGACTACTCCCCAGCTCCCCATGCATAGTAGCTAGGGTTCGTCGGCTGGTCCAACATCACCTACTAGTACTATTATAGAGGAAATGCCACTCGAAAAGTTGTCCTGATTTATGCCTCGGTGGAGGTATACATGTTGTTTCGACAAAAAGTACATGGTGGTTGTGCGGTCATTGTCCATATGGTGGTAGTACTATCTTTGGTTAAATGAAGAAATGCTTTTTTCTCGGTATCCTGGTTTAGTTCCCATCAAGATATAATTATGATGCTTCTAATTGTTGGTGTACTTTTCATTAACCCTTTTTTATATTTTTGGAAACAGCGATGCGTGTCTCCATACCCGGCATGTCTTCCTCAATTTTAGTGGAACTGCACAAAATTGGATGGCCATTGTTGTTCCGCCTCACGTCCTCCTCGCCACGTGGTTCTTCCTTCCTCGAGCTTGATTCTTGAGAAGAAATGACCACGGTGAGGATTTGTCGAACTTCATAGGTGCCTCACCCAAACTTGATGCCAAATGGATGATGCATCACCACGATGACCTATCGATGCTCATGGTTGCGCCTCATGGTTGCGTCGGCTGGTGAAGCTGATCGATTTTCAATGAAAAACAAGCTGTCTTCCATCAGTGCTCTTTGCTTGTTATGCACAAAGATGATATCCTTCGTCAGTTCACCTTGGTTGCATTGGAGACGCGATGCGTCTTTCACGTTGGTGCAATTTTATCACACAATTGGCTATGAACCAAATGTTTCCTCGAAGAAGGATCGACGTTGGTACTAAGAGCATAAGTTTTGTATTGATTTCTAAGCCTTCTCACAACTTTGTCTCCAGCTCCCCTGTAATTTTATTTGTCCAGCTATTAACTTTGATTTAAAAATGGTGTGGACTAAAACCCGGATGGACGTAGTAGCCCTCCATTTTATTTACTCAGATATTAGATTTGATGAAGTCAAACTTTGTAATACTCTCAAACCTTTCCGATAATTGAAATTAAAATTCTTTATTTGTACACACTCACACATTTCCGATAATTTGGCGCATGTGTGGTTGTTCACTTAAGGGAGGGTAGTGTACCACACGTGAAGGACAGGAAGTGCGACCGGGACACGTGGGCGTGGATCGTTAGTTCATCGAAGTAGTACTAGTTTTCTTCATTGTACATTAAATAAAGAGTTTCGCTTTCACTTACACAATTTAAAACGATTGTTATGGAAATAATAAGAAAACCACTCCACTATATATTAGTCGATATACACGAGAGTACTATATGGACGCAGCTTCATTGACTTAGTGCACTGCCTTTGGGTTTATGACAGTGGGCCCAAAATGTGGCTGGCTCACCGTCATACAGCCAAAAGCAGATGCATGAAGGCACCGGAGCTCAGTCCGCACTACATTAGTATATATATAATCGGGAGCCTCGGCGCTTGTTCGCTAGGGTTTGCACTTCCACACGCCGCCAAGAATACATATATGTTACACGCTGGAGGCTCAGCTGCGTTCATTTGCTAGGGTTTGCTATATTCACAGTCTCTCACCCTCTCTTCACCAGATCTAAACAAGACTGTTGGCCTCTTGTCTCTCTCCCCCTCACAGTGGTGAAGGAGGCGTCCGTATCCCGTCGCACGGGAAGGGAGGAGGTGCAGCGTTAACTCTATCGCTTGCGAGGGAGGCAATCCACTTGCCGGCTGCGCTGTTCTCTTTCACCCAGCGCTTTGTGGGAGGGCCACCGACCCCTTCTTCCTCGCTGCCGCACGTGGTGTGGGCAGATCCGCCTCCCGCCGCACGCCTTGCCACATCCCGGCGACCCTAAGGTATAAGTTTCTTTGAAACCGTCGTTGCTCTAGCTGCATGTGGATCTTTTTCGATCTCGTAGTCGAATCTAGGTCTTGGTTCAAAGAGGAAAGAAAGGTGCGGTGGGGTGGAGCATGAATCTAGGGCGTGGTTCAATGAGGAAAGGAGGAGGAAAAGTAGTATAGACGGCTATCCGGCCGCTTTGTTGGTCGAAAAGGGAAAAAGGGGTAACCCAATACACACATCTGTAAGGAACCGATCTCTTTGTTGAAAAGGGAAAGAAACTAGGGGGGGGGGTCGGGTAGTTTGTGCATGACTAGATTTGCTGCCCTCACATAGGAAAAAAGTTCAAAGAGAACAAATATGGGACCAACACAGATATGCTGCTTGGCTACATACTCTGCATCACCCATTTATACGTGTGGACGCACATGGTGCTAGCATGTCCCATACAGCTATTTTGCTGTTGTTAATCTAAGAATGCCGCCGGAAAATTGAAGCAATGCCACTGTTAAAAGTAAATTACATTTTTTAACGAATGTTGTTTCAAGAGAGTGTCTCTGTTAATATGAATCAATGCAACCGTTTTAGAAATGCTACTATCCTACTTTGTTTTCCATCCAAGATAAGTTAGATGCTTCTTTCTATCACCGTTTGTTTCATCCTCCTTTATCGGCAAGTAATTATTTCCTTTTTTGCCTCTCTTAAAACAGGGGTATCGATTCAACTTGTTGCTATTGCGACATTTTTCTTCGCTACTCGAAACACTTACATTTTAAGAGTGTTTTGTGCAGTTCAACTTGAATGTCACACCGGTGACTTTGCTTAATTTTGGTGGAACTGCACAAAAGGAGATCGAGATTTGTTTCCAGTGTTCCTGTCGAGTTGTTTCAAATCTTGGTCTCAACCACATGATATCTATTCAACTTGTTACTATTGCTACATTTTGCTTTCGCCACGAAACACTTTGCTTGATTTGATTGCAACCGCACAAAAGGAGATTGGATTTCCTATTCGTGTTAGCAGATTAAGTATTTTATCCTGGTGTTCTCATGAAAGGTCAGTACAGGACTTCATCCACATGATTGTGCGGTGTGCTTTAAGATGTTGTGCTACTTGTATTGGTACTGTTTTAAATAAATGTTGAATTGAAGCTATTGTATTGCTGTCTTTTCCCATTAAGTAGTGAACAAAATGGGACCAACCTGGACATGATGCTTGTTGCTTTGTTACAACAAACTCTGCATCACCCCTTTATAAGTAGATGGAAGCACATATTGTTGTTGCGCCCACTCCCCTGGAACTGTTTATGCTTTTCGTTAATCTAATGCCACTTTGGTAAAATTAAGCAATGCCACTCTCGTAATTAATTAACTACTGAATCTTAGTTCAAAACTGCAACACTTGTTAGGAATGGTACTATCCTGCTTTGTAGTTCTTTCTACATGTTTAACCAAGGTATTGTTAGATAATGTCTCTTTAAAAATGAATCAGTTGCATTGTTTTAGGAATGGTACTTTTCTGCTTTGTCGTTCTTTATACATGTTGAAACAAGGCATTGTTAAGATAATGTCTCAGTCAATATGAATGATTCACACTGATGGAGAATTGCTACTCTCCTGCTTTGTTTCCCATTAAGACAACTCATCAATCGTTATTTCTCAGTAATTGTTTCCCTTATACCTATTGTTGCTTACAGGGATATCAAAATTAAAGCTCGGTTTTATTCCGACTTCGATTTTAGTTGAACTGCACAAAAGGAGCCAATGTGTCCAAGGCAAACTGCTGCGTTACTGGGTCCAGTTGGTCATTCCACTTTGCAGAAGGAAGTAGTCACTGGTTGCGGTACATTACAGAAGGAATGACCGAGAAGCTTTACAGAGTATTATTAGACACCGGTGACATGACTAGTCTGCAGAGACCATTGGCAATTTAACAACACGTGGAGTGCCCTGGGCCAAAAAGTGCCCAAACAAGTACAAGAAGCTACGACAGGACACGATCATAGGCATTACATATTTTGAATGGGAAAAGCTTGTCAAAGTTTAATCATTGATATTAGCAAGAAGACGTTAGTTTAATATATTGGAATTGGAAAACCTTGTCAACATTTGCTCATTGATGTTAGCCAGAAGACATGCATTTGATATTTTTGAGTGGGCCGCCCTTGCTGTGAGCAGCGTCGAGTGTTTTTCCCTATTCCTGTGTTCAGTTTAGAAGTAAATAGTTACTCTGCTGAGATATTCCTGTCTTAGTTTGTTCTAAATATTGTCTATGTAATGCTAGGCCTTGTGTTTGACTGCAAAGTTGAGCTTGGAATGTTGTGGCATGCGGCATCGCGAGTTGTTCACCGTGCCTCCTTAGAATAATGATTCGTATTGTTTTGCATGTCGATCTAATGCCAATGATTTGCTTGTTAAGAAGATCATCCTCTTCTGTTGTTTCCGTGCGTAAGAAGTTCATCGTCTGATGTTTCATTCATAGCCTATACGACGTGTCGGGTAGGTTAGACGTGAAACCATATGATCTTCCGACCAACTCATGATATTAGGCCGTGATTGGATCGTCGTTTTCCAACCAAAACCGCTTGTAAAACTGACGCTTGTAAATTAAAGCAGATGGTCTCGGGCGAAGGCGCTTGGTTGGTCGATTTGACTAGTAAAATATCAGAAGTACTTCACACACGATAAAAACGCTGAACGACACTCGGACGATTGCTAATCCAGCCGTTAGCTGTTGTTTCAGCCTTGCCCATGGATGGCATGATACGCACGTCGTGCATGTATCGTCTTGTAATGTCGTCCATATAGCAGTGCTCGTAAAATATACACTGGTCTCTCAAATTACACGCAGAATCCGCCGGTTTTACTTACGCACCTCGGGCCTTCCGATGACGAGTAAATTACACTTGTATGTTAATACAGGTTTGAAATAAACCGAGCTCCCAAGCGTGGCCTTACCGCTTCATGTCGTCTCGGTTTCTCAAGGTGCTCATAGGTGTCCGATGATCCTGGCTTCTGAATGAGCAGCGGCGCCATATCGACCATCCATAGGGCCGCGAGGCCCTCTCCATTGTCCTTCGAGTTGTTGCGCTCGCCGTGGCGCCGAGCATTGTTAACATCGTCAACGAACATGAGGATTCAGGAGATGACTTTATTTTGACTGGATGACACTAGGGACCCACTAGGGCCATAGTCGTACGTACGCAAGTGCCTCCTTATTATGTACAACTATATATTTTTTGCTTTCTCCTGGTTTCCTGACATCACGGTCCCACACCATTGTCAACCTATGTAGTCAATATAAACGAGAGAATTGCACAAGGTGCGGCCGATACTGGGACCAAGCAGCTCGGCAAGTGTTTGTGTTTTTGAGGCGTGAGCACTGCAGAGTTTTTCTTGGCGATGATTTCGTTGTTGTTCAGAGGAGAGCAAGGTATTAAGCTGGCGGGCTGTGGTCTGTCTAGCCTGTGCCAGATATCCAGCCCAGATACTACTTTTTCAAGATGAAAATGGCTAGCCCAGCTATACGTCTTTTTGAGGAATACCCAGGCAAGGTCAACTTGTTATTCTCCGCCCCGCTGGGCTGCAAATCTTTCCTAGGAGGGATGCATTAGGCTTAACAGGAAAATGGGCTTTAAAAATAATAAATGGGATGTAATTATAAAAACTGGGCAGTAACTATAAAAAAATGCACCAAACACGAAATTAGTTTATAAAATATTATTTATGGATTTTGAAAATCTTAAATTTTCATTGTTACACGCGCAATGTTTCGTTGGATTTTTACATAATACAAATTTATATTTAATCTGACTAGAAATTTCGGGATAAAAATATTTCGGATCCCATCAAAATGTGGGAAATTTTATTGAATTATGTCTTCAACGGTTGGTTGAAATTATTAATCGTTGTCCTAGCTAGAAAATTGGTTGTACTTTTAACAAACTGTAAATGGGCTGTTGTAAATTCCATTAGAATTCAAAAATGGGATGTACATTCTTACAAAACGCAAATGGGCTATAAGTTCTCTGCCACACACTTGTGGGCCTACTAAGTGGCGCGTCCCCTAAGAAAATAAGTTGACGCGTATGCAAGGCTTTGTCAACTTATTATAGTCAACACACGGTTCTAGCAACAGTGGCCGTTGGATGTCTATCCAACGGATGTCGTGCTTCTTCTTCAATCTCGGATATTCTTAGCTTCGCCGCCCAAAAATGATTCCTCCCACGACATCCTGGGCGCACCGCTTCGGAGGCTGGCTGTGGGCCTACTAAGTTGGAGCGTACCAAGGGCTTTGTCAACTTAGTCAATATAAACGATTCTAGCTTCAAGTGACGACGATGTCCATCCAACGGCCGTAGTGCTTCTTCAACCTCTCGCTTTTCTTGGTCCGGCCGCCCAAAGCAGCGCCCGGTCGTGCCGCTTTGCTCTCGCCTCCCGTGGCGGTTGTCTGCCATGGAGGCCTCACCGCCCCATACTACTCCCACCGCTGGCGAGGCCATCCCTCCACTCACCCACACCCCCGTTATTTTGCGGCGACGGCAGACTCACACCGCAGCCGAACCAGTGAACCTCGTACTCCTCTCCGCTGGCTTCCATCGATGCGTCTTCCCCGCTCGCGTCGTCCCCTTCCTAGGCGCCGCCGTCGTCCACCACCACCGGTGCTCTCGGCCTGGCGTGGTCAACGTGGTCAACGACCGACTTCCATCGGAAGAGTATCAGACGTGGAGAGGCCGATTTGGGTCCACAGCCGCCGCAAGGAAGTGCCTCCTTATTACGCCGCAAAATAATTATTCCTCCACCTGACAGCAGGGACCCACCGGACGGCCACCTTATTTAGCGAAAAAAACGTTTCCCCCCTGACTACTGGGACCCACCGGACGGGCCACCGTATTTCGTGAAAAAACATTCCCCCGCTGTCATCTCGGACCCACCGGAAGTGCCTCTTTATTACGCACAAAAAAATGAATACCCCCCTGCTAGCTGGGACTCACCTTGGTGGGAGGCTGACTTGTGGGCCTACTAAGTTGACGGGGACGAAGGGCTTTGTCAACTTAGTCAATATGAACGATTCTAGCTTCAGTGACTGTACGATGTCCATCCAACGACCGTAGTGCTTCTTCAACCTCTGGTCTTCTTGCTCCAGCCGCCCAAAGCAGCGTCGGTCGTGCCGCATGCTCCCGCCTCCGTGGCGGTTGTCTTTGCCCGGAGGCCTCACCGCCCTACTATTCCCACCGCTGGCCAGGCCTGCGGGCGACGGCAGCCTCACACCGCAGCCGAACCGGTGAACCTCGTACTCCTCTCGCGCTGGCTTCCACCGCCGCGTCTTCCCCGGCTCCACGTCGTCCCCTTCCTAGGCCTCGTCGTCGTCCACTGCCGTGGTGCTCTCCGCGCAGCGTGGTCAACATGGTCAAGGAACGACTTCCATTGGAAGAGTACTGTACGTGGAGAGGCTGACAGCTGGGTCCACGGCCACAGCCCAGTTTTTTGTGATTTGCCAAGTAAGTCGCTTTGTCAGGCCTGTTGGGCTGCAAATCTTTCAAGACGAGGAGAGCTTTCATTCGGCTAGCCGAGAAAATGGCCCATCAGTAATGAGAAATGGGATGTACATTTCTAAAACACATCAAACCGGCAATTAGTTTCAAATATATTTTTTTCATTTCAAGATTTTAAATTACATTAATTTTTATGCGTGGAGAATTTGTTGGATTTTATATTGATATACATTTATTTTTAAAATCAGTTTAAATGTGAGTCGAAATTTCGGGATTAAAAACAGTTCGGACCCAAGACCAAATATGCAAAAATTCAGATAATTTTTTAACCGTGGCACAATATGGGTTGTAATGCTAACAAAAAGAATATGGGCTCCAAAAACCTTAAGAATTAGCAAATGGGCTGTAAATTATTAGAAATAATGGCAGATGGGTTGTATGTCTGTTTTCCACAGATTTGAGGCTTTCCTAAATAAAGGTTGGACGACAGCAGTGACGGTTGGATGTCCATCCAACGACCGGCCGTGCTTCTTCAATCTCTGCTCTTCCTGCCCGGCCGGCCAAACAAGCGCCAAGGGACTGCTCGCTCCCTCCTCCCCATGGCCGGGCTGTTGCCGCAGCAGCCTCACCGCCCCACCGCACTCCCATCGCTGGCCTAGCCATCCTCTAATCACCCACATCTCGCCGTTATTCTCCGCGACGGCAGACGAACCAATAAAACCTCAGATCAACACTCCCCTCCGCGTGGGAAACAACTGCGAGTCTTCCCTGCCTCCGTGTTGTCACCTTCCTAAGCGTCGCCGTCGTCCACCGCCGTGGTGCTCTCGGCGCGGCGTGGTCAATGTGGTCAACGACCGACTTTCATCGGAAGAGTACTGTGCGTGGAGACGCTGACAGCTGGGTCCACGGCCGCAGCAAGGAAGTGCCTCCTTATTACGCGCAAAATAATTATTCCTCCACCTGACAGCGGGGACCCACCGGACGGGCCATCGTATTTCGCGAAAAAAACGTTTCCCTCCTGACTTCTGGGACCCACCAGCTACACCTTCGCACGCAAGGAAGTGCTTCCGGGCAAAAAAAAACGATTCGCCCCACTGACTGCTGGGACCCACAAGCTACATCTTCGGATGCAAGGAAGTGCGTCCGGGAAAAAAACAAAACGATTCGCCCCATGACTGCTGGGACCCACCAGCTACATCTTTGCAGGCAAAGAAGTGCTCGGATACGGGACCCACCGGTCGAAGCGCATATAGCGTTGTCATTCTGGTCGCGAACGTGTACGTACATATATCTTGGTGGATGTAGAGGCGCCGCGATGTCGTAGTAGAGGCGCGCGACGTAGCATGTACACGCACGTCGTCAGCCGCCAGGGTGCAAGAAAGAAAATACGGCCACGTATGTGTACATACGGGCGGGGTCTCGAACGCCTACTCGCGCATACGTACGGCGAGGGCTCGTGTACATGGCTGGGTTGAAACGGAGAAATAGCGTCGTCGTCGTGTTCATGGGGAGGCAACGGAATGCGTCGTGTTCATGGGGAGGCAACGGAATGCGCCGTGTTCATCGGAAGGCAACAAGCGCGGGAGCCAACCGGCTGGGTCGTAATGAACGCGTGGTCGTGTTCATCGGGAGGGCTTGGACGGAACAGCGATGGAAACGAGGCTGGCGTACTCGCATCAGAGAAACGAACCTCCTACGCTGGAACGGGTCCCGTTGATCGGGAGGGTGTGGCGCATCGCAAAAACGGATTTAAACGGACCTCCCACGGTCGAAACGGGGTCCTGTTGATCGGGAGGGTGTGACGCATCGCAAAACGGAGGAAACGAACCTCCCACGGTCGAAACGGGGTCATGTTGATCGGGAGGTGTGGCGATCGCAAAACGGACGAAACGAACTTGTGTTGGAGCGCCACGGTCAAACGGGGGGGGGTGGGCGACCGCAAAACGGACTCCACGGATACTGTTCATCTCCACCGCCGACCTCCTCCAGCCTCCACGGGCTACCGTCGACCTCCTCCGGCCTCCACGGGCTCCTGCTCATCCAGCCTCCACCGCGCTACTCCACCGCTCTTGCTCAACCACCCTCCACGGGCACCCTCCACCGCTTCTCTTGCTCATCCAGCCCTCCACACCACAGGTCCTGCTCAACCACCCTCCACGGCCACCCTCCACCGCTCATCGCTCATCTAGCCTCCACACCACGGGTCCTGTTCATCCGAGGCAATGCCACCGCCATCGCTCATCCAACCCCCCGCAACGCCATCGCTCATCCAATCGATCGGCTTGATTAGCGCAGCAGCGGCGAATCGCCCATCAGTTCGATTAACAGCCATCGATCGATCGCCGGGTTCGAACGCGTAGCTGCGCAAAGGTAATCGCCGGGTTCGATTAGAGCCCAACGCCTCGCCGGGTTCGATAAATAACGCCGCACACACGCTGCGATACGCACGAGAGAACGCATCGCCGCCCCGACCTCCCATCGTAACCGCAACTCCCAAATTTTCCTCCCTCGCTTCTACCATAGTTTTTTCGTCATGGACGGCCCAAAGAATGTCATGTAGCTGCGTCTCCGGCCCGCCTGTGACGAAAATCCCATTTTCTGTCATGATTTTTTGTCATAGAAGTAGGAGCCCACCACATCTATGATTATACCGGGTTTTTTCACAATTATCGTCATAGAAGTGTCATATGTATGACAGAAAAAAATTTCGTTCGGCCCAAAATGTCACGGATGTGTCTTTTTTTTGTAGTGGTAACCTTCTTCGAGACTAGACCTTTCCAACTAAGACCCAGACTCTTTAACCTAAATCTAGGACTCTATAATTAAACTGGGACAGAACTAGGGCGGTGCAGGGCCCTTGCGCCTATAAGTATGGCCCTACATGACATCTCCCCCTCCATTCTGAAACAACTCGTCCTTGAGCTGGGAACTTGGATAACGGTTGCGGAAGGCTGGGACATCCTCCCAAGAAGCAGCAGACACAGGCTATACCTCCCATTGAATGAGCACCTGCTGTATACCGCGAGCAATACGAGCATGCAATGCCTGGACAGGAGTTGGATGTACTCGACCCTGAAACAGCGGAGGGAGCATGAGCGGACCTTTAGGAGGCGGACCATGGTATTTCTTCAGTACCCCGACATGGAAAACATTATGAATGCGGTCGCGAGGGGGTAACTCCAGATGGTAAGCAACCGTATCAATTTTAGAGAGGACCTTGAAAGGCCCATAGCATTTGGGTGCCAATTTGCCTTTTGCGCCTGTTCCGAGGAATGCCGCTAGGCGGTGCTGTAGACAAAGCCAAGCCCACTCCCCAACATCAAAGGAAAGGGCATGATGCTTGTCATCATAGTAATGCTTGTACTGTTGTGCTGCTTGAAAGAGACGCCACAGACATCTATTAAGAACTAGTCGCGGTCGATGATTTGTCGTTCTATCGCCTGATTGTGAATTTTGCCCAGAGTATAGTCCCGGAGAGACGGGGGATCCCATTCATAAACCATCCTGAAAGGAGTGTCCTTCAACGCTGAATGATATGAAGTGTTGTAGCAGAACTTGGCCCACGACAACCATTGGAGCCACTGGCATGGGCCCCAGTGATGTAATGAAGGTACATAGTGATGACGCGATTCACTGCCTCCGATTGGCCATGTGACTGCGGGTGGAAGGTAGAACTCATGTGCAAGCGTGTGCCCGCGGCTGCAAACAAAGCCTTCCAAAATCCCGAAGTGAACACCACATCTCAGTCCGAAACGATGGATGTTGGAAAACCATGAAGACGGACGATGTTGGAGAATAAAGCATTAGCGACAGATTCAGCAGTGTACGGATGTGCTAAAGGAATAAAATGTGCATACTTGGAGAAACGATCCACCACTGTAAGGATAACACTTTTACCGCCCACCTTTGTTAATGCCTTAATGAAATCCATGGTGATGTCTTCCCATACACGAGATGGTACTGTCAAAGGTTTTAACAGGCCAGCCAGATGAAGTTGCTCCGTACTGTTGCATTGACAAACCGTACAAGCACGAATATACTGCTGAAGTGCTGACCGTGCTTGAGGCAGATGAAAATCGCTACAAAGACGATGCAGAGACTTTTGTATGCCTTCATGTCCATCATCATGGGCCACAGTCAGGACCTCCGCTACCAGCTGTGACAAGGGCGGCACATAAGCCTATTGTTGAAAGGTAACAATGCCATCGACTAGGGCAGCCCCAACTCGCCAGACTCCAGCTGCTCCCTGAATGTGACAAGCGTCGGGTCTGTGTGTGCGGCCTACCAGAGGGCTTCAAATAGATCAAAATAAGTCCCTGGATGGCACAGGTGTGGCTTGTAGGAACATCACAGCGAGAGAGCCCGTCGGCGACGATGTTGTGGCGGCCTGGTTTGTATTCCACGGTGAAGTTAAAGCCCAAGAGCTTGCCCACCCAATGATGACATGGTATTGTGGCAAGGCGTTGGTCTAGCAGAAACTTGTGACTGTAGTGGTCAGTTTTGACGACGAAGGCGCGCCCCCAGAGGTATGGCCACCAGTGGTGCATGGCTTGAACTAGACCAATGAGCTCCCACTCGTAAGTGGCTAGAGAGGCATGTCGAGGAGCTATAGTTTTGCTGAAATAGGCAATTGGCCCGCCACCTTGATGCAGTACTGCACCGAAACCAGACCCAGATGCATCACACTCCATAATAAACGAAACTGCAAAGTCAGGTAGCTGGAGCACCGGTGCGGTGGTGAGTGCAGTCTTGAGAGTGTTGAACGCAGTGGCCGCCTCAGATGTCCAGAGAAACCCATCTTTCTTGAGTAGCATCAGGAGGGGTGCTGCAATGGTGCCGAAACCCCGGATGAATTTGCGGTAGTAGCCCGCAAGACCCAAGAAACCACGCACAGCACGGACAGTGTGCGGAACTGGCCAGTCAACCACGGCGAGGACCTTATTGTTGTCCATGGAAACTCCTGCTGCAGAGATGACGTGCCCAAGGTAAGCCATGGATTCCTGCCCAAATGAGCACTTGGAGCGCTTGAGGAAAAGTTGATGTGTGTACATAGCCTCCAAGATGAGCTTGGCATGAAGAAGGTGATCCAACTAGGAGGAGTTGTATATAAAAATATCGTCAAAGAAAACAAGCACAACACGACGAAGGAAGAGACGGAGTACTTCATTCTTTAGTGCATGGAATGTCACTGGAGCATTTCTCAGACCAAATACCATCACCACAAACTCGAAGATACCCTCATGGGTGCGGAACGCCGTCTTGTGGATATATTCAGGGGCCATCCGAACTTGGTGGTAGCCGGATCGGAGGTCCAGTTTTATGAAAAAGCGGGCGCCTTTCAGCTCATCGACGACTGGAATAGGAAACTTGTCCTTGATGGTGACAAGGATGAGTCCACCGTAGTCGATACCGAAACGCCAAGTTCATGCTTTATGATGAGTAGGACGGGTGACGAAAACACCGATGAACTACGACGGATAAGGCCACGAGCCAGCATCTCAGCACATTGTGTCTCCCGTTCATCCTTTTGAATAGTCGGGTAGCGGTAAGGCCGTACGGTAACAGGTTGTGTCCCTGGAATAAGGTGAATATGATGGTCATGGGCACGCGGCAGCGGCAAACCCTGGAGCTCGGCGAAGACGTCTGTGAATGCGGCCAGGAGGCTGTCGAGGAGGTCCTTGCCATCGCACACATGTAAGTGGGCAGGCCGTCCTGGTGAGCCTAGTCCTGACCACTCCACACGGTGATCCCTGTGCCAAAACGATATCCACTGGGTATTGAAATCCCACAGAATTGGCCCCAAGGTTTTGAGGAAGCGCGTGCCGAGGCCGACATCAAATCCGCCCAATGGTATGGCGTGCAGGTCGACAATGAAGCGTTCCTTGTCAATCGTGATAGCAGCATGCTTGAGGAGTCCACGGCAGGTAACCTTATCACCATTAGCGACCGTGACCCCGAGGCAGCGGTCGGAGGAGAAGGGCAGCCCCACGACAGTGGCTAGCTCCTCGTGGATGAAGTTATGAGTGCTACCGGAATCAAGCAAGGTGACGAGGTCACGATCCTCGACGTGAAGAGCGACCTGCATGGTGTCGCTGGTGGGAATCCCTGTGACAGCCAGAAGCGAGATTGTGGCCTCCAGGACATCCGCTAATGGCTCTTCTTCGTCATCTGCTGACTGGATGTAGAAAAGACGTTTGCAGCGATGGCCCCGAACAAACTTCTCATTGCAGTTGAAGCAAAGGCCATTGGCACGCCGGTCGTCCATCTCGGCCGGGTGAGCTTTTTGAATACGAGCGGCGGCGTGGAGCTGGAGGATTCAGACAATACTGCGCCGGAGTTGGCCATGGGGCGAATTTGGCGGCTCGGCCGAGCGGTGGCGGCCGTGGCTCCGGTGACAGTGTTAAGGTGCTCGAATGAAATTGCCAAGTCCATAGCCGCATCAAGAGTCGCAGGTTTAAGCATCTCGACCTGAGTTTTCGTGAGCTCGCCCAAATTGTTGGTGAAGATATCACGCTCCTAGGCGTCGGCAATTAGGTGCACACGAGAGAGATTCTCGAGGAAACGCTTGGAGTACTCCGCCACGGTGCCGGAGCGGCGAGTAGAGATCAGCTCGCCAAAGGGGTGGGCGCGTGTCGGCGGTCCGAAGTGGTTAGAGATGAGTGTTTGAAACTCTCGCCAGGATGGCCGCTGGCCCAACTTTGCCTCGAGATGGTCGTACCATAAGGCGGCGATGTCGGTGAGGTGGAAGGAGGCGAGCCACGTCTTATCAGAATCCTGCGTCCGCTGGCCGAGGAAGAACAGGTAGCAGCGTGTCAACCACGGCCGTGGGTCGCTCGCCCCGTCAAAGAGGGGGAAGTCGATTTTGTAGAGTCACGGAGCGCGATCGGATGGATCCGACAGGGCGGCCCTGTCCCCGGCGTTGGATGTAGCCGCAGGTGGCTGCATGAGCCCGAGGCCACCAAGTTGAGGTGTGCCCTTCCCTTCAAGCCAGAGGAGGGCCAGATTTTGTGCGCGTTGTTGTTGTGTCGTATCGGCTAGCTGGCCCTGGAGCTTTTGGAGCATCTCGGTGATGGACTTGAGGGTGGCGTGGTCCTCGACGCGATCAGCCCACGCGGTGTTATTTTCATTGGAGAGGCTTGTGAGAGTCGCGACCATGGCTTCATGGTCCACGTGTTGTTTGGCAGCGAGTTCTTCTAGGGTTTGCAGAAGGCGCGGCGGAGGGGCCATGGCAGCCGCCGGGATCGAAGGTGAATCTGATACCAAGTTGTCACGGGCTGGGGTTGGATTGGACCGGAGGTTGTAGTCGTGGGAGGTCGGAGGACGAGGACGAAACTCTCGTCGGCCTATGGTTGGAGAAAGAGGTGAGGAGGGGCGCCGAGGCGCAGGTGCACAAGGTGAGAAGATAGATTATTTTCTGGTTGTCCTCATTGATCCCATAGGGGTGGCTATAAGTAGCCTATTACAATGGCGTTACAGACTCTTGGTTGTAAGTAGCCTATTACAATGACGTGACAGACTCCAACTCTAATTGGTGTTGGCAGGGTAACCTTTTTCGGGACTAAACCTTTCCAACTAAGACCCAGACACTTTAACCTAAATATAGGACTCTATAATTAAACTAGGACAGAACTAGGATGGTGCAGGGCCCTTGCGCCTATAAGTCTGGCCCCACATGACACAAGCTCTTATTTTACCGACCTGGAATAAGCTGCATGTGCAACAGTTTATTCAACAGTGCCCTGTGTGCCAAATTAACAAGCCAGAGCATTGTAAGTACACTGGTGTGCTGCAACATCTACCCACTCCCTTGTTTGCATGGACTCACATCTCCATGGACTTATATCATACTATCAGTTGTAGACAGATTCACTACATACAACCGTTCTATTCCCATGAATCACCCCATTTCAATCAGATCAGTGGCTAATGCTTTCTTTGGCAATATTTTCAAACTACATGGGCTGCCTTGTGTGATTGTCACTGATAGGGACATATTTTTTACCAACCTGGCAAGATTTATTCAAGAGATTGGGAATTAAACTCCATTGAGCACTCATACCACCCACAAGATCAAACCTCCCGCCAACGTCTTCGTGGAGCACATCACGCGTGGATTCTCAAGATCAAACCTCCCGCCAACGTCTCCGCGAAGCACATCACACAATTCTTCACACTTTGGGCGCTTCTGCATGAGGTCCAACTCGATGAGCTCACCGAGGACGACATCCTACGAAAGCATACGGCTAGTGGGCTCTACTCGGCGGCATCCGCATACAAGGCGCAATTTTTAGGGATGGTTCTCTCACCCATGGATAAAATGATATGGAAGGCTTGGGCTCCTCCAAAGGTCAAGTTCTTTGCTTGGTTGACCCTACAAGATAGAGTTTGGACCGCCGATAGATTGGCGAAGCGTGGATGGCCCAACTGTGGTCTTTGCCCTCTCTGCAAGAGAGTGCAAGAATGTGGGTCTCATCTCTTCTTTAAATGTCGCTACACTCGAAGGCTTTGGTCTTTGATCATTGACAAATACCACATTTTCGGACTTGACGCCTCCGGTTGGCCCTTGTTTGACTCGGTTGAGGCTTGGTGGGCAAGTACCTGCGACAATGACACGCCAAACTGCCAAGCTAAGGCATCCCTAACCATGCTTATTTCATGGACTATCTGGAACGAGCGAAGCGCAAGTCTTCAAGCACAAGAGCGCACCGCTGACAATATTGCTTGCCTTCATCGAGACCGAGGCCAACCTTTGGGTCATCGCCGATGCAAAGAAATTAGGGTCCATTATTTTGCGAGAGTAATCTCATGTCGTGCATTATGGTTTACTTGTAACAAACTCTATTCTTCCTTATTTAATGGATGAGGCAAAGTTTTTGCCTCCATTTCAAAAAAAAAATACCACCCACAAACTGATGGTCAGACAGAGAGAGTACCTCAGATGTATGGCATTCAACTAGCCTAATGGTGACATTGGCTATCTCTAGCAGAATGGTGGTACAACACCTGCTTCCATTGCTCTCAAAATGATTTCTTTTCAAGCATTTTATGGAAGAGAACCTACTTTGGTTGCTAAGGCTGCTCTTTATCCTGAAGATTGCTCCCCTGAATCATTTTTTCGGTCTTGAAGATATTGCAACAATAATCAAGGAAAACCTACTCAAAGCAAACGAGAGAATGAAATTCTTTGTCTTTGTGGACAACATGTCTGATAGATCATTTCAACCTAGAGATATGGTTTACTTGAAGATCCAACTCTACATGCACACTTCCCTAAGCATTCACAAACATTTGAAGCTCCACTCCAAGTACTATGCTCTTTATCCTGAAGATTGCTCCTCTGAATCATTTTTTCAGTCTTGAAGATATTGCAACAATAATCAAGGAGAACCTACTCAAAGCAAACGAGAGAATGAAATTCTTTGTCTTTGTGGACAACATGTCTGATAGATCATTTCAACCTAGGGATATGGTTTACTTGAAGATCCAACTCTACATGCACACTTCCCTAAGCATTCACAAACATTTGAAGCTCCACTTCAAGTACTATGGCCCTTTCAGAATTCTGCAAAAAGTGGGTCATGCCTCTTACAAACTCCTATTACCCGAGGACTACAAGTTATATGATACTCCTCCTGTAAACTAATATAAGAGCGTTTAGATCACTACTTTAGTATTTTAAACGCTCTTATATTAGTTTACGGAGGGAGTACTTTTCATGCCGATCAATTAAATACTTAGGCCCTCAAGCAGTTCAAGGGATGTCAAATTAAGCCGCAAGATCTCCATCTAACGAAAGATCTCCATCTAACGAAGGACACTCGCTTATGGCTTCATACAAGAAGGAGCTCGCGCTCGACGTAGATCTCAGATTGGACGGCTAGTAGCCTTCATCTTGTTGTTTGCTTTCCCGAAAAAGCACCAACCTTTTCTTCTTTCTGTTTTTACCTCCAGTAAGTTGTAATGATTTATAAGCCTGGGATCGGCCAAGAGAAGGCAGCTAACTTGTAATAGGGCTAAACCCTAGGCCGCCGTGTTCCAGCTGGCTTTGTTTCGCCCACCTTGGCGGCACAAACCCTAATCCGAATTCCCCTAGTTCTTCCCTGAATTCGCTCGTGTGATTGAGAGTAGTGCTGAAACCTCACCAGCGATTTTCTTCTCAATTTTTGCCTTAGTGTAACATATATATTTGAACATGATCATGGTTACATAATGTTTTCCTATAACTTACATGTATAGGTATATCTTCAGTCTTTTGTATAACTTCTGCAGTAGCAAGAAGGCATGAACTGTTGATGGTTATAGGTATATCAAGAATGTTTTCCTATAAATTGTATACCTTTTACCAAAATAACGAATGAAATTCTATAATGGGGCCTTCGGTTTATTCCTTTATAAATATAACCACACCCAACACCACTCCTTGCTGTTGGCGGGTGAAAGGTATTCCTGCTCATAGAGCAAATGAGAAATCCTTACTCCATTGTGTGAACCTGTCCTGTATTGGTTTGAACCTTACTCCTGAACATTTCTCGAATAATTACAACTTCTGCCTAGCTGATTCGGCGTCACGCAGTTGTGCATACATATCTGCGAGTTCTTTCGCGAAGTAGGCCTTAGCTTGCGGTCTTTTGACCTGTAAAAGATTCAGAGTTCGTACTGAGGTTAGCTTCCCCGTATTTAAACCTACTACTGTAACAGAATGAACGTGCTTACCTTGAACGTGGGGGTGAGGAGACCATTTTCTACTGTGAAAGGTTCAGCAACAAGAGTAACAGCTTTGGCAAATTCAAAACCTCTTAGCTGGAAGATGATAATACAAATATTTATCAAGGGATGATATACATAATACTCCTAGATTACTTATAGAGAATGTATGTACAGTCGGAAGTGCAGAGAGAAACCTGTGCTTCCTTTCCAATAGAATCCATGTCAGCCAAGACAGCAGCTTTTGCTCTCGGGTCGGCACAAAGCTGTCTTAAATCCTCACTCTAGAGATTAGACAGGATGTATATTAGAAAATAACATGACAAGATTGGATTGTATGCGAGAACCATTGAAGGATATATGAAATAACAATAACACAAGAAAGTATGACCCAAGTGTGTTATTTCTCAGCGCCACTTTAAGGATGAAACCATGAACGAAGATAATGTCTTGAGGAAGTGCAAAGTTGATCAAAAGAAAAGCCAAATGACAAGTAGCAAATCTAAAAGAAACACTATGAAACAGAATGTGACTATTCTAATTATAGATCCCAGTTTTCTACACCATTAAGGCCGACAAAAGTAGAAATATGCTAACTGAGCCAGGGATCACTTGCACAGTGGCACCAGCCAACAAAAGAGAAGCTTGTGTACATTTTGGTGGTGGGGGGGATCTCGGATGTACTTGCAGTTTTTGTGGAAAAAAAAATCCATTAGAAGTCGATACAGAAAAAAAACATTAAAAATGGCGCACACATACAGTTTCTATATTTAGGCCTGCATAGCCTCTTTTTGTGCATAACATAAGAAGTAAGAAACTGTGGAGTGTTCCTCCATGTACATCTAGATACTTCTCCAGAAGAAAAAAGGATAGTTACAATGCTGCTTTAGTGCTTTTAGACATACAATAAAAGAACTCCCAGAAACACAAAAACTACATCCCAAGAAAAGTTATCTTGTTAATGTTCATTTGTTTTATACAATTCCATAGACCTTCAAATCAATCACTGCTTCCAGTTTAGTGATTGGCCTCATGAAGCGCAGCCACACTAAAATCACTCCCACTGCTTGCGTCAAACCGTCCACAAAAAACTATCTGATTTTGTGCAGTTTCCAGAAGAAGAAAAAACACTATGACAAAGATAGTGCAGAAAAAAACTGAGGACACCTAGACCTCTGGCTGATTGATATGAATGCAGCCACGATCCATCCTTTCCGCTACTTTGTCTCCAGCCCCAAGGGTTTTTTTTTTCTCGAGAAAACGCATAAGACTTGTGTTTCATTGCATTGAAAAGAGAGAGTTTGTGTTTACAGTCCTCCTAGGAGGTAGGTGCACAGAAGTAACCAATGCACATCCCAGGTCCTGGGCAGAATGGCACGCAGGCCAGCCGCTCCCGCTCTAGCCCAAAGGGCAGCTTCCTCCTTGACCTTGTTAGTTAATGAGGGAGTGAATAGACGGCAGATTGTCGTCGAAAACGCACTTGTTCCTGTGCTTCCAGATCATCCATGGCATGAGGAGCGCGATGGAGGCCAAACCTTTGCGAAGGGACTTGGGGGTGTCTTGCCTTGCTTGCTGCCACCAATCCTTCAGCAAGGATTCATTCGTTGGCGCGCTGGTGGTCAATCGTAACCAAGCCAATATCTCATGCCAGGCCTGTCGAGAGAAGGGGCATTCAAGCAGTAGGTGACGGATGGTCTCCGGAGCTTGATCGCAGAGGGGGCACCGGGGAGGATGCTGTAGGCCACGCCGCACGAGGCGGTCGGCCATCCAGCAGCGATCCTGGTTCGCCAACCAGAGGAAGAACTTCACTTTGGGGGGTGCCCAAGATTTCCAGATCAGCTTCCATGCATCACAGCACACGGAGCAAGAGAAGGAGGCAGTAGCAGGATTGCGCAGTGTAGACGCCGCTCGAGGTCCACTTCCAGATTAGGCGATCGGGTTCCTCAGTGAGCGTGAGGCCCTCGAGCTTTTGCCAAAGCATGAGGTACTGCCCGATCTCGTGCACGCCGAGGATACCCTGAATGTCACGGGCCCAGTCCTGGTCCTGGAGGCCCTCAGCCACGGTCCTGTGCTTTCTGCGCCTCTTGGGGATGCACGCGTACAGGAGTGGTGCAATTTCGCTGATCGAACGGCCATCAATCCAGCGGTCTTCCCGGAATTTGGCAGTGAGCCCATCACCAATCATCATGTAGGTCGACGCAAAAAATATGGCCCGTTCCTCCGTGGAGAACTGCAGGTCAAGACCGGACCAGGCGTGGGTGTCATCAGTGCGACAGAACCAAAGCCAACGCAGCCTAAGGGCGAGTCCCAGGACCTGCCAAGAGGTAGGGGGCGACATACGCGGCGCCAATTAACGTGGCAGTGGCCGCTGTTGGCGGCGGCGCGTCCTGCCCAGAGAAAATCGCGATGTATCTTTTTGAGCTGCCTGAGAATCTTCTTTGGCGGGGCGAACACGAGGAGCTGGTGTATCAGAATCGCGCCCAGGACGGATTTGACGAGGGCGAGACGGCGGTGCGATCCACTAAGGGCTGGAGTTGCGCGGCAGTAGGGCGTTGCAACGTAAGCGGGATCCCAAGATATGAGAAGGGCATCTCGCTGTAAGGCAACTCATCCAGAAAACCAAGATAGTGACTAGCTATTGGTGGCAAATGAAGTATTCGACCTGTTGTGAATTTGTTTCATGACGCGATAACTACCATGCTGAAGATAGCCAAACTCTATGGCTGCGAGAGATTGGGTGGACATACGTTCAGAAAGAGAGGATGGGGAGAGAGATTAGACTGATTATTTCTTGCTTCCCTGAAACATAGATAGATGGGATCCATATATGGTGGAGGCTTAGACCCTTGATCACTCCTAATACGATTGGACTTAATAGACCTTTCCGTATACAACAGGACTTTTTCCTAATCCTATTCCTCTTTTACTTGCTGCTGCAAATCTTTGCCCAACACGTGACCATCTCCTGCTACAATACAATGATCCTGGTCTCCTGGTCTACTTGCCATCCAGCCATCCATAATGGAACTAGTGCTGCTTTAATGCGCTGTACTAACATCATCAACGGAACCAGTTTAAGCCATTTGTTTAGTGTCGGTTTCCAGCTAATATCATGCTGCCATGTTACTAGCATTTCAAAATTCCAGGACACAGCAAAAAAGTACTGTAAACGAACTCTTAAAATCCTTCTTGGAAAATAATGCATGGTGAAGGGGAGCCTTGGCGCAGTGGTAAAAGCTGCTGCCTTGTGACCATGAGGTCGCGGGTTTAAGTCCTGGAAACAGCCTCTTACAGAAATGTAGGGAAAGGCTGCGTACAATAGACGACCCAAAGTGGTCGGACCCTGCGCAAGCGGGAGCTACATGCACCGGGCTGCCCTTTTTTTTAATGCATGGTGACGGGATAGTAGCAAGAATATAAGCTTGTATATAGCTAAAAGCAACACTCTAGTTGCAGGCTCCTACCACAAGGCGAAGGTCCTGGTTGCATCCCCAACATTTTGAGTTCAAGTGTTCAATACTAACACTAAATCACTAAATGAAAAGGACTTGCCTAATTCCATGAATGACCAAACATAATATGAGGAACAAGCCATGCTCTTTGAATCACAAGAAATGGAATACACAGGAATAGGAAAAGAAACATGAATGAGATGCCACATATTTTGGGCTTCTGTACAATCTCAAAACAGGAATAATTGAAGTAATGCCTTTGGATGGTTCACATAAATGAACATAGAAATGTTGGGAGGAATGAAGACCAAAAGTCAAGAGAAATAAAGAGAGGGTCCATTGGAATTCTAGAAGGGAAAATAAGGTTTGAGCTTATGTTGGTTCAATTAGAGACAGGAATATGACAACCCCATCCCTCTGATGAATAGGGTCCTTATAGGAAACAAATTATTGAGGATTAGAGTCCCACAAAAATTCCTATGAAATTATACAATCCAAAGAGGCCCTAAGTCTAATTTGAGTAGAAACAATGAGTTCATCTCAATGTTTGGTTTTATAAGGTAGCGGGAAATGAAAGGTTAAAGTACTTACTTGTATTCCTTGAGATGCGGCCCAAGCCTTCAAAACATCTGGTTCAACTGCTACAATGGCAACTAGAAAAGAGTTGAAACTATCACCTGCATCCAAATCAACAAACTCAGAAAACACGTCACCACAATTGATAGGTACAACTAATATAAAATCATGAACATTACCATATGTAAAGCATTGAGCAATGAACTTGCACTTAGCGTACACATTCTCAATCTTCTCTGGAGCTATGTATTCTCCTTGAGCCAACTTGAAAATGTTCTTTTTCCTGGAGCTCATCAAAATACAGAACAGTAAGAAATGGAAGAAAACTAGTACCAAACTAAGTGTAGTCGAACATACTAAATGAATTAACCTAGGGAAATCTGCAGAAAGAGATTGGGTGATTACCCGTCTCTAATCCAAATAAAAGGATATACTGTGAGCTTAGGTGATTCCTCAAAATTCTCCAAACATTACACTACCTAACAGGACAAAGGCCTGCCAAGTTCAACGGTTCAATAACAGTGAGCAAAATTGTAATAATATTTATGCGTGATCAGATCTTGATCAGTACTTGAGAAGGTTGATATGCTGCTTTCACTCCGCAACACTCTAATTTTAGGGTCACAAACTTGTCTTTAGATGGTCCTCAACATACTTGAAATTATACTGATTTAACTGAGTGGCAGATATTCTACTAGTAAGTCCTAATAACATACTGTATAAGAGTTTTATCATCTACCATGCCAACCTCACATAATACATTCTACTTTCAAGTGAGCATTAAGAGTTTATTGGCAACTTCTGAGTAACATTAGAAACCTGTACAGAAGTTAAAAGCACTGATACATAAGATATAACTTCCCCTAAATAGAAATGGAAGCAGATGGAAACTTAAGGACATGGATTGATAATTTGATAGCATCATGTGCGCCTTATCTACTTTGTGCACCCTAAACAACTAACAAAATCATAACAAAAATCCAACTAGCTTAGAAGCGCTCCAGCATGCTACAGAAGTTCAAGTCCTAATAACGATAAAGCAAAAGATCAATCGTAAGAATATGAAAGCAAAAGAATAATTTTCAGTAAATAATAATTCCGTTGCTGCTATTCACAGGAACCTGTAGCATACATTTTTTCTTTTTCTGAAGAATCACTTTCACTTGGAAATTCATTAGATAATAGATCAACTATACTCTAAGCTATTGAATTGTTTAGTGATAGTTTTAATAGCTCGCGCATGGACAGTATAAAAGCACCAAACAGATAAACTACACTAGATTAAGCAATCTAAATGAAAGCAAAATGCGCATAACTGCCATCCAGCTTTCCGATTTTACCTATCTATAATTTTTAGACGCCCTCCAGGCAGCCACAAACCTATGTCTCCAGTGTGCAACCAGCCATCATTGTCAATGACATCCCTTCTGCACATTTCCAAATGCATTTATTTTAAATCACTTAATAAATTCAAAAGTTCAAATAGGAGTTGAAGGATAGAAAAATACGTTTGGACTTCGTCTTTATAGTAACCGCGGAATATTGTAGGTCCTCTAACACAGATTTCTCCACGAGGATATGGTTGATCCTCACAAGTGTAATTCATTTCTGGGACATCCACAAGTTTAACCTCTGAAAATGAAAACAATATTTGCATTACGAAAGAGAGAATAAGAAAATCCAAAACTCCATGTAATTATTAGAAATGAGACCTTAATTTCTGTCAACATGGAAAGATGCTGAAAGATTTCTCAAGACACAACATAATTCATCTCTGGATGAAGAAATTCAATCAACATGGGTCAATGGACCTTGCTAAATGAACCTCAAATAAAATTTCTTCAGTTCTGCTTGTGCTGACCTACTAGTTCCTCACCTTTTTTGTTTCTTGGCTTCTTGTTTTTGCTAGTTTCATTTTACTTGGTTTGCTAGACTTTGTAGTTTTCGTTTGACTTGTTGGTTGCTTTTCTGCCTTCTCATTGTGCCCCTTCTAATACAAAACAGCACGCATTTTGATATGTGCTCAAGAAAAGAATGAATTCCATCCGACATGAATGCTGACACTGACATGCTGACTTCGTGGCACAAACAGAACAGCAACAGTGTGTTCCGGGACAGCATTGCGACCTAGTATCGCTTGTGGAGCATCAAGGAAGATGCCGAGCTTGTGCCACTTTAGAGTGTGTTTGTTGGTAGAGTGTGAGTGGTCTCCTTTACATTTACTCCCTCTGTCCCAAAATACAAGAACGTTTTTAACACTACACTAGTGTCAAAAACGTTCTTATATTATGGGACGGAGGGAGTAGTAAATTAGCCACTTGTTGGTCTTGCGATTTTGTATGACTGGCTTCTTGCTTAATGAAAAGATGGGCAAGCCTCTACTACATTCTCTAAAAACAGTAAATCAAACCCACATTTACTCATCACAAGCTAATTGTCCGTGTGTTACAACGGGGGCATACATATTTTAGTGGTTCAACACCAATCATGTCCGACATAAATCTTACACCCATCATATTCTAGATTTTGGTAAGATTTGATTTGAGTATGGGAAGGGGAAGGCAAGGAAAAGTTTTGATTTAGTTAAGGTTTTGATAAGATGTGATTTGATTTGGGTATGGAACATACAATCCCCAACTCCCCTTTAATAGTAGAGATTACTAGGATGGATTCTCTATGCACTAATAACATAAAATAATGATTTCACGAGAATATTATGGTCAACCTAAGCACAAATGTTAACCAAACACAAAACTTACCACAAGAAGGATTTGGTGATCCAACATGACCAATTAATTTGTCACCAATATCCATTGTAGTGATGACACAAGATGTCTCTGTCATTCCATAGCCTTCAAGAACCTCACCACCAAAGCATCTACAAAAAGTTAAAAACAGTGTTTACTTTCTAAGAACATGAAGCTACCAACAATTATAACACACGGCAGCACACAAGAAATAAGCTTACATTCTTAGGAATTCCATTACATCTGCTGACAATGGAGAAGCGCCTGAAGTCATAAGCCTCACACGTCCACCAAGCCTAGCTTTTATTTTGTTAAATACCAACTTATCCCACATTGGGGAAGGATTTCGTCCTAAAACACAATGTAGTAAGTAAATTTCATTTATATGCAAGGGAATGAAAATGGATCAAATGACAAATACGGTGTGCTTACAAGAATAATGAAATTTCCATCTTGCAGCATTCGGTCATCGCTAAGCAACAGAAATATAACTAACACAAGATGATTACTATCCATGTTTCCAACTTGGAAATTATGATTACTTGCTATCTACTAGAAAATCATGAAAATGCTACATAAGCTTTATATTTCCAATTATCACACATATCAACCCTTTTAATCTTATAAGAGTGACCTACATAAAAAGTTGGAACCCATTTGGTCGTTCAGTTGCACCTTTGGTATTTTCAGTGTCTAGGTTAAACATGTCAGCAGCCACTTATCTTCATATCCAGCGTTCAATTTACAAGAAAAAAAACAGACAGTATTACGGCATTTAGGACTACTTTGAGAAAGCACAATAAACTTCTAAACTAAGTGAATGCAAAAAGAGCACAAGAAAGTGAGCCCAAATCTGACTACAGCTAACCCCGAAGGAAAAGGGAACCCTGGTCACAATTATGTTACCTGGGCACCAATTTGGACAGGAAGGAGAAGGAACGAAACTTCATGTTTAGTATACGCTCTTTACAAGGAGCAATGTTGGACTTTATAAAATTAAATTATAGAAGAATTTTGCTTGCACATACTCCTCTTCTACATATGTTTGGTCTCTAATAAAATTCTACTGTTGGGGCCGCTTCTACAGTTTTCAATTCAAACAAGAATCAATCAATCCACGGAATAACGCGTTATGGTCAACAGACACAGGTGCATAAAGTGAATTGTGTGTGCTGATTTCATGCTTCAGTGGTGAGAAATAATTAATTATGTTAAATGGTTTCTAGACAAAAAATAGGATGGATGGGACACTGAACTTAAATGACTTCATGATGTGCTTACCATTCATAAGAGCTTGCCTCTTGGCATTGTACGCGGTACGGAATAGTCTTTCTTTTAGCCCACCAGAATCCTTCACAGCATTTGTGATTCTATGGAGTAAACAAGCAATAAACCAGTTAACAAAACCCAGTCGAAGAAAATGGACCTCAGAAAAGGTATGCCTAGCCGTATGCACAATGAACATGAAAATGTGTAATAACTGGTATAGTTGTATTACGCAGAATAAATTCTGTTATATAGCCGGGGAACACTTGCGAATACGGTTGGTCTCAAAGCAGCCAAATCATCCATCAGCTTCAAATTATCCTGGAAACAGCGGTAATATACTCATGACAAGTACTATAATTGGATGGTTAAAATACTATCTTTGTGATGAAAGATATTGATGCACATGGCCTTCAAGTAGTCTCTGAACGGTCCACAGCTTTTATGAGAAGTTACCCAGACTAAAAACAACTCAAGTGCAAACTATTGCATTAGATGAGTAAAACTTATACAAGATCACATATTATCAGTTACTTCTCTCAATACATGTCCTTCATGTCGTTCAGTTTTTATACAATAATGCAAAGTACTACTAGCTCTCATCTTAAATAGTTCAAAATCTACATACCCCTTGGTAAAATCCAATGGCAACTCCATAGTGAAGCAGTGCAATTTGGTTAGCTCTCTCATAGATGTGAGCTAAAGGTAGGTATGATATATACCTGAGGAGACATGTCAACATTATTATCATACAAAAAAAATGAGTTTTTGTACATTGAATAAGCTACGGCAAAAAAGAAAGGGTATATCAAATCCTCACACGTCGGAGGGGTAAAACTTAACGCCCAAGCTTGATCCTGCAACATTCGCGATTAAGTTCTCGTGAGAAAGAACAGCTCCCTGGGAAAAGATTGGCATCCAATATCACATGTCTGGAAGTAGAAGTAGAAAAGTTTTGTGATGAAGCAAAGAATAATAAGAACCATGAATGATTTACCTTTGGTGTGCCAGTAGTGCCACTCGTGTAGCAGATAGTGGCAACATCTTCAGGTTTTGGAGGACGGTAAGTTTGAGAACTCATCTTTCCCTGAGTTAAAAGATCAAGAGGAGTTCAGAAAAAAGAGACGGGCACTTTCTTAGGAATGAGCAGAAACTAGATGCCCTAGTATTTATTCTCATTAAAAATAAAATGTTAAAGGCAACATAGGACATTATTGAATCCCACATGCATGGAGTAAATACACACTAAAATTAAGGCAATATATCCAGCATGCATATAAGCCTACCAGAAGCACTGAACATTAAACAGAAAAACTCAAACAACTGTGGCTTCAACAATAGAGTGTCTAATCCATCTGGTAGTTCTACCATTTGTCGCTACATGTTGTGCACGCTAGTACACTGCACCAATGCTGCAGCTCAGTTAGGCCAAACATATTTACAATAGGAGATGAAGAGATGGCCACCTATCGGGCAGGGACTTGCAGCAGTAAGGAAACAATGGAATTGGGGGAGGGTATACTGTGTCTCCGCCATACAGTGTCATAACGATGCCACATATCTACGTTTCATGCAGACAAGAAAAATAGATATACTCTCCCAAATATGCGCTCATACCAACCTGTCTACCTAATCACTTGCAGCCATGCATCCTGGGCTCCTGGCTATCTTTAGCACGGTAATTGTCCCATACAAGGTTCACAACAACTATATGTCTACTCTTGTATGTGTATTGCACAACATGGGGAGAAGTAACTGTTGTACCAGGATAAACATACACACATCACCCAGTCAGTTTACTTACAAGTTACAACTGGATAATCAAATTTCACATTCTACATTAACCAATTTTCAACCCAAAAGGAAGTAAAAACTTCACCATATACCATTCACACAGCAAGCTAAGCGCTGCATGTTCTAACATAAGCAGAAGCTAATTGTCACATCAACTTAGTGTGTACTGTGTACAAAACAAGTCTTGCAAATGGGTTTTTAGTTAAACGATGTAGCAGACATGATGAAGTGCAGCTGACTAGTTCATATCTCTTGAACGGTGGTTCAAATGTTGCATTATATACCCTTAGAAGTAGGCGCACAATGAAGTTACAGAATGAGTACCATGCTACACGCAGCCTATGAGAAGTGAGTTGCACAAGTGCTGCACGGATTTTACGACAATATGCATGATTTGGGGATTTTTGTGGAGGCAAGGCACACGTGGAAGATCTAGGTACAGGATTTCACACAGTGGAGGTTTTACCCAGGTTCGGGCCCCCTGTTCTAGGGGTAAAACCCTACTCCTGCTGGATGTTTCTCTCTTGTATGTATGAACAATGCGGTTACAATGTAGTGTCCGAGTGATCTTGTGGATCTCGGTGATTCTACTGAGCTTGTCTGGATTCTACTCTAACTACGCCTTATATAGGGGTGATGAAGCAGAGAATATAATGGCATTATGCCCACGCCCTGATAACGGCGCAGTTAAGTTGGCTGTTACCAGGGCCTTGATGGCATCATTGGTGATATCGTGGTGTAGCTGAGGTTTATGGAACCATTGGTAACGCTACGACTGGTTCAGTCAGATGAACGTCGTGATGCAGTTTAGCCAGATGGGTTTAATGATGCCGGCCCAGCTGAGTGGTTCGCTCAAAGAAGAGTTGGCAGGGAGGGCCTGTTCGGCCGTATCCTCATCATGGGCCTACCCCGGAGGGATCCCGCCGTCAAGAGGTACACCACTTATGTATCATTAAAAATTCACAACATAGGATGTTTGTTTGTTTGTTTTAAATGAAGGATCAATTAGACAGCCCACCTGGCTGTGTAGCCTGGAGTAAGTTATGATTTCCACTCCAGCAGCTGCTGTTGTAGATGGCGTATTTGCATTGTCTCCACCAACTACCTATACAAAAAAGAAGATTCACATACAGAAGAGAAGTTCTCATAAGAACATCACCGCCACATTGCATAAAGTATTGTAAATGGTCCACAAAATTCAAAAAAAAATGGTCCACACTTACCACTATAAGGCGGACACATGGCATTTGAGTTAGGAAGCTTAGCAGCTGCAATCAAGGGATTAATATAGTTAAGATTATAGCTCGAAATTAAATACACTTCTTTCCAAATGTACCTGATGCAATGCATAGTTGAATGCTGAGAGGTATCTATAAACTGATGTAGTGTTTCAAACTATAGTAACATTTGGATGAAGTCCAAGTAAAATCTATAGCAGGATACCGACCGCATTAATCTTTTGTATACTTGATACAGTCAGTCCAGAACATAAAGTATTTGACATGGCATCGTGAAGCCCTCATAAAGAGTCATAGTCAACATAAATTAAGACCATAGCAGGATGAGATTAACACCTAGAAGTATGGGTAAATTACTGGAAATAATTAGCTACATGTCAGCCTTGCTAGTTAGGACTCGACAATTGGTATCAGAAATGGCATGAGTACTAGAACTTTTATGGATTTTATTAACGGAAACTGTAGGGGAGGCCCAACTTTTATGGAGTTCAGAAAACAGTCATCATTTAAGGTAGTGATAAGGGATTAAAGCTCACAGTGCTTAGTGTTTGAGGCACACAGAAAATAGTTTCTACTGTTGCATGGTTCACAATGAACTGAACTGCATCTGGACCTACAGAAAGCACATTACATAGAAAATGTTACTGGATGACTGAGACATAGAGCAAAGATCATTTGGTAATAGGAACATACCAAGAGTATCATAAAGTGGTACAGATACATATGAATATGCAGCACAAGCATGATCAATTATGATCCACTCAGGTCTGTTTATAAAATACAGACCAATGCGTGCACCCTGGTTCAGATAAAAAGAATTAAAGTACAAATAAATAATCTGAGAAACTTGAGGTGCTATATCAAGATAGCAATATATGGCAAGGTATCTACTTGTTACTAGTCAATAACAAAAGGGCAAGTGCTTGGAGATCTTGATGACTCACTTCAGATATTCCATGATAAATAAGACCAGAACCTATTGCAGTTCTGCTCGTACTAGCTTCTCCATACGTCATCCATTTGTAGCTGCAATGTTATATGCCGTTTATAAGAGTCAAACAAGGCAATCATGAAAAAGACTACAAAATGAAAAAAGTAAGGAATACTCGGTTACTCAATCCTTACTCTCCGACTGCTCCATCAGCGCACACTCTTGTACCCAGATATCTACAATCTGTAAAAGTCTCGACTGCATACCTGCACAATTTGGGATACCATATAAAGTTGTACAGGAAAGATGATTACAGTAATGAGGTTTAAAAGGTTTGCAAGAGCTCCCACTCAGTTAGGATTTGCACTTTGGTAAGTTTAATCTCATGTTTGACATATATGCATTTTTTGCAGCCCCCAAGGCTTCGCTAAAACAATAAATAAACAGGTTCCCTTGCATATTACTCTGTTTCTAGTTAGGATCTGCCAGACTATAGCGTAAGTAGCAATAACTAGTGAGAGCTTCCTTAGGAAAAAAAATCCACTCGTTTTGCTGAACTCTGCCTTTCAAACGTTCTCTAGAAATTTCCATCTTTCTAGCATATATTCAGTAAATAAGGAGGACATAATCTGAAAGGCTATTGCAGCACTAATCATTAATGAGAGTTTGCTAACATAAGTATATGATTAAGTTTAGATGGATATTAAGAGACAGAAGTTCAGATGTTCAAGATATTGTGAGTATTCTTACACAAAATTATCATGCAGTGTTCCAATGTCTGGAGTAGCAGGAAATCTGTTAATTAAACGCAGAGGTGACTCTGCAGATCTGCAGGATTGTAACAGTGATTGTGAGCAACAGTATATGAAAATGCATCTTATAACATATAAATAGCCTACCGGTACACGTTCCACTTTCCAGTTTGCAACTTTTCAGGAAGAACAACGCTGTAGCCCTGCACTGAAGAAGATATGCGCATTGAGTTAACAATTATAGTTACTTCTAAATATGCTATTCACAAAAAAAAAAGGGTGCTAGTGAATGCTAAGTGAAATTTAGGGTACATTGAATCGTTAATAATAGACTGTTTTAAAATAAGCCATTTCTCAAACAAAGGAAAAACACATGCATTACTCTCCCTGACAGAGTGGGGCTTCTTGCAAACCCCAATGAACACACCAATAACACCACTGTTCATACAAGGAAAAACATGTATGACAGTTCTAAGTAGATGCATAAAAAATACTATAAACTATTCCAATAATCACGAACAGGCCCAAAAAGTAGCAAGGAATATTCCAATTTATTTGGTACTTTTTGAGTTTGCTTTAGACAGGATTAAGCTACAGACTTGCGCTCAGCCTTTCAGGAAGAGGCATCCCGATCAGATTGCAGCAAACAATTCAAGCTTTTCAGATTGCATATAGAGGATTCTGTTCCATTCACACCTTCCTGGTGCCGACAAACCAAAAAGGGTAGCTATGGACAGTTAGCAAAACAACCTGCCCAGTCCAGAGCGGGAGCAACCACTCGCTTCTGGTACTATGTTACTTTTCCAGGAAAGTGAAATCCATTTTATAATAACAAACTAACAAGGGAAAAGCAAGCGAGCGACGGAGCAGATGCGCCGTGCCCCGCCCCGATTCGCGAGCCACTCAACAGGATTCTGACCACCACCGCGCCGCCAGCGTTAGTCGCTATCCCCGTTAAAGCGTGCTGTTGAATGAATCGAACGCGAAATCCAAATCCTAGAGCGTCCCGCTGAAGGCCGGTCCAACTAGGACATGCAGGCCAAAGGGTCAAGGGGCGAGGGAAGAGAAGAGAGACGTACCGTGGGCGTACTCGCCCGCGGTGGGGTTAGCGGCGAGGCCGGCGGTGGCGCCGGCCTGCGGCCCCAGGTGCGCGGAGACCACGCGGAGGCGTCGCTCCGCGGCGTCCATCATTGCGGGTCCTTCCTCCTCCCGCGCCATGGCTCCCGTGCTGCTGCAGTGCCGGTAGTGTCACGCAACCCCTGTCCGCGTCGCTACTCGTTAGCGCCGCGTGATGATGGGAAGGTGGGGGGAGCAGACGCGAGGGACGGAAAAAAAACCACGGGCTTATCGCGTGACGTGAGAGCGAACAGACCGAGACAGACGTGGGGAACTCGACTCGTGCGCCTTGTTCGAGCGGATGCTCCAAAGGTTCCAAGGGGGAATGGATGATTGGGTGAAGTACAAGAGACGGACGCATAGATATCTCCGATGCATTTTGGTCTTTTGAGCGGTTCGGGGAGCACGGATGTGGTTGTTCGGTTGCGTGCGCGCGTCGACATGCGGCGGCACGGCACGGCGCCCAAGTGTGTGAGGGGATTGGGTTTTCTATTTACCCAAAAATGACAAATGATAAAAAAAAAAACTAAGGTCAGTTTTCTGATCGGCGCCCACGAACGCGCTCTGCGCCGTTATGTCACGGCCAATATGCGACCATATCCAAAAGAACTGAAGGCCCCATCGAGGATAGGCCGCGTATATCAAACGCTTGCGAGGTGGATATCATTACATCAACATTACATAATAGATGGGGATACATACATAAGGCATACAATGTCACATGAATACAACAATACAACATACAAGATCAACATCCGACTATGGATGAATCATAAATGTAAACTCAAACGACATCCACTCGCTAGCCCAGTCAGCCGACCGAACCTATCCCCGATCGAAGACGAAGCGTAAGAAGAACTCCAAACAAGCAAACATCGCTCTCGCGTCATGATCATCGCGAAACTGCACACGAATCGTTGTTGTAGTAATTTGTGAGTCACGAGGACTCAAGCAATCCCATTACCATGGTTATCAAGACTAGCAAAGCTTAATGGGAAAGGAAGGGTAAGGTGGTGAGGTTGCGGCGTGCTAAGCTTATATGGTGGCTAACATACGCAAATGAGAGCGAGAAGAGAAACAAAGGCGATCGTCAACTAGTAATGATCAAGAAGTGATCACGAACTCCTACTTACGTCGAGGCATAACCCGAAACCGTGTTCTCCTCTCGATCAACCCCGAAAAGAGACACTCACGGTTACGCACACGGTTGATGTATTTTAGAAGAGTTTACTTCAAGTTTACTACAACCGGATATTAACAAATTCCCATAACCGCGGGCACGGCTCTCGAAAGTTTATACCCTGCAGGGGTGTCCCAACTTAGCCCATGATAAGCTCTTGCGATCAACGAAGGATATTCCTTCTCCCCGGGAAGACCCGATCAGTCTCGGAATCCCGGCTACAAGACATTTCGACAGTAATGAAACAAGACCAGCAAGACCGCCTGATCTACCGACAATCCCGATAGGAGCTGCACATATCTCGTTCTCGTGGTAACACCGGATAAGCTAAGCGTCTGAGATACCAACGTAACCCAAGTTGCCAAGGGATGGTCCATACGGTGCTCTAGTTTGGACCAACACTTAGACAAGCATTGGCTCGGGGGGCTGAATAAAGATGACCCTTGGGCTGGCCGACCCAAGGGAAAGGTAGGTGGTGGTGAGGCAAAAGGTAAAACCAAGGTTGGGCCTTGCTGGAGGAGTCTTATTCAAAGCGAACTGTCAAGGGGGTCCCATAAATCACCCAACCGCGTTAGGGACGCAAAATCCGGGAACATAATACCGATATGACGGAAACTAGGGCGGCAAGAGTGGAACAAAACACCAGGCATAAGGCCGAGCCTTCCACCCTTTACCAAGCATATAGATGCATTAAATAATATAAGAGATATTGTGATATCCCAACATAAACATAATCCAACATGGAGCAATCTTTATCTTCACCTGCAACTAGCAACGCTATAAGAGGGGCTGAGCAAAGCGGTAACATAGCCAAACAACGGTTTGCTAGGAAGGGTGACAAAGGTTAAGGGCTATCATGCAACTTGGGAGGCTTGAGCGAGAAGTGGTAGGTAACGCAAACATAGCGATAGAGCGAAGCAACTAGCATAGCAATGATAGTAATGAGATCCAAGGTGACGGTCATCTTGCCTGAAATCCCGCAAGGAAGAAGAACGAGTCCATGAAGAAGATGAAGCCACGAAGTCGAACCAAGCGTAGACGAACGAATCCTCACGATCGCAACGAAGCGGGAACTATCGAGAAGAAGCACACAACAAAGTAAACACACCACACATAAACGAGACATGATGCACAACCAAGCATGATGCATGACAAAGCTACATGAAGCTACTCATGGCAAGAGATGATGCATACAAGAGCAACACAGCAAAGCAAGTTTAAATGAGGCCGGAACGACATATAACAATTCCGGTAAGTCCTCATATGCAAATTCCGAAATTGGTCCAGATCTAAATAAACCTTATGTTCAAGTTGTTAAACAGCAAGTTAAGATGCACCAAGAGAATCTAAACGAAATTCTAGTCAAGTTACATATAAAGTTCATTAGATTCGGAGCTACGGCCTAGAAGATATGAGCAAAACAAGTTAAACATGGCCTTGATGCAAAATGCATACAAACATCAAGCAAACACCTCAAAACAAGGATGCAACATGATAATATGAAACTACATGCAATTCTAAGCAAGTTTCATATAGAGCACACTCAAAACGGAGCAACGGTTCAACACACACACATGAAACAAGTTTAAAGGACGAGCCGGTCAGAGTTGGGCGGCCAGATCCTCCGCCGCCGCCGCCGCAGGACAAGGACGATGCTGAGTTCAGTGAGGACACTCCGGACGGCCCGCGTCGTCAACCTCCTGCTGTTGTCCATCGCGGGGCGAACCCTGCGCCGGCCACTCTGCCTGCTCGCTTCGACGGTCGGTCGGTGCCGCCCTCCAGGCAGAGGCCTGCCTCGCCGGCGGGGTTGACGGTGGCGGTTCAAAATTCTGAGGTGGTTGCGTATCCCCGCGCCTGCTTGGTGGTCGTCTTTGGCGTCCACAGTGGGGCATGAGCATGACGCCCAAAGTGTGCTTGGGTTGGTGTATGGGGCCCGACATTGGGCATGCAAAGCGATGGCACGGATTCTGACGTTCAAGAGGAGAGCGCGGGACTGCGCCGATCGTGGTTCGACCTCCCCGCGCAAGGAACCCACGCGCCGCCAAGTGGAGGTGGGGTCTCTGTCGCGGTGGCGTGGTTCTTCCGCGTAGCGCATCGTGGCCAATGAGTGCGCGCAGATTTGCTGCAGCCAATGCGAACGCCACCGGATCGGGCCCGATCGGCCATGGAGTTTCGCGTCGGGACAATCGAGCTGTCCGCATCGGCGGGGGACCGCCACACGCAGCCTCCCATGCCACCAAGGGTGGAGCCGGATTGGTCGCTGGACATGCAGCCACACAACGGGCTAAAGGAACCCGCGGAAGATCGGTTGGGATTGGGGAGGGATGGCTCCCATGCGAGACCGGATCCCATGCAGCTACCGTCTCCTTCATCTAATCTCCAGTGGGCTCGGAGGAAGCCACCAAAGGCGCTTCGGGTGGGTCAAGTACGATATGGATACTTTCTGGTCACTGTTCGAGGAGGCGAACGCTTTGGCGCAAGCGTAACCGAGGGTAGCCCGATGCTTGCTACTCAAGCGGCGGCATGCGCCGTTTGGATGCATTTTCTTTCGTGTCCGAGGGCTTTGTCTCCCATTCTTGCAACCCAGCAAAGAACACCCCCTGGCGAGACGACCACGGCAGCGGAAGCAAGTCGCTCGACCACGCCCAGCGCAACGTGCGTTTGGCGAGAGGAAGGACCAATGGCTCGGTGGCTTCAAACAGCAAGAAGTGATTATCTGCAAGCTCTGTTTAGCCCATAAAGGTGACACGATCGGTGATGAGGCGCTGCAAGCATATATCCGCCTATTTGAGCAGCCGTTGAATGACACTCACATTGCAGCAGTCCTAGCACTGCTCGGATGGGAGCCCTCGGCCCTTCCGACGGAGGATATGGTAGATGAGGCGAGGGCATAGCGCCTTCGCCCTTGTGGTTTTCGTGGGCTATTTCTATGGCTGTGCAACCGTTGAAAGTGCTTGTGTGGAATGTCCGTGGACTTAACTCCCCGGCGAGGCGTCATTCCATCTTCCAAGTGGTGGCTTCGGCAGACCCTAGCATCATGTGCTTCCAAGAAACTAAGATGGAGAGTGTAACGCAGAAATTGTCAACCAGTGCCTTGGTAATAAATTTGAGTGTTTCTACTTCCTCCCAGTAATTTGGGGACGTGCGGAGGCATTTTGTTGGCTTGGGACCCGCTACTTGTTACGCTGTCTAACCCTCATCATTCAACAACACCTTGTCCGCCTGGTGCAGCCCTTTGGGGCGCCATTTTGGTGGTTTACAGTGTCTATGGGCCGTCATCGGAGGACGCGCCAAGGTAGAATTTCTACGCGAGTTGGTGGAGGTGCGAGAGCATTTGCTCGACCATGGATGTTGGTGGCGATTTTAACCTTCTTGTCAGCCCGGAGGACAAGAATAACGACTCCGTCAACCGTCGCATGATTAGTCGCCCGTCCAAACTTAACCGGTTGGAGCTCAAGGAGGTATACTTGAGCGGACGCCGCATATCGTGGTCAAACGAGAGGTCCAGGTGACCTTGGAACGAATTGATCACGCCGGACGAACTGCTGGGAGGATCTTTACCCTCTTACCTCTTAACGGCATTGAGCTCGGCGGTATCGGATCATTGTCCGCTTTTGGTGGATTTGAATGCTGATTTCCAATTCGGGAGGCGCTTTAAGTTTGAATCTTTCGGCCTAAAGCCCGGGCTTTATGCAAACGGTGCAAAGAGCGTGGCATTCCGTCCCATCGCAGGTAACCCCTATGTGGTGCTGAATAATAAGCTGCGGACCACATAAAGCATCTACAAAGATGGAGTGATAAGTGGATTGGCAATATTCGCATGCAAATAGCCATTGCCACGAGCTAATCCTTAGGCTGGATGTGGCCATGGAGTCCGTGGAGCTGAGCCAGGCGGAGTTTGAACTTCGCAAGCTTCTCAAGAGGAAACTTCTTGGGCTTTCCTCCTCCAACATACGATTGCAAGGCAGCGCTCTAGACCGCTGCACCTAAAGGAGGAGATGCAAACATCGAGTTCTTTCATCGCACGCGAGGCATCGACAATGCAAAAATGTGATCATGTCGCCCGGCACAACAACGAGGTGATAACGGGCCAAGAGAATATTGCGGAGGTGGTGGATGCTTACTATGGGGCCTGTTTGGTTCTCGCGAGGGACGCTTGAGATACGATTGACTTAGACGAGCTATGTTTGCCCTCCTTGGACCTGCATCACTTGGAAGTGCCGTTCACGGAGGAGGAGGTATTTGCTGTGATCAAAACCATGCCTATGGATAAAGCGCCCGGCCGGACGGGTTTACGACCAGGTTTTACGCATCCTGTTGGAGCATCATCAAGGAAGATCTTATGAAGGCTTTCTCGCCTTCTACCGTGGGGACACGCGAGGTTTACGGCACTAAACAAAGCCCCGTAACCCCGCTGCCTAAGAAGTATGGTCCGAGGAGTTGAAGGATTACCGTCCGGTCGGCCTCGGTACATGGCGCGGCAAAAATCTTCGACAAGGTTTTGGCTGCCGACTCACGAGCGAGCTGCCGCGACTTGGTGGGCCAACACCAAAGTGCCTTTGTTAAGGGCCGATTCCTCCATGATAATTTCATGCTCGCCCAATGCACGGCTCGACGTCTCCACGCCTTAAAGCAACCGGCCGTGATGGTGAAATTGGATATCTTAAAGGCTTTCGACACGGTCCAGTGGCCCTTTCTTCTCGAAGTTCTGCAACGCATGGGTTTTGGCGCACAGTGGATATCTTGGATAGTGGGACTCCTCTCCACGTCGTCCACCCGCATCATGGTAAATGGAGTGCGGGGCCCCGATCTTCAATTGCTGCGGGCTCCATAAAGGAGGCCCGCTATCGCCGATGCTCTTCATTCTTATCATGGAGCCACCGCACCGTCTCTTCAAGTTGGCCTCCGAGCTCGGCATTTCGACTCCATTGGCGCGCATGTGTCTTGAGCACCGCTTGTCCATCTTCGCGGATGATGTGATCGTTTCATCAAACCGATGGACCTTGAGCTAACTACCACTTCAAGGATCTTACAAATGTATGGCATGGCGTCGGCCTCCGGGTAAATATGCAAAAACCTCGGCCATGCCCATACGATGCTCGGAGGATGAGGTGGCGGCGTGGAAGGTATCTGGGATGCGAGATTGGATCATTCCCATGCAAATACCTAGGCCTCCCCTATGTCGAAGAAACCCTCGCCGCACAACTAAGCGGATTGGTGGAGCGGCGGCAACTCGTCTGCCCACACGGAAGGTGGCGACCCTACCCAAAAGTGGCAGACTCATTTTGGTCCTCTCGGCGCTATGCTCGATCCCTCTGCACGCGATGATTGCGCTAGACCTACCCATCAAGGCGATAGCGGCCATGAACAAGATAATCAGAGGGTTCCTATGGTGTGGCAAAGCTCAAGCTAATGGAGGGCTTGCTCGTGGCTTGGGAGGAGGTGTGCACACCACGCAAGGCGGGAGGCACAGGTATACCGAGCCTTAGGTGGCTAAATGTTGCAATGCAAGCTCGTTGGGCTTGGTTGCATCGTGTGGACGGGATCGTCCTTGGGCAGAGTTCAAGTTTGCCCTCCCCAAGGATTCTCTTGCGGTGGTTGCAGCAGCCACCAAGGTGACAGTAGGGAATGGCAAAGATGCCCTCTTTTGGGAAGACCGCTGGCTACATGGCGCGAGGATTCAGGAGTTTGCACCCGACATATATGATAGAGTAAGGAAGCGAGTAAAAGACACACGGACAGTTTACGAGGCCATCACGCTAGGGTCTTGGACTCGCGATATCGGCCCCGACATGGCTTACGAAACTCTCATGGAGTACCTCGAGACCTGGCAGAGATTGCAAGGGATACAGCTCCAGGAACACACCCCTGACTCCATAGTTTGGGCTTGGGAACCGAACGGCCAGTTCTCGGTCCGTTCCGCCTCACGCCTGCATTCTTTGGCGGGAGGTGGAGCCATGGCGGACTTTGTTGGAGATCTAGGGCACCTCTCAAGTGCCGCTTCTTCACTGGCTGGCCATGAGGAAGCAGATGTTGGACTTGGATCGGTGGCCCGACGCTGCCTCCCGCACTGTGATGCATGCCCATTTTGTAACCAAGAGGAGGAAACCATAGACCACATTCTTCTAACGTGTGTGTTCGCCAGACTGTCTGGAGAACCCCGTGCTCAGCCTTGGGAAACCGCAGTGGACACCAACTACACAAGACACCCTCAAGGAGTGGTGTGTTGCAAGAACGTCAGTGTGCACAAGCCGAAGGAGTTGAGGCGCTTCTTACTCTCGGCCTTTGGGAGCTTTGGAAACACGGAATGTGGTTGTCTCGATGGCGCCTCTCCATCACTAGAGGTGGTCGTTAGCGGCGTCGTCATGAGGGTAGAGCTTGGCAAAGACGCGGGCCTGTTGAAAGGTGAAGTGGACAGCACGCTTGACTTCTAGCGAGGTGGGCAAGCAATGAGTAGTCGGGTTAGTTGTTGCGCAGTGGACTGTCGGCACATTGTGTCTTGATGTGATGTTATGTAGCGTTTAAATCTTTGTAACATCAACGGTGGCTGGGATTCTTCCCCCCCTTCTTCTTCTATATAAGATGATACGCATACTCGTGCGTATTCGAGAAAAAAAAGGACAAGCTGTCCAAAACAGCAACTAGGCATCTTGCAAGCATCAAAACAATATGCTACAACACCAAAACATGAAAACAAGAGGCATGGACATGAAGTACAGGTAAAACATGACAAAACATGAACACTGAGCTATCTCCAGAAATCACTAGAACATGCTCAAAATGACATGGCAAGATTGCAAATAATAACAGTTTCAGACTTTGCAGAAATAACATCAGGTTACAATGTTTAGAGCTATCAAACAACATGTTACAGGAACTTATCATGGAAAACAAAGGCATGGCATGAATCTACTAATTACATAGAACAAAAGTCCTTTACTGGCCATGAGCCAAAAGGGCACAGAAAATATGATGGCGCCCATGTAAAGATAGCAAGTTATATTACAGATTCATACATGGCAGAAACAACAATAAGTAGGCATGTTGGTGAGCTTGAACCACTCACCACAGAGCAATACATGGCATGGCAAGGCAACCAACAGTAAGAAGACATGTTTATGAAGCTAAACATGGCAAGAACAAGTTCATAGAGTGCATGGATCACTAACAACAATCATGGCAACATTGAACTTAAAGTTAGCAGGCTGACAGCAACATTATTTAGCAATCTTGAGGGCACGATAGCAACAAGTTACAGCAGACTATAATTGCAACAAAGGGCATGAATGGATAGAGCAAGACATGTATAACAAAACATCCTTAGTGAACATCTCCAGATTATGCATAGAATGACTTGTAGCAGCAGGTTTACATAGCATCATAATATAACAGAATGAGCCTAGCAAAACAGCAACAGCAAGTACCCTACTTAACAAGCTCGATGCACTCACTAAAAGACCCACAAAAATCCATGGATGGCATCACTGTGAATATGGCATGACATAGTTCAAAACACATGTAGGCATCAACCTCATAGGATACACACATCAAATGCAACAAAAATGACAAATCACCAAGTTATACCAGTTTCAGCAGATTAACATCACATAGCACTCTTGCAACGATCATTAGGGCATCAAGATGGACTCAAATGAACATGATGCAATGGAACGAAATGAAGTACTCGTTGAGGCGAACAAATTTGGCATATTACACGCACGAAATGGAGCAGTATGCAGAGAGTTATGATGCGATGAACATGGCATGATAATGTAAATAATTTTGGGACAGTGGAAAAACAATCGGGGGAAAAGTCAACGGGCGGCGGATCTCGCCGGAATTTCACCGGAGATGGAAGGGACGGCGGCCGGAGTCGAGGGAGAGGGCGGATCCGGGGCGGCGGCGGCCGGATCCCGACACAGGAGGTCGGAGGAGGGGCACGAGCGCCATGGATGGAGCCGAGGCGGTGGGCGTGGTGCTCGGCAGCCGAAGGCGGCGCCGGAGCTCTGAGGCCGGGCGGCGAGCGAGGGAGGCGCGTGTGGGAGAGGCGGCGTGGCAGGAAGGCCGGCGGGCGAGGTCGGCACCGAAGCCGCGAGGAGCCGAGGTCTGTGGCGGCGCCATGGCGTGTGGCGGGCGGCAGGAGGCCGAGGGCGGCGGTCTTGGCGCCCGGCGTGGAGGAGCCGGCGGCGGCGGCAAGGGCCGGGCCCTCACGGGCTGTAACATCCCAAATTTTCAATTTGGAATGTTATACATTAGGTCATCATGCATATCATATTTTCTCGCATTTTTCCGATCCTAGAAAATTTCACGCAACTCAAGGACCCTCGGAGAGAGTTGGAAGTTTCATTATTTTCATATTTGGGATTTCTCAAATTTTGAAAATAGGATCATTGGATTTATTTAAATTATCTTCATAAAGATTTCCTATAAAAAAATTAAGAGAGGGAATAATATGACTTTCCCAACATTTAGGAAAAATGAAGGTTTTATAAATAAATCAAATTTGGCTTTTGGAAGATTTATTTTGCTTAGGCAAAAATGAGCATTTTAAAAAAATATGCATGTTTGCCGTTTTTTTTAAAGTTCATTTTGTTCGACTCATTTTTAGGAGTCGGGGAAAATTTATTTTATTAAATTCGGAGTTCGTTTGGTATTTTTTTTAATCCGTTTAGTTTTGTTTTGATTAAAAAAAAATCACAGCGCCACAGGCCAAGGCCCACTGCCCAACCAGCGCCGGCCAGCGCCCGCCGCCTCCCTCCTCTCTCTCCTCACAAGACGCCATGCTGGAGCCCCGCCACAAGACGTCGCCCCGCCGCCCGAGTCCGCCTCCGACCCCGCCCTGCCCCTTCCCCAAGCGCCGCCCCCCCCTCTTAAATACCCCCCCTCCCCTCTCTCTCATCCCGCCACCGCGCGCCTTAACCCCCACCGCCACCCTTGCCGTCGCCGGACGCCGCCGCCACCTCGTCGCCACCTCATGACCCGCCGCCCCTCGCCGCCCCGAGCCCGCCGGAGCCTCACGGCGCGAAGACCACCGGAGGTAGCCGCCGCCCGATCCGTTTTCCGATCCGTTTTTTTTTAAAACCCGATCCGTTTTTTCGTGATGATCGGTTTTTTTCAAAAACCTAGATGGTTTATTTTTTCGGTTTTCTTAATTAATGAACGTTCACCGAACCGTTCGTTTCAATGAATGTGTTCGTTGGATTAGTTACATTATGAGCGTCCGTTATTTAATCCGTTAAATCGTTTTCTTTTAATCGGATTTAATCCGTTATTTTTCGATTCGATTTCGATCCGATTTTCAAATCTGTTTTATTTCTTGCTCGTTTATCGAATCAGTGATTCAAGTGCACGGAGTTTCGATTCTGAAACCGCCGTTCGAGTACCCTGCCTTACGAGTTTTACTACTGTAAAATTTTGACCTAGTTTCAGATTGCTAAACCGAGTCGTTCTCTCTCGAGTTTCGACTTTCGATGCTTTATTTGATTCGATTCTTTTGCAACTGGGTTCTTAAGTTGAACTCTCTGGTTAGATCTTTTATTCGAGATTTCCCCGTGCATTAGATGAGTACTTATTGTATGCTTGTTGTTTGTCTGCGTTAGATCACCCGGAGTGCGCCGCTTGTTACTTCGAATCTCTAGGTCTCGCGGATCATCAGCAAGGCAAGTAACACTTGATCATACCTTTTCTACTACCCAGTTTTATTGCATTAGATCAAACCCTCAAACACTTGCATGTTTAGGATCAAATTAAATTGTGGGTTTGGGAAGTAGATTTGAGGTAGTACCTATTACCTGTTTTACTTATGAAACCTTGGGAGTTACTTCTACGTTTGCTTATTGTGCCATGCTATGCTAGTAGACGTGGATTGGGTGAGTGAATATCCATGACAGATGTGAGATTGTTAATTAATGGTTTATCTAAGGTGGCAACCTAAACACACATCTGGGTGGATTGAGGCACTGGTTTCTATCAGACTTGCTGTATTTCTTGGACCGCCACCCGGGCTCTAAGGGATCATAAGATTATTCAAACTGAAACTTCCGTGTGCAGCCACAAGCCAATTATGGGCTCTGGCGTAGTTGACTAAGTTGTGCGAACTCTTACGGGTAGGCTAGCTGATGTAGGGGATGTAGGTTGGTACGGTCTACCCACATGTAAGGTGCTAGCGCTTCGAAAGACTATGTCTCGGTCATCCGTTTCTCAAACACCATGTAGTCACGAGAACCAAGCGGAGGCGATCGAGTCTTGTGGGGAAAAGTCGCAAACCTCTGCAGAGTGTATAAACTAATCATGATTAGCCATGTCCCGGTTATGGACAATTTGAGTATCCGTAATTGAATATCATGTGAATCTCAACATGTTACTTCTAATAAAAGTCATTGGGATTTTGATGAGTACTTTTAATTGGGATTGAGGATCTTGTCAACCATTCTCAATGTTTAACAACCACCATGATAGTTAAATAAAATTATTTCCTTTGGTGTAGGGAAAAATCAGCTTTATGCAAATGTAATCAGAGAGCCTTACCACCAGCCAAATATGCATGTAGTATAGGCTTATTCCTTCATTGCTCTTATGTGTTACATTGCCGGCATATTCCATGTCTTTGACCTGTTTCGGGCTGCAACTTTCACGTTATGAGACTTTTAGAACGACAGTAAGGTGTTAGGTCGTGGTTCTATACTCGGTGATGCCGATGGAGTTGATGGACTCGCTTATCTTCCAAGCCTTCCATTGTTATTATTAGATGGCCTTAAGCCATATTATTGTATTAAGTTCCTTGTGGACAACGATGTAATAAGTGTGTGATTGCTACTCGCTATAAATCCTTGAAATCTTGTGTGGTGTCAAGCATTCTCGATCCGAGGATGACATCGAGCACGAGACTTGATCCATTCGGTCTGGTCGCTCTGAGAGAATGGTATCGAGCACACCCGATTTGAGGACACGACCACTAAGTTAAAGCCATAGATCACTACTCTCTTCCCATTTTCTAACTCCTCATCTTTTCTACTCTTTAGGATGACGGACGCGAAGATCAAGTACACCCAACCGGATGAAGGCACACCTTTTGGATTTCACTTGAAGGAAGTTACCAAGTACCGAACATTGGACTACCAAGCTTCTTTGGGACTTTCAACGCCACTCTGCTCAAGAGGAGCGCTGGAAGATTCATGCTCACGTTCGGGAAGGACATTCGCCCCAATCACCAAGCCTATAGATAGTGTTTTCGATTGCACCAACTTGGAGTCAGGAAAGAGCATGGCAGCTCACATCACCATGGGACGCATTGGAGAAGTTTATCAAGAAGACCTCAAGGACACTATCTACCAGATTTGCGGACGCCGAGATGACAAGCGGGACGTTGTCGGCACCAAGAAGGATAGATCCATTGCAGCTTTCATCCAGAGTTAAACCAGCACATTCGACGCCGGAGAACCAAATGTGCAATGACATGTTGGAGTTGCGAAGACAAAGGAAGGATCATCGAATCGAAGGAGAACTAAAGACTACACGCAAGGACTACATGGGACGAGATCGTGGCTCGCAAGACACAATAACGATCTTAAGTACGAGATCGAAAAACTCAAGAAGAAGTTGGCACTCAGGAATGAAGACCCAGATGTCGATTACCCAAGTGACTACATCAACATCGACGACACCGATTCGGATCCAAGTGAACCCGACTTTGAAGACGGTCGAGCAGACATCATGGAGTCTTCCACGGTTCAAATTAGTAGAAGTCCCCACATATTAGTAGTATTTCCTCCATGTAAACATTGTAGTACACGCACTTTTGCGATAGTTAGATCGTTATAAGCCCTTGTTTGATTGAATGAAGTGATTTTGTGTGCTTTTGCTCATGTGCATTTGGGTAGTGATTCCCCTTAGACCTCATTCTATTCTAAATCTCTTCTTTTCTAAACCCATCGATGCCTCCGAGACGTGACCCGGATTCGTTTTCCCGCCAGAGATCACCCAATTGATCCAGCAGAAGAATACCTGATTCAAACATTGGTGCGAACTGTGGCAACAACAACAACAACCCACCACCACCACCACTGCGGATCATCGACTCGTTTCCTTAGATGAACCCGCGGTGTATTCCGGTAGCACCGAACCGATTGTAGCAGATGACTGGCTCCGCAAGATAGGAAGGAGCTGACCACTGCAGGATGCAGATGGTGAAAGAGTGAAGTTTGCAGCACATCGCTTGAAGGACCCGCAGCAAAGCATGGTGGGAGAATTTCACAGACCACTTACCCGTAGACACTTTGCCACATGGGATATTTCAGCAAGCTTTTCGCACCGCCCATGTTTCAAAGAGGAGCCATGGCCATGAAGAAGCGTGAGTTTCGCAACTTACGCCCAGGAGGAAGGATCTGTTGGCGATCGTGGATGATTTTAGTAAGTTAGCACGTTATGCCCCGGATAGCGTTACTCTGAGATCTTGCTAAGCGGGAGAAGTTTCTAGAAGGACTGAATGATGAGTTCAACATGCCGTTGATGGTAGCGGTTTCAACAACTACCGGAGTTGGTAGACCGAGCCCTCATGATTGAAGGAAAGCAGACAAATTGAGAACTGCAAGCGGAAGTATGGACAGGGAAGTATAACTCGAGCCCAACAGAAGCCTCGTTATACCCCTAAATCAGAATTCGGCCAAACATACCCATGGAGGAGGTAATTCGCACAACCATAATGGCACCAAGAATGGGAGCGGAATGGAGGAAGCAGCAGACGAACCGCACCAACCCGTCAACACCATCCAAAGTAGATCTGAGTCATATTACTTGCTTTAAGTGCCGCAAGATCGGGCATTATGCAAATGACTGCCTGAAGGCCGAATGGAAATGGCAATGGAAGCTCGGAAAGAAGCCCAACCCTTTCAACAGGGGACGGGTGAACCACATTGATGTGGAGGAGGTTGAAGATCAGCCCGATGCACGAATCGGTAAGTTTTGGTTAAGTCATTTCTGCGGTTGTTCTTTTCGATCTTGGTGCATCGCATTCATACATATCAAGGGATTTGTGGATAAGTACAAGTTACCGACCCAAGCCCTTAGGTCACCCATGCTAGTAACCTCACCGGAGCGAGTACATGGCTAGTAAATGGTGTGATCGATCGCCATTAAGGATTGGACACTATGTTTTCCCTCGGACCTAATAGTTACGGAATCCCAAGGATTGGATGTGATATTAGGAATGGATTGGTTATCAAAGTATGGAGGAAACATAGATTGCACCACAAAGTCAATTTTGCTCACCACACCGAAGGAAGAAGGATCAAGTATGTATCACGGCACGAGCGAGGAGAGCACAAGTTAATTGCTTATCGGAGTGGTGCGGGAAGAAGTACCGATGGTGAAGGATTATCTGATGTATTCCGGAAGAGTTGCGTGAATGCCACGGATAGAGACATTGAGTTTTGATCGGTTTGTTGCGTGAACAGGCCCGATATCGAAGCGACCGTCTGAGGATGCCCGCAAGGATTTGGCGAAATCAAGAAGCGATTAAGGAACTATTGGATAAAGGTTTTATTCGCCCAAGTTCTTCACCTTGGGGATCACCCGTGTTGTTAGTGGAGAAGAAGGATGGATCTTTGAGAATGGTTGTTGATTATCGTGGATTGAATGAAGTAACAATCAAGAACAAGTACCCACTACCAATGATAAATGATCTGTTTGATCGCTTGCAAGGAGCCAAAGTGTTTTCCAAGATCGACTTGCGATCGTGGTACCATCGATTGAAGATTCGGGAGCAGGACATACCCAAGACAGCATTTACCACGAGATATGGACTGTATGAGTATACCGTTATGTCATTTGGGTGACTAACGCGCCAGACCTATTTCATGAACACGATGAACAAAGTGTTTATGGAGTTTTTGGATAAGTTAAATCGTGGTGTTCATTGATGACATTTTGATTTTCTCAAAGAATGAAGAGGAACACAAGGAACATTTGCGATTGGTTTTGGAGAAACCGAGGAACACCAGTTGTATGCCAAGTTCAGCAAATGTGAGTTTTGGCTAAAGGAAGTTGGATTTCTCGGACATGTTATATCCGGAGAAGGAATAGCGATTGACCCCACAAAGGTTGAGACCGTAACTAAATGGGAAGCACCAACGACAGTTGGAGAGATTCGAGTTTCATTGGACTCGCAGGATACTACGAAGATTCATTGAGAATTTCTCAAGGATTGCAAAGCCTATGATGAATTGTTGAAGAAGGAAAACAAATTCATATGGATGAGGACTGTGAGGCAAGTTTTCAGGAGTTGAAGAAAAGATTGGTTACCTCACCAGTTTGATATTGCGGATCGGACTAAGGATTATGAGGTGTATTGCACGCTTCACGCCGAGGACTTGGAGCCGTACTTATGCAAGAAGGAAGAGTTGTTTCGTATGCTTCACGACAACTTAAGCCCCATGAGTTGAATTATGCCACTCATGATTTGGAGTTAGCAGTCGTTGTGCATGCCCTGAAGACGTGGAGACATTTTCTCATTGGAAATCATTATGAAGTATATACGGATCACAAGAGTTTGAAGTACATCTTCACACAGAAGGAATTGAATCTCAGGCAAAGGAGATGGTTAGAACTTATCAATGATTATGATATGAGATTGCATTATCACCCCAGAAAGGCTAATGTCGTAGCTGACGCATTGAGCCGTAAGAGCCACGTAAATACCCTAATGATGGGAGGAATACCCAATGAGTTAGCCGAGGACCTTCGAGAGCTATGTTTGGAAATAGTTCCGAGAGGCTATGTAGCAGCATTGGAGATTCATCGACAGCGATGGACAAAATCGAGAAGCCCAAAAGGCGGATAAGGAAGTTGCCTCTATAAAGGAGAAATTGAGCAAAGGAAAAGCTAAAGGATTTCGTGAGGATGAGCACGATACCCTATGGTTTGAAGACCGTGTTTATGTGCCCAATGACCCGTAAATCGGAAGTTGATTTTCAAGAAGCCCATGATTCACCCTATTCGATTCACCCAGAAATACCAAGATGTATTTGGATTTGAAGAATATTTTACGGTGGACGGAATGAAGAAGGATATTGCGGAGTATGTAGCAGTTTGTGACGTATGTCAGAAAGTAAAGGCAGAGCATCAGAAGCCAGCAGGATTGTTGCAACCATTGCCGATACCCGAATGGAAGTGGGATAAACTAGGCATGGATTTCATCACAGGTTTGCCAAAGACTCGTTCAGGATATGACTCGATTTGGGTTATAGTCGACCGTTTAACAAAGGTAGCTCATTTCATTCCGATCAAGACTACCTATAGCGATGCTAAGTTGGCAAAGATATACATGACCAGAATTGTGTGCTTACGGAGTTCCGAGGAGCATCGTATCGATAGAGGAACCCGGTTTACCTCGAAATTTTGGAACCGGTTGCACGAAACATTGGGAATCGATTGGAATTGATGACAGCTTTCCACCCACAGACCGATGGGATGACCGAGAGAGTCAATCAGATTTTAGAGGACATCTTTGAGAGCTTGTGCACTAGATTATGGATCTAGTTGGGATGATAATTTGCCGTATGCAGAATTTTCCTACAACAACAGATTACCAAACCAGCTTGAAGATGGCACCTTCGAGGCTCAGTATGGAAGAAGGTGCAGGACACCGTTGTCATGGGAATGGCGGAGATCGTCGATTGTTTGGACCAGATTTGATTAAGGAGTGCGAACAGAAGGTTAAGTTGATTCGAGCAGGCTCAAGGTAGCCCATCCGCATAAAAGAGCTATGCCGATTCAAAGCGCCAGCGATTGAGTATGAGGTTGGAGACAGAGTATATCTCAGAGTATCCCCGCTTCGAGGAGTTAAGCGTTTTGGAGTGAAAGGAAAGTTAGCACCCCGTTTAGTTGGACCGTATAAGATTTTGCAACGCATGGGAGAAGTTGCGTATAAGTTGGAATTGCCAGAAGGACTGTCAGGAGTTCATGATGTATTCCATGTTTCTCAGTTGAAGAAATGTCACCCCGAGATAGCAGAGGTACCGTTAAGAGACACAGTACACCGAAGCAATTCAGTTGAAGGATGACTTGACATATGAGGAAAAACCGGTTAAGATTCTCGATTATGCCGGTGAGAGTTACCCGCAGCAAAGTTATCAAGTTTTGCAAAGTTCGATTGGAGCCACCACACCGAGGATGAAGCCACCAGGAAAGAGAGGAAGTTTTGCTCAAGGACCACCTCACCTATTTTCTAGCCAACCCGAATCTCGAGGGCGAGATTCATCTTAAGGGTAGGTTTGTAACATCCCAAATTTTCAATTTGGAATGTTATACATTAGGTCATCATGCATATCATATTTTCTCGCATTTTTCCGATCCTAGAAAATTTCACGCAACTCAAGGACCCTCGGAGAAGTTGGAAGTTTCATTATTTTCATATTTGGGATTTCTCAAATTTTGAAAATAGGATCATTGGATTTATTTAAATTATCTTCATAAAGTTTTCCTATAAAAAATTAAGAGAGGGAATAATATGACTTTCCCAACATTTAGGAAAATGAAGGTTTTATAAATAAATCAAATTTGGCTTTTGGAAGATTTATTTTGCTTAGGCAAAATGAGCATTTTAAAAAATATGCATGTTTGCCGTTTTTTAAAGTTCATTTTGTTCGACTCATTTTAGGAGTCGGGAAAATTTATTTTATTAAATTCGGAGTTCGTTTGGTATTTTTTTAATCCGTTTAGTTTTGTTTTGATTAAAAAAAAATCGCAAGACCACAGGCCAAGGCCCAGCCCAGCCCAGCCAGCGCCCGCCCGCCTCCTCCTCTCCTCACAAGACGCTCGCTGGTGCCCGCCGCCGACGCCGCCCCGCCGCCCGAGTCCGCCTCACCCGCCGCCCTGCCCCTTCCCAAGCGCCGCCACCCCCCTCTTAAATACCCGCCCCCCCCCTCTCTCTCATCCCGCCACCGCGCTAACCCGACCCAGCGCCACCTTGGCCGCCGCCGCCGACGCCGCCATCGTCTCCCGCCGACGCTCGCCGCCACCTCGCCGACCCGCCGCCCGCCGCCCCCGAGCCCCGCCGAGCCCCGCGGCGAAGACCACGGAGGTAGCCGCCGCCCGATCCGTTTTCCCGATCCGGTTTTTAAAAAACCCGATCCGGTTTTTTCGTGATGATCGGTTTTTCAAAAACCTAGATGGTTTATTTTTTCGGTTTTCTTAATTAATGACGTTCACCGAACCGTTCGTTTCAATGAATGTGTTCGTTGGATTAGTTCTGTTATGAGCGTCCGTTATTTAATCCGTTAATCGTTTTCTTTTAATCGGATTTAATCCGTTATTTTTGATTCGATTTCGATCCGATTTTCAAATCTGTTTTATTTCTTGCTCGTTTATCGAATCGGTGATTCAAGCACCGGAGTTTAATTCTGAAACCGCCGTTCCGACTACCCTACTTACACAGAGTTTTACTACTGTAAAATTTTGACCTAGTTTCAGATTGCTAAACCGAGTCGTTCTCTCTCGAGTTTCGACTTTCGATGCTTTATTTGATTCGATTCTTTTTGCAACCAGGGTTCTTAAGTTGAACTCTCTGGTTAGATCTTTTATTCGAGATTTCCCCGTGCATTAGATGAGTACTTATTGTATGCTTGTTGTTTGTCTGCGTTAGATCACCGGAGGCGCCGCTTGTTACTTCGAATCTCTAGGTCTCGCGGATCATCAGCAAGGCAAGTAACACTTGATCATACCTTTTCTACTACCCAGTTTTATTGCATTAGATCAAACCCTCAAACACTTGCATGTTTAGGATCAAATTAAATTGTGGGTTTGGGAAGTAGATTTGAGGTAGTACCTATTACCTGTTTTACTTATGAAACCTTGGGAGTTACTTCTACGTTTGCTTATTGTGCCATGCTATGCTAGTAGACGTGGATTGGGTGAGTGAATATCCATGACAGATGTGAGATTGTTAATTAATGGTTTATCTAAGGTGGCAACCTAAACACACATCTGGGTGGATTGAGGCACTGGTTTCTATCGAGACTTGCTGTATTTCTTGGACCGCCACCTGGGCTCTAAGGGATCATAAGATTATTCAAGCTGGAAACTTCCGTGTGCAGCCACAAGCCAATTATGGGCTCTGGCGTAGTTGACTAAGTTGTGCGAACTCTTACGGGTAGGCTAGCTGATGTAGGGGATGTAGGTTGGTACGGTCTACCCACATGTAAGGTGCTAAGCGCTTACGAAAGACTATGTCTCGGTCATCCGTTTCTCAAACACCATGTAGTCACGAGAACCAAGCGGAGGCGATCGAGTCTTGTGGGGAAAAGTCGCAAACCTCTGCAGAGTGTATAAACTAATCATGATTAGCCGTGTCCCGGTTATGGACAATTTGAGTATCGGTAATTGAATATCATGTGAATCTCAACATGTTACTTCTAATAAAAGTCATTGGGATTTTGATGAGTACTTTTAATTGGGATTGAGGATCTTGTCAACCATTCTCAATGTTTAACAACCACCATGATAGTTAAATAAAATTATTTCCTTTGGTGTAGGGAAAAATCAGCTTTATGCAAATGTAATCAGAGAGCCTTACCACCAGCCAAATATGCATGTAGTATAGGCTTATTCCTTCATTGCTCTTATGTGTTACATTGCCGGCATATTCCATGTCTTGACCGTTTTGGGCTGCAACTTTCACGTTGAGACTTTTAGAACGACAGTAAGGTGTTAGGTCGTGGTTCTATACTCGTGATGCCAATGGAGTTGATGGACTCGCTTATCTTCCAAGCCTTCATTGTTATTATTAGATGGCCTTAAGCCATATTATTGTATTAAGTTCCCTTGTGGACAACGATGTAATAAGTGTGTGATTGCTACTCTGCTATAAATCCTTGAAATCTTGTGTGGTGTCGGCATTCTCGATCCAGGGATGACAATGAGCACGAGACTTGATCCATTCGGTCTGGTCGCTACACTGTGCGGTGGGAGGGCGACAGGCTCAGGCGGGCTGATTGGCCCTCATGGTCAGGCGGTGATTGGCAATGGCTGGGAGGAGAGAGGGCGCGCGGGGACACGTGGCAGCGTGGGATTGGGTGTGGGCGGCGGAGCGGACATGTCCGGGCGGCGGGTGGACGTGTCCGTCGACGGGAGGATGAAGGAGCTAGGGTTTCGGGGGATTCATCCGCGAATTTGGAAGGGGAAGGCATATATATAGGTAGAGGGAGCTAGGAGAGTCCAAATGAGGTGCGGTTTTCGCCCACACGATCGTGGTCGAACGACCGAGATCATGGAGGGGAGTTTGCTGGGTTTTGGGCCACTTTGGAAGGGGTGTTGGGCTGCAAGGAGAAGGGGCTTTTGCGGTTACCCGGTTAACCGTTGGAGTATCAAACGACCTCCAAATGGCACGAAACTTGACAGGCGGTCTACCGGTGGTATACCAAGGCCGCTTGGCAAACCTCGGGCCATTCCGAGAAAGTTTAACACCCACTCACAACGAGAGACAAAAGGGGACGCCGGGGAACATAGGAGTGCCGGATTCCAAATGGCGCATCGGATCCGGGGCGTTACACGTTAGATGGCTCGCACACATGTTTGGGCGCGGAGGCTCGCCAAAACCACGCTTGGGCAACAATCCATTGTAACCGCGGCCTGCGTGAAAGCTTCCAGTATCCGCCTCAAACACTCGGACGCGTTCGTCACGTTGGACTGACGCAAGGGCGTGTGTCAATTCGCTCATATCTGTCCACCACCCCCTCCTTGTCCGACCAGCCCTCTCCTCTCCTCTATCGGCCCTCGTTCGCACAGCCGTCACCGGAGTTCCCCGTCATTGTTGCTCTGTCGTCATCCCCAACCCAGGGTTTCGTCACCGGAGGCCGCAACCCACACTGCCGTCGGCCAGGTCGCCGCCACCGGACGCCGTCCCGGTACATCCAGCTCCCCCATATATACACCTCACGCTCTACGTGTTTGATGAAATGTTGGGGTCGGATTTTTATTCTTTCGGCCATTATTTCCATGTCATCAATGGATTTGTCGTGGAATGATGGTTATGGGAACCCCGACCTTGACGAATTAATATTCAACGAGTTCATTACCTCGTCGGATTCGGACAACGAGAATGCTGAAATGATGATGGGCATCCAACAGGGGTTTGAGAAGTCAAAGGAGTGTGTCCTGGATTTCAAGGGTTCCAATAAAGGGGCGGGGAGTTATTCCCCGAGATAGGATTGCCGGTGAGGCTTGTTTACACGGATTACTTCACGGCGGACCCAACATTCCCTAAAATTTTCTTTCGACGTCGCTGTCGAATAAGCAGAAATGTGTTCTTGCGTATAGTGACTACCGTGGAGAAGGCTCATGACAACTTCAACCTGAGGAAAGGATTGTTGCGACAACTTTCTTTCTCTCCTCTACAGAAATGCACGACTGCTCTCAGGATGTTTGCTTATGGGAAGGTCGCAGATGCAATTGATACTAAAATCAGGATGGAAAAGAGCACGGCCCTACAGACCACAGTGTGATTCTCACACACTGTGATGAAGGTGTTTGGAGCAAAGTACCTGAGAGTGTTAGTTGTGGAGGGCACCAAAAAATTATTGGCAATTGGAGCAGCAAGAGGATCCCAAGTATATTAGGTTCAATTGATTGCATGCACTGACAATGGAAGAAGTGCCCGAAAGGTTTGCGTGGGCATACTAAGGTCATGTCAAAGAAGCCTCCATCATATTTGAAGCAGTGGCATCGAAGGACTTGGATTTGACATGCTTTCTTTGGCACATCAAGTTCGTGCAATGCAATCAATGTGCTCCAACGATCTCCTTTGTTCAAGAGACTTTGTGACGGGAAGCTCCACCGTGCAACTACATCGTTAGGACACAACTACAACATGGGATACTACCTTGCCGATGGTATCTATTCTTAGCAGGCGGCATTGTAAAGACCATATCTGATCCTCAAGGCAACAAACAAAGCCGCTTTAAAACATTGCAAGAGGCAACTATTTAGAGTGCTCCAAGCTCGTTGGGGTATTGTTCGTGGAGTTGCAATGATGTGGAAAGCGAAGAGACTTTGTCAACCCACGACGTGTTGTGTAATCTTGCACAATATGATTGTCAGGGATGAGGATGAAGGGACAGCGCACACGCGTAATTTTGAGAAGCCTGGAACTCATGTCCGCCTCCTGAAATATGAGGCAGAGAGAATTGCCAACTTTCTAAAGATTCATCGACAACTACGAGATCAACATATGCACATACAACTTGTGAATGATTTTGTGAAGCACTAGAACATGAATGCTCGCATTGTCGTGCCCGTCCATTTTAAGGATAGAAATTCAGATTGTTAGAAAAAAATAGAATGATAGAAACATTTGATAATTTCAAAAGGAAAACGACAATACCTTGATGTAAGCAGTGGGGCATATGCAATTAAGTTGTGGGTGAGATATACAAAGTATGTCCAATGTTTCTCCTCATTCCGATATGGATACGGATTGATCAATTATTTCCTCCACAACTCTCCACTAATCACATGTTTGTCAACTTATTAATCTGTAGTAGATCCCTAGTTGGATGCTATGGCATACATGTGTTTGTCAATTTTTTTTATGAAGGGCATTTTTATTGACTTAAAATGTAGCATCAAGCGGATACAAAACATAATGAGTATCACCCGACCTCTACATAACTAAGATACACACAGCCAAACAAAAACAAACTGAAAGAAGATAAAAAAGAAGACATATCAACAACAGTAGGATCATATATATATATAGGATGGAAAATATGCCTATGTCGAAGGAGTTGGTGCGGCTATCCCTAGATTATGCTGTCACCCATGCTGGATGAAGACCTCCCTGGCCACCCGCTCCAACCGCGTACACACCGCCTTGAATAGCGGTTGATACTCCGTTCGGTGTAGTGTAGACCACATAAGAAGCGAGTGCATACATCAAAAAATAACCTGCCAAGGAGAGGTGTTTTTGCCCTCGAAAACCAAATCATTTCTACATAGCCAGAGTGCCCATAATAAGCCATATGCTCCCACCTGAATTAGCATTTTGAACCTATTTGAAATTTCGTCTAACTGATGACCAAAAATATTGGCAACACTTGTGGGAGAATACAAATTGGACGTTATTTGGATGACTGACCACGTAGAACACGCAAACTTGCATTGGAAAAAGAGGTGTTTGATTGTCTCGTCATGAGTACAAAAACTACACTTCTTACTTACGTGCCAATTGCGACGGGCGAGATTGTCTTTGGTTAGCACAACTCCCTTTCGAAGATATATACCACATAAAGATTTTAACCTTTAGTGGAATCTTATTTTCTTGCTATTCTCTACTAGGATCTCTGAATGCGTGAGCGCACAATACATAGAGTCGACTGTGAAGGACCTAGATGTAGTGAGGTTCCAGTGAAACACATCCCGTCGTGTCAGGTTAATCGACTCCAATCAAGATAACAGATTTTGCCATGATGTAAGACAGGGGTCAATCAAATCCCACCTAAAAGAAATATTCGGCATAAATGAACTGAGCACCTGCGCTAGAGTATCATTCTTATCGCAAACAATGCGGTACAAAGCTAGACATTGTTCTTGGAGGCTGGAATTGCCTTGCCAGTTGTCCTCCGAGAAGCGAATCTCGACACATCTTTCATCGCGAAGGATCCAAAACGGAAAAGGTGTTTCTTCGCCGCTGTTAGACCAACCTAAAAGTGTGAGTCACCAGATTTCCAATAGGCATGTGACGCAGCTTTTTGGCTTTGCCAAGCGCCATCCTCAGTAAGTAGTCTGAACAACCATTTACTAAGTAAGGCATCATTCTTGACCTGAAGGTCATGAATGACAAGTTCACCTTAGTCTTTCGGCCTACAAACCACGCTTCACTTGGCTAGTCTGTATTTTTTTCTTTTTACCGTCCCCTTGCCAAAAGAATCCAGATCTAAAATAATCTAGCCTCTGCAAGAACCCTCTTGGGAGTTGGAAAAAAGGGAGAATATAGAGAACCATATTTGTGAGAACCGAGTTGATTAAGACCAGTCATCCTCCAACAGAGAGCAACTTGCCTTTCCAACTACTCAACTGTTTCTCTAAACGCTCCTCTACATGTTTCCACCACCGCATTATTAATGTATATTCATCAGTATATAATCCTTGTAACTATATCTGACAAATTACCTACGATAGTTTCCTAGTTAGATTGATTGTTAGGATCCCTTGTAATCTTTTGTATTTGGCAACCCAGATTGCCCTATTATTAATACCATGCAAGCCCGTGAGGTAATCTCACGGCAAATCATTCTATTGTTCTAACTTGGTAACCAGAGTCTCGATTCCTTCTCCATGCCATGGCTGGCACCACCGCCGGCGCACTCGTCACCATCGCCGTCGGCCCAATCGTCTCCGGTCCCACCGCTTCCATGCCGTCGCTCGCCGGCCTCATCACCGTCCGGCTCACCCGCGCCAACTTTCTGCTTTGGAAGGCGCAGGTTATCCCAAACCTCACCGGCACCGGCCTCTTCGGCTATCTCGACGGGTATGTCCCCGCGCCACTGAAGACGATCATCGTGGGCACCCGCGATGCCGCCCACTCGGCGGCCAACCCCGAGTACGAGCCCTGGGGGAGGACCGACCAGGCCGTGCTCGGCGTGCTCTTGCCCTCCATGACGGAGGAGGTGCTCGCCCAGATGATGCAAGCAACTTCCGCGGCGGCCATCTGGTCCGCCCTTGGCGCCATGTTCACCGCCCAGAACCGGGCCAGCCTGCGCCAACTTCGCACGCAGCTGTCACAAACAAAGAAGAAGGACATGTCCGCAGCGGAGTTCTTCCACAAGATGACGAGCTATGCTGATGCGCTGGCCACGGTCGGCGAGGTGTTGTCTGAGGATGAGATCATTGGGCACATCATTGGAGGGCTGGGTCAGGAGTATGATCCACTCATGATGGTGTTATCCATCTTCACTGGGGAAGTCAGCCTATCTGACTTCTACTCCTATCTCCTCAGCTCTGAGGCACGACAGGAGCAGCATGCCGCCAACCATGGCGACTTCTCTTCATCAGCCAACAACAGCGTCCACCACGGTAACAACCCGAGGCCCCGCGACGACAGCCGCAACAGCAACGGCGGCCGCAACAACGGCAACAGTGGCTACAATGGTGGCCACTATGGCAACCGTGGCAACAATGGAGGTCACCACAACGGCGGCAACGGTGGCAGTAGAAAACGTCGTCTTCCAAGATGCCAAATATGCCGTGATGAGGGGCACTACTCCATCGACTGCCGCGAGCGCTACAATCATGCCTACCAGTTGGATGGGCACCGCAGCGGCAACATGGTGACATACGGCCACCGTGACAACAACTGGTACCTCGATACTAGTGCCACCGACCACCTCACCAACGACCTCGACCGCTTGACAATGCACAAGCGCTATGGTGGAAAGGATCAAGTTCAAGTTGCAAATGGTGCAGGTTTGGAAAATTTCTCATATTGGTCATACTAAACTTACTGGCTCAAGTGATCCTATCCACCTTAATAATGTGTTGCATGTCCTGACATTCACAAACATCTACTTTCTGTTTATCGCCTTGTTTCGGATAATCCAGTGTTTGTCGAATTTCACAAATATTTCTTTTGTGTGAAGGACAAAATAACGAGGAGGGTTCTTCTTCACGGTAGAAGCCGTCGTGGTCTCTACCCTATCCCATATGGTCGGCCGTCGTCATCGTCATCTTCGCGTCGAGCTTTTTCTGGAGTCCGGTCTTCATCGAGTCAGTGGCATCATAGTCCGGGCCACCCTTCGAATAATTTAGTTGAGTCTGTCGTTCTGTCATATAAACTCTCTTGTTCGTCAAGTCATGATACTTTCGTCTGTGACGCGTGTCAATGCGCCAAAATTCATCAATTACCTTATAATAATTCATCTTGTATTTCTTCGAAGCCACTTGAGCTTATTCATACCGATGTGTGGGGGCCTGCCCTTGCCTCCTCTGGAGGTTTCAAATTTAATGTAAGCTTTGTTGATGACTTTAGCCGTTTTACCTGGATTTATCTTCTTAAACATAATCTGATGTCGAACAAGTTTTTTACAATTTTCAGGCCCATGTCGAACGACTCCTCAACACAAAAATCCATGCGGTACAATCTGATTGGGGCGGTGATGAAGCCATGTACCTAGGGTAGGGTCATAGGCCTGACCTAGACACCCTCCCCTAGGACTTCACCCTAAAACCAGAAGCATTCGAAGAAGAGTCATTATCCACTCGACCAGGAGGCATTCCACTCGGAAGACTTGGAGTCACTCGACCATGAAAACTGTCACTCGACCGCCAGAAGACCTAAAGCCACTCCGCACTGCAACGGTTGGACATTACATCATAGCTTTAATGGTCATTATGTCTCTTTATTACTAGCATTACCAGTAACGCCCCCCTCTTGATGTACCTTAAACCCCTTGTAACGTGGGATGGCTGGGGTCCTGGCGCACTCTATATAAGCCACCCCCCTCCACATGCACAAGGGTTCACACCTCCTGTAACACACACATACATAATCCAGTCGACCGCCTCCGGGCTCCGAGACGTAGGGTTGTTGCTTCTTCCAAGAAGGGCCTGAACTCGTAAAACTCGTGTGTATAACTTCGCCATAGCTAGGATCTTGCCTCTCCATACTTACCCCCCTATTCTACTGTCAGTCTTAGTACCACGACAACTGGTGCCCACCTTGGGGCACGTGTCTTAGCGACTTGTTGGAGAAGTTGCAATTTTTCCGATCCCCATCATCATGGTTTCTGGCGGAGGATTGGCCGAGGGCCACGAGATCCATCTCGGCACGCTCGTGTTCGTCACCCACGACTTCGCTTGGCTCCAAGAGGCTCCACTCGACGTCGAGGCGCTCCCCGTCCGCGGGGCAACGCACTTTCGCGTGTGCGTCCGCGGCGTCCTTCTGCGGCAGCCGTCGACTCAGTATCGGTCGGCTCCTGTCGCGTCCTCGCTCCCTGCTGTTCACCGGCGCAAGTGTTTCGGTCGGTCGCGGCTCCAGCGGTGGGTGAGGCACGCGGTGGCTCGCCAGTCGGCCACCCCACAAGTCACGGCAATCGAGCTCGACGAAACTCTCTACGGCCTGTTCGACCTGTCGACTGGCTCCGTCGAGACTGCATCCGAGTGCGACAACAGTGATCCCGCGGCGGAAGTCCTGATGGTCAATGGACCGTGCAGTCCTCCTGGCTTCCCCCGCGATGACAGTGGCGACGGCGGCGGTGATCCGTCGCGCGTCCACGAGGAGTACGGCCCCGAGCCCCTCTCTTCGCAGCAAAGGGAAGAGCTTCACCGCCGTAACATGGATGCACTTCACACTCCTATCGTTGGAGAAACCCCCGAGGCCCGGCCTTGGAGGAGGCGCTCCTGGCCAACTTGGCTGGCGCTTTTCGATTGAGAATCTCCAAGACGCCTCGACGAAAGCGTGCTCGGCAGTGATTCTCGAGTCTAGTCGACGACAGCTTTTTCCGCCCCCAACTCAGGTATACCGAACTCCGATTCAGAATCTCACAGCTGCAGCTCGAATAGCAGAGTCGATTCAATCTTCCCAGTCAGAAGCTGGCAGAGGTTTGATGCAGATCCGGGCTTTACTCCGGGCAGCAGGAGAGCAGAACACAGCAGTGTCTCGGTCGCGGAATAGGATTCATAGCAGATCTGTGGTGGCAAACACAGTTCAGTCGGCTCACAGCCCAAGATCGCCTCCGAGGCGTGAGGGACGTGGAGATCAGCGAGAACAGTACAGAAACCGTGAGCAGTATGATCACTGACTCGACCACGATGATCATCGTCGAGTGCCCATGCCTCCCCCAAGGAGTGGGTCATACGTGCCTCGGCAACACAATGACAGACGCCCTCACAGTGGTGGATGAAGGATTCCAGTCGACCCCCGAGAGCCGGGCTTTGATGCGAGATCTATTCTCGTTCAGGGTCTGGTTGACAGGAACAGAGCTCACGGAGAAGGTCATGACAGAGATTATCCGTGGCAGCAGAGAGTGCATGTCTCAGTCGAGTGTTTCAAAGAGCCATCGTGGCTGCAGTGATTCCTCCCAACTTCAGGTTGGCGATCGAGTCGACAAGTTCTTTGGTGAGTCCAAGCCTGGCACTTGGCTCGAGGACTACCGAGTGGCTGTTCAGATTGGCGGCGGCAATGATGAAGTGGCCATGAAGCACCTTCCTCTGATGTTGGAGGGCTCGGCCAGAGCGTGGTTGAATTAGTTAGCACCTCGCAACATATATAGTTGGGAACTCGCCCGAGTGTTTGTTAGGACCTTTGAAGGTACATGCAAACGGCCAGCAGGGTTAACAGAGTTGCAGTCCTGTGTGCAGAAACCGAATGAAACCTTGAGGGATTATATCCAGAGATGGATCACGTTGCACCACACAGTGGAGAATGTGTCAGATCACCAAGCAGTTTGTGCCTTCAAGGAAGGTGTCAAGTATCGAGAATTGAACCTGAAGTTCGGTAGGATCGGGGATATGTCTCTGAGTCGGATGATGGAGATTGCCACCAAGTATGCTAATGGTGAAGAGGAGGGTCGACTCCGGAGTGGCAAGCACAAAACAGTTGCCCAAGAAACCAGAGGAGGGAATTCCAGTCGAAAGCAGAAGCACAAGGCCGAGCCGGCTGCTCCTGGCGAAGCCTTAGCCGTACTCAAGGAAAGTTCAAGGGGAAGCCCAAAGGGTCGTGGAACCCCAAGAAAGTGAAAGATCAAGATGGAAATGATGTGTTGGATTTACCATGACACATTCACACCAAAAAAGATGAAGAGGGTAATTTCATTTACCCAAAACATACCACTCGACAGTGTCGGCTCATGATCCAGCAGTTTCGAGAGAAACAACCCAAGGAAAAGGAAAAGGAGTCGGACAAGGGTGAGGATAAGGAAGAAGAAGATGATGGTTTCCCCAACGTCAATTCCACTCTGATGATTTTTGCTGATGTTGAGAGCAAAAGTCGACATAAAGTCATTAATAGAGAAGTGAACATGGTCGCTCCGGCAACACCCAGTTATTTGAAATGGTCACAGACTGCCATTACATTTAACCAGTCTGATCACCCAGCGCGCGTAGTCACCCCTGGGAGGCAAGCGTTGGTGGTCGACATACACGATTGTTGAAGGCACTTTCGGTGACTAAGGTCTCGATGGATGGTGGCGATGGCCTGAATATCCTTTATCTTGAAACCTTGAAAGGGATAGGCATTCCGATGTCCAAACTTAGTGAAAGCAATATGAGTTTCCATGGGGTCATACCTGGCAAGAAGGCTGAATCACTCAGCCAGATCGCCCTCGATGTGGTTTTCGGTGATTCCAAGAATTACCATAAGGAAAAGTTGACATTTGAAGTCGTGGATTTCCAGAGTGCTTATCATGCTATTCTGGGTAGGCCTGCTTATGCACGTTTTATGGCTCGACCATGTTACGCGTACCTCAAATTGAAGATGCCTGGTCCCAGAGGAGTGATCACTATCACTGGCAATCGGCAGAAGGCAGAAGAGTGCTTCCAGAAGGGCTCAAAGATTGCCGATGCACAAATGGCAATAGTAGAATTGCAAGAGTATCAGAAAAATGCAGATCCAAGTGATTTGCTGTGAGCCAAGAAGCCTACCACAGACTCTGCATTTCAGTCGTCCGGTGAAACGAAGTCGATTCATATTCACCCGACCGATCCCAATGCTGCTCCGACTCACATCTCAACAACACTCGACAGCAAATAGGAAGAAGCGCTCATCCAGTTCCTCCGTGAGAACAGGGACATCTTTGCATGGAAACCTTCTGACATCCCGGGTGTTCTCAGGGGGCTGGCTGAGCACCGTTTGCGAGTCGACCCAAAAGTGAAACCAGTCAAAGAACATCTTCGACGGTCCGCCGTACAGAAGAGAAAAGCAATTGGTGAAGAAGTGGCTCGGCTCCTGGCAGCTGAGTTCATCCGGGAGATTGGCCACTCCGAGTGGCTCGCCAATGTTTTCATGGTCCCCAAGAAGGACGACTCACTTCGCATGTGCATTGACTTCAAGCATATCAATCGGGCCTGCCCGAAAGATCATTTTCCTCTCCCCCGCATCGACCAAATAGTCGATTCGACTGCGGGGTGTGAGCAATTGTCTTTTATGGACGCCTATTCTAGGTATCATCAGATCCGACTGTATGGACCCGATGAGATAAAAACATCTTTCATCACTCCATTCGGGTGCTTTTGTTATGTCATCGTGCCATTTGGCCTGAAGAACGCCGGAGCCACATTCATGAGGATGATTCAGAAGTGTTTGCTCACTCAAATCAATCGGAATGTTGAAGCATACATGGATGACATTGTGGTCAAGTCTCGTAAGGGTTCTGACCTACTGGCTGACCTTGCTGAAACTTTTGCCAACCTCAGAAGGTATGATATCAAGCTTAATCCATCAAAATGCACATTCGGAGTTCCTGACGGAAAATTACCCGGTTTCCTCGTTTCCGAACGAGGGATCAACGCTAACCCAGAGAAAGTTGGTGCTATACTCCGGATGAAACGCCCTGTGCATGTGCATGATGTCCAGAAGCTTACTGGTTGTTTGGCCGCCTTGAGTCGATTCATTTCTCGCCTCGGTGAAAAGGCATTACCTCTCTACCGACTGATGAAGAAGTCTGATAAGTTCAAGTGGACTCCTGAAGCTGATGCAGCGTTTGTAGAGCTCAAAGCCCTGCTTTCCACCCAACCGGTGCTCGCTGCCCCAATCAGCAAAGAGCCTTTACTGCTTTACTTTGCAACCACTGGACAGGTTGTCAGTACAGTACTCACGGTCGAGCGGGAAGAAGAAGGAAAAGCCTATAAAGTTCAACGCCCAGTATATTATGTTTCTGAAGTTCTGACTCCATCAAAGCAAAGATGTCCACATTATCAGAAGCTTGTTTATGGGATTTACATGACCACGAAGAAAGTTGCACACTATTTCTCTGATCACTCCATTACAGTCGTCAGCGACGCTCCATTATCAGAGATTCTGAACAACATAGATGCAACTGGTCGAGTGGCAAAGTGGGCGATTGAACTCCTTCCCTTGGATATCAAGTTTGAGGCAAAGAAAGCTATCAAGTGTTGGGGAACATAGTAATTTCAAAAAAAATTCCTACGCACACGCAAGATCATGGTGATGCATAGCAACGAGAGGGGAGAGTGTTGTCTATGTACCCTCGTAGACCGAAAGTGGAAGCGTTAGAACAACGCGATTGATGTAGTCGTATGTCTTCACGATCCGACCAATCAAGTACCGAACGTACGGCACCTCCGAGTTCAGCACACGTTCAGCCTGATGACGTCCCTCGAACTCCGATCCAGCCGAGTGTTGAGGGAGAGTTTCGTCAACACGACGGCGTGGTGACGATGTTGATGTTCTACCGACGCAGGGCTTCGCCTAAGCACCGCTACAGTATTATAGAGGTGGACTATGGTGGAGGGGGGCACCGCACACGGTTGGGAGAGATCAACTGATCAACTTGTGTGTTTGGGGTGCCCCCCTGCCCCCGTATATAAAGTGAAGGAAATATGCCCTAGAGGCAATAATAAAGTTATTATTTATTTCCTTATTTCATGATAAATGTTTATTATTCATGCTAGAATTGTATTAACCGGAAACATAATACATGTGTGAATACATAGACAAACTTAATGTCACTAGTATGCCTCTACTTGACTAGCTCATTAATCAAAGATGGTTATGTTTCCTAACCATAGACATGAGTTGTCATTTGATTAACGGGATCACATCATTAGTAGAATGATGTGATCGACATGACCCATTCCGTTAGCTTAGCACTTGATCGTTTAGTATGTTGCTATTGCTTTCTTCATGACTTATACATGTTCCTACAACTATGAGATTATGCAACTCCCGTTTACCGGAGGAACACTTTGTGTGCTACCAAAGCGTCACAACGAATCGGGTGATTATAAAGGAGCTCTCAGGTGTCTCCAAAGGTACATGTTGGGTTGGCGATTTGAGATTAGGATTTGTCACTCCGATTGTCGGAGAGGTATCTCTGGGCCCTCTCGATAATGCACATCACTATAAGCCTTGCAAGCAATGTAGCTAATGAGTTAGTTACAGAATGATGCATTACGTAACGAGTAAAGAGACTTGCCGGTAACGAGATTGAACTAGGTATTGGATACCGATGATCAAATCTCGGGCAAGTAACATACCGATGACAAAGGGAACAACGTATGTTGTTATGCGGTTTGACCGATAAAGATCTTGGTAGAATATGTGGGAGCCAATATGAGCATCCAGGTTCCGCTATTGTTTATTGACCGGAGACGTGTCTCGGTCATGTCTACATTGTTCTCGAACCCGTAGGGTCCGCACGCTTAAGGTTTCAATGACAGTTATATTATGAGTTTATGAGTTTTGATGTACCGAGGGAGTTCGGAGTCCCCGATGAGATCGGGGACATGATGAGGAGTATTGAAACGGTCGAGACGTAAAGATCGATTGGACGACTATATTCGGACTTCAGAAAGGTTCCGAGTGATTCGGGTATTTTTCGGAGTACCGGAGAGTTACGGGAATTTGCCGGGGAGTATATGGGCCTTATTGGCCATACGGGAATAGAGGAGAGAGGCCAAAAGGAAGGAGGCGCGCAGCCCCCTTCTGGTCCGAATTGGACAAGGGGTGCAGCCCCCTTTTCCTTCCTCCTCTCCCCCTCTTTCCTTCTCTCCTACTCCAACAAGGAAGGGGGGAGTCCTACTCCCGGTGGGAGGAGGACTCCTCCCGGCGCGCCCCTCCTGGCCGGCCGACCCCCTCCCCCTGGCTCCTTTATATACGGGGGCAGGGGGGCACCTCTAGGTACAACAACAATTGATCCCTTGGATCTCTTAGCCATGTGCGGTGCCCCCCTCCACCATAGTCCACCTCGATAATATCATAGCGGTGCTTAGGCGAAGCCCTACGATGGTAGAACATCAAGGTCGTCACCTCGTCACCACGCCATCGTGCTGACGAAACTCTCCCTCAACACTCGGCTGGATCGGAGTTCGAGGGACGTCATCGAGCTGAACGTGTGCTAGAACTCGGAGGTGTCGTAGTTTCGGTGCTTGATCGGTCGGGCCGTGAAGACGTACGACTACATCAACCGCGTTTGCTAACGCTTCCGCTTACGGTCTACAAGGGTATGAAGACAACACTCTCCCCTCTCGTTGCTATGCATCACCATGATCTTGCGTGTGCGTAGGAAAATTTTGAAATTACTACGTTCCCCAACAGTGGCATCCGAGCCTGGTTTTATGCGTAGATGTTATATGCACGAGTAGAACACAAGTGAGTTGTGGGCGATACAAGTCATACTGCTTACTAGCATGTCATACTTTGGTTCGGCGGTATTGTTGGATGAAGCGGCCCGGACCGACATTATGTGTACGCTTACGCGAGACTGGTTCTACCGACGTGCTTTGCACACAGGTGGTTGGCGGGTGTCTGTTTCTCCAACTTTAGTTGAACCGAGTGTGGCTATGCCCAGTCCTTGAGAAGGTTAAAACAACACTAACTTGACGAACTATCGTTGTGGTTTTGATGCGTAGGTAAGAACGGTTCTTGCTTAGCCCATAGCAGCCACGTAAAATTTGCAACAACAAAGTAGAGGACGTCTAACTTGTTTTAGCAGGGCATGTTGTGATGTGATATGGTCAAGACGTGATGAGATATAAGTTGTTGTATGAGATGATCATGTTCTGTTGAAGTTTTCAGCAACTGGCAGAAGCCCTATGGTTGTCTCTTTATTGCATAAGATGCAAGTGCCAAATAATTGCTTTACTTTATCGTTATGCGATAGCAATAGTTGCAAGAGCAATAATTGGTGAGACGACCATGTGACGACACATTGATATAGATCAAGATGATGAAGATCATGGTGTCGTGCCGGTGACGATAGAGATCATGAGTTCATGACAGTACTTTGGAGATGGAGATCAAAGGCGCAAGATGATCATGGCCATATCATGTCACATATTTTGATTACATATGATGTTTATCTTTTATACATCTTATTTTGCTTAGTTTGTCGGTAGCATTTTAAGATGATCTCTCACTAATTATCAAGAAGTGTTCTCCCGAGTATGCACGTTGTGAAAGTTCCTCGTCTTTGAGACACCACGTGATGATCGGGTGTGATAGGCTCTACGTTCAAATACAACGGTGCAAAACAGTTGCACACGCGAATACTCAAGTTAAACTTGACGAGCCTAGCATATACAGATATGGCCTCGAACACGGAGACCGAAAGGTCGGCGTGAATCATATAGTAGATATGATCAACATAGTGATGTTCACCATTGAAAACTACTCCATCTCACGTGATGATCGGACATGGTTTAGTTGATTTGGATCACGTGATCACTTAGATGACTAGAGAGATGTCTGTCTAAGTGGGAGTTCTTAAGTAATATGATTAATTGAACTTAAATTTATCATGAACTTAGTCCTGGTAGTATTTTGCAAATTATGTTGTAGATCAATAGCTCGCGTTGTTGCTTTCATATGTTTATTTTAATTTGTTCCTAGAGAAAACTGTGTTGAAAGATGTTAGTAGCAATGATGCGGATTGGATCCGTGATCTGAGGTTTATCCTCATTGTTGCACAGAAGAATTATGTCATTGATGCACCGCTAGGTGACAGACCTATCGCAGGAGCAGATGCAGACATTATGAACGTTTAGCTAGCTCAATATGATGACTACTTGATAGTTTAGTGCACTATGCTTAATGGCTTAGAATCGGGACTTCAAAGACGTTTTTAACGTCAAGGACCATATGAGATGTTCCAGGAATTGAAGTTAATATTTCAAGCAAATACCCGAGTTGAGAGATATGAAGTCTCCAACAAGTTCTATAGCTAAAAGATGGAGGAGAATTGCTCAACTAGTGAGCATGTGCTCAGATTGTCTGGGTACTTCAATCGCTTGAATCAAGTGGGAGTTAATCTTCCAGATAAGATAGTGATTGACAATTCTCTAGTCACCATCACTAAGTTACTAGAACTTCGTGATGAACTATAGTATGCAAGGGGTGACGAAAACGATTCCCGAGCTCTTCGTGATGTTGAAATCGACGAAGGTAGAAATCAAGAAAGAGCATCAAGTGTTGATGATTGACAAGACCACTAGTTTCAAGAAAAGGGCAAAGGGAAAGAAAGGGAAACTTCAAGTAGAATGGCAAACAAGTTGTCACTCCCGCGAAGAAGCCCAAAGCTGGACTAAAGCCTGAAACTAAGTGCTTACACTGCAAAGGAAATGGTCACTGGAAGCGGAAATACCCTGAATATTTGGTGGATAAGAAGGATGGCAAAGTAAACAAGGGTATATTTGATATACATGTTATTGATGTGTGCCTTACTAGTGTTTATAGTAGCCCCTGAGTATTTGATACTTGTTCGGTTGCTAATATTAGTAACTCGAAAATAGGAGTTCTGTATAAAATGAAACTAGTTGAAGGGGAAGTGACGATAAGTGTTGGAAGTAGTTCCAAGATTGATATGATCATCATCACACACTCCCTATATTTTCAAGATTAGTGTTAAACCTAAATAAATGTTATTTGGTGTTTGTGTTGAGCATAAATATGATAAGATCATGTTTATTGCGATACGATTATTCATCTAAGATAGAGAATAAATTGTTATTATGTTTACATGAATAAAACCTTCTATGGTCATACACCCAATGGTGATGGTTTATTGAATCTTGATCATAGTGATACACATATTCATAATGTTGATGCCAAAAGATGCAAAGTTAATAATGATAGTGCAACTTACTTGTGGCACTGCCGTTTGGGTCATGTCGGTGTAAAGCGCATGAAGAAACTTCATAAAGATGGATTTTCGGAATCAGCTGGTTATGAATCATTTGATGCTTGCGAACCGTGCCTTTTGGGCAAGATGACTAAAACTCCATTCTCCGGAACAATGGAACAAGCTACTGACTTATTAGAAATAATACATACCGATGTATGCGATCCAATGAGTGTTGATGCTTGTGGCAAGTATCGTTATTTTTTGACCTTCACAAGATGATTTGAGCAGATATGGGTATATCTAGTTGATGAAACATAAGTCTGAAACAATTGAAAAGTTCAAAGAATTTCAGAGTGAAGTGGAAAATCATCGTAACAATAAAAATAAAGTTTCTACGATCTTATCATGGAGATGAATATTTGAGTTACGAGTTTGGTCTTCATTTGAAACAATGTGAAATAGTTTCGCAACTCACGCCACCTGGAACACCACAATGTAATGGTGTGTCCGAACGTCGTAATTGTACTTTACTAGATATGGTGCGATCTATGATGTCTCTTATCGGTTTACCACTATCATTTTGGGGTTATGCATTAGAGACAGCTGCATTCACGTTTAATAGGGCACCATCTAAATCCGTTGAGACGACACCGTATGAACTATGGTTTAGCAGTAAACCTAAGTTGTCGTTTCTTAAAGTTTTGAGTTGCGATGCTTATGTGAAAAAGGTTTTCAACTTGATAAGCTCGAACCCAAATCGGAGAAGTGTGTCTTCATAGAATGCCCAAAGGAAACTGTTGGGTACACCTTCTATCACAGATCCGAAGGCAAAACATTTGTTGCTAAGAATGGATCCTTTCTAGAGAAGGAGTTTCTCTCGAAAGAAGTGAGTGGGAGGGAAGTAGAGCTTGATAAGGTAATTTTTACCTTCTCCCGAATTGGAAAGTAGTTCATCACAAAAGTCAGTTCCAGTGATTCCTACACCAATTAGTGAGGAAGCTAATGATGATGATCATGAAACTTCAGATTAAGTTACTACAAAACCTCGTAGGTCTTCGAAAGTACAGTCCGCACCAGAGTAGTACGGTAATCCTGTTCTAGAAGTCATGTTACTAGACCATGATGAACCTACGAACTATGAGGAAGCGATGATGAGCCCAGATTCCGCGAAATGGCTTAAGGCCATGAAATCTGAGATGGGATCCATGTATGAGAACAAAGTATGGACTTTGGTGGAGTTGCCCAATGATCAGCAAGCCATATTGTATAAATGGATCTTCAAGAGGAAGACAGACGTTGAAAGTAGTGTTACTATCGACAAAGCTCGACTTGTCACAAAAAGGTTTTCGACAAGTTCAAGGTGTTGACTACAATGAGATTTTCTCAACTGTAGCGATGCTTAAGTCTGTCCGAATCATGTTAGCAATTGCCACATTTTATGAAATCTGGCAAATGAATATCAAAACTGCATTCCTTAATGGTTTTCTTAAAGAAGAGTTGTATATGATGCAACCAGAAGGTTTTGTCAATCCTAAAGGTGCTAACAAAATGTGCAAGCTCCAATGATCCATCTATGGACTGGTGCAAGCATCTCGAGTTGGAATATACGCTTTGATAAGTTGATCAAAGCATATAGTTTTATACAGACTTGTGGTGTAGCCTGTATTTACAATAAAGTGAGTGGGAGCACTACCGCCTTTCTGATAAATATATGTGAGTAACATATTGTTGATCGGAAATGATGTATAATTTTTTCTGGAAAGCATAAAGGAGTATTTGAAAGGAGTTCTTTAAAAGAAAGACCTCAGTAAAGCTACTTACATATTGAGCATCAAGATCTATTAAGATAGATCAAGACGCTTGATAAGTTTTTCAAAAAGTACATACCTTGACAATATTTTGAAGTAGTTCAAAATGGAACAGTCAAAGAAAGAGTTCTTACCTGTGTTGCAAAGGTGTGAAATTGAGTAAGACTCAAATCCCGACCATGGCAGAAAATAGAAAGAGAATGAAAGTCATTCCCTATGCCTCAGTCATAGGTTCTATAAAAGTATGCCATGCTATGGACCAGACCTATTGTATACTCTGCTCTGGTTTGGCAAGGGAGTACAATAGTGATCTAGGAGTAGATCACTGGACATTGGTCAAAAATAGTGGAATAAGGATTATGTCGATGCAAGTTTTGACACTGATCCAGATGACTCTAAGTCTCAATCTGGATGCATATTGAAAGTGGGAGCAATTAGCTAGAGTAGCTCCGTACAGAGCATTGTAGACATAGAATATTTTTGCAAAATACGGCTCTGAATGTGACAGACCCGTTGACTAAGCTTCTCTCACGAGCAAAACATGATCATACCTTAGTACACTTTGGGTGTTAACCACATAGCGATGTGAACTAGATTATTGACTCTAGTAAACCCTTTGGGTGTTGGTCACATGACGATGTGAACTATGGGTGTTAATCATATACATATATGAATATTGGTGTTAAATCACATGGCGATGTGAACTAGATTATTGACTCTAGTGCAAGTGGGAGACTGAAGGAAATATGCCCTAGAGGCAATAATAAAGTTATTATTTATTTCCTTATTTCATGATAAATGTTTATTATTCATGCTAGAATTGTATTAACCGGAAACATAATACATGTGTGAATACATAGACAAACTTAATGTCACTAGTATGCCTCTACTTGACTAGCTCATTAATCAAAGATGGTTATGTTTCCTAACCATAGACATGAGTTGTCATTTGATTAACGGGATCACATCATTAGTAGAATGATGTGATTGACATGACTCATTCCGTTAGCTTAGCACTTGATCGTTTAGTATGTTGCTATTGCTTTCTTCATGACTTGTACATGTTCCTACAACTATGAGATTATGCAACTCCCGTTTACCGGAGGAACACTTTGTGTGCTACCAAACGTCACAACGAATCGGGTGATTATAAAGGAGCTCTCTGGTGTCTCCAAAGGTACATGTTGGGTTGGCGATTTGAGATTAGGATTTGTCACTCCGATTGTCGGAAAGGTATCTCTGGGCCCTCTCGGTAATGCACATCACTATAAGCCTTGCAAGCAATGTAGCTAATGAGTTAGTTACGTGAATGATGCATTACGAACGAGTAAAGAGACTTGCCAAGAACGAGATTGAACTAGGTATTGGATACCGACGATCAAATCTCGAGCAAGTAACATACCGATGACAAAGGGAACAACGTATGTTGTTATGCGGTTTGACCGATAAAGATCTTCGTAGAATATGTGGGAGCCAATATGAGCATCCAGGTTCCGCTATTGGTTATTGACCGGAGACGTGTCTCGGTCATGTCTACATTGTTCTCGAACCCGTAGGGTCCGCACGCTTATGTAGCGACCCGACCCGAATGGATCAAGTATCTGTTCTCAGTGTCATCCCTGGATCAGTAATGCTGACACCACACAGTACTTCGAAGGATTTATAACAGAGTAGCAATCACACACTTAATTACAATCGAATGTCTCAAGAGAGAACTTAATAAAATAAATATGGCTTAAGGCCATCTAATACGATAACAGCGGAAGGCTTGGAAGAATAAGCGAGTCCATCAACTCCAACGGCATCATCGAGTATAGAACCACGACCTAAGCACCTCACTGTCGTTCGAAAAGTCTGCAACATGAAACGTTGCAGCCCAAAACGGGTCAAGACATGGAATATGCCGCAATGTAACACATAGAGAATAATGGAATGATAAGCCTATACTACATGCATATATGGCTGGTGGAAAGCTCTACTGATACTGCTTTTTGCATAAAGCCAATTTTTCCCTACCGCAAAGGAATAAATTTATTTAACTATTATGGTGGTTGTGAAACATTGAGAATGGTTGATGACATTCTCAATCCCAATTAAAAGTACTCATTAAACCCAACAATATTAATTAGAAGTAACATGATGAGATTCACATGATATCCGGTACTAGATACTCAAGATTGTCCATAACCGGGACACGGCTAACCATGATTAGTTTATACACTCGCAGAGGTTTATGACTTTTCCCCACAAGACTCGATCGCCTCCGCTTGGTTTCTCGCACTACATGGTGTTTGAGAAACGGATGACCGAGACATAGTCTTCGAGCGCTTAGCACCTTACATGTGGGTAGACTGTACCAACCTACATCCCCTACATCAGCTAGCCTACCCATAAGAGTTCGCACAACTTAATCAACTATGCCAGAGCCCATAATGGCTTGTGGTTGCACACGGAAGTTTCTAGTTTGAATAATCTCATGATCCCTTTGAACCTGGGTGGCGGTCCGAAGAAATACAGGCAAGTCCTGATAGAAACCAGGTGCCTCAATCCACCCAGATGTATGTTTAAGTTGCCACCTTAAATAAACCATTAATTAACAATCTCACATCTGTCATGGATACACTCACCCAATCCACATCTACTAGCATAGCATGGCATAATAAGCAAACGTAGAAGTAACTCCCAAAGGTTTGATAATAAAGCAGGTAATAGGTACTACCTCAACTACTTCCCATCCCACAATTTAATTAGATCCTAATCATGCAAGTGTTTGAGGAATAGATCTAATGCATAAAACTAGGTATGAGAAGAGTATGATCAAAGTGTTACTTGCCTTGCTGATGATCCGCGAAACCTAGAGACTCGAAGTAACAAGCGGCGCACTCCGGGTATTCTATCGCACACAAACAAACAAGCATACAACAAGTACTCATCTAATGCACAGGTAAAACTCAAATAGATCTAACCAGATAGTTCAAATTAAGAACTCCGGTTTGCAAAAAGAATCAAATCAAACGAAGCAACGAAAGTCAAACGGCGGAAGAAAACAGCTTCGTTTTACTAATCTGGATCTAGGTCAAATTTTACAGATGCAAAAACTTGTTTAAGTAGATTATTCGGAAAGAGGGTTTCGAGAAGAAACTCCAGCGCTTGAATCGCTCGATTCGATAAACGAGCTTAAAAGTTATACTAAACGAAAATCGGATCTCGAATCGCGATCGAAAAATCGCGGATCAAATCCGAGAAAAGAAAAATACGACGAACAGATTCGAACGGAAAAATAAATAAAAAAATTAAAAAATCCGAAAAAACTCAAGAGAACCGATCGTTTTTTTAAAAATCGGCTCGAAATCGAGGCGCCATGAATCTCGTAAGTATGGCCGCTTTGCTGGTCGGCATGGCGGCGGGCGGCGAACTCCGGCTGGCTTAGGCGGGCTTTCTTGGCTCGGGGTGGCCGCTATTTAAGGGCGCCCCCGAGCGGAGTCCCGCTCGGGTACGGCCCGGTAAGGCGGTTCGTTTTTTTTAATAAAACATTACGCGTAGTAGAAAAAAAAATCAAAAGAAGTACCAAACGGACTCCAAAAATCCGAAATAAATTTTCCCGGTTTCTAAAATCAAGCGGATTTAATGAACATTTATTTGGGGCCTAGATGCAATTTTGAAAAACGCATTTTCTTAAATTCAAATAAAAGGCGAAAAACTCCAAAATAAAATCTTATTTGATTTTATTATTAAATCTTCATTATTTCTTTATTTTGGGAAAGTCATTTTATTCCTCTCGCATATTTTTGTAATAGAAATAATTGAAGATAAACTAATTAAAATCAATGATCCTATTTTCAAAATTTGAGAAAACTCAAATATGAAAATAACAAAATCCCCAACTCTCTCCGAGGGTCCTTGAGTTGTGTAGAATTTTCTAGGATCGAGCAAAATGCAAAGAAAATGCAATGAAAAATATGATATGCAATGATGTTTCACGATAACATTCCAAATTGAAAATTTGGGATGTTACAAACCTACCCCCTTAAGATGAATCTCGCCCTCGAGATTCGGGTTGGCTAGAAAATAGGTGAGGGTGGTCTTTAAGCAAATCTTCCTCTCGCTCCCAGGTGGCTTCATCCTGAGTGTGGTGGCTCCACTGAACTTTGCAAAACTTAATGACCTTGCTGCGAGTGACTCTGCTGGCATACTCCAAAATCTTAACCGGTTTCTCCTTGTAGGTCAAATCATCATTCAACTGAATCGCTTCGGTGTACGGTATCTCTCGGTGGTATATCAGCCATCTCTGCGTGACACTTCTTCAAGCGTGAAACGTGAAACACATCATGAACTCGACAATCCTTGGGTAATTCCAACTTATACGCAACTTCTCCCATACGCTCCAAAACACGATAAGGTCCTACAAATCGAGGTGCTAACTTTCCTTGACTCCAAAACGCTTAACTCCTCAAGTGGCGATATCGAATATAAACTCGTCTCCGACTTCAGATTTCATCTCCTTGCGTTTTGAATCCGCATAACTTTTCTCGTCTTGACCGGGCTACCTTGAGCCTATCGCGAATCAACTTTACCTTCTGCTCGGACTCCTTAATCAAATCCGTCCAAACAATGGCGGTCTCCAACTTCATCCCACAACAACGGGTCCTGCACCTCCTTTCGCACAATGCTTCGAAGGGCCATCTTCAAACTGGTTTGGTAGCTGTTGTTGTAAGAAAACTCCAGATACGGCAAATTGTCATCCCAACTTGATCCATAATCCAAAGCACAAGCTCTAAGCATATCCTCCAAAATCTGGTTGACTCTCTCGGTTTGTCCATCATGTCTGTGGATGAAAAGTGGGCTAAACTCGGTCTGGTTCCTAAAGTTTCATGCAACCGCTTCCGAACTTTGAGGTAAATTGGGTTCCTCTATCGACACGATACTCCTCGGAACTCCATGCAAGCATACAATCCTGGTCATGTATATCTTGGCCAATTTGGCTTCTTGTAGGTAGTCTTTATCGAATGAAATGAGCTACCTTCGTCAAACGGTCGACTATAACCCAAATCGAGTCATAGCTTCGAACGAGTCCCGGCAATCCCTGATAAAATCCATACCTAGTTTATCCCACTTCCATTCGGTATAGGCAATGGCTGTAATAATCCTCGGCGGCTTCGATGTTACGCCTTCACCCGTGACATACATCACAAACTGCCACGTACTCGCAATATCCTTCTTCATTCGGTCCACCGAAAGTATTCTTCAAATCCAAATACATCTTGGTATTTCTGGGTGAATCGAATATGGTGAATCATGTGCCTCTTGCAAAATCAACTTCCCGATCTACGGGTCATTGGGCACATAAACACGGTCCTCAAACCATAGGGTATCGTGCTCATCCTCATGAAATCCTTTGCCTTTCCTTCGCTCATTCTCTCCTTTATAGAGGCAATCTCTTTGTGGGTCTTACGTGCTTCCCCGATCTTGTCCATCAAAGTTGAATGAATCTCCAATGCTGCTACATAGCCTCTCGAACTATTTCCAAACATAGCTCTCAAGATCTTGGCTATCTCCTTTGGTATTTCTCCGCCATTAGTGTGTTGACGTGACTCTTATGGCTCAACGCGTCTGCTACAACGTTAGCCTTTCCGGGGTGATAATGCAATCTCATATCATAATCTTTGATGAGTTCCAACCATCTCCTCTGCCTGAGATTCAGCTCCTTCTGCGTGAAGATGTATTTCAAACTCTTGTGATCCGTATACACCTCACAATGATTTCCAATGAGGAAATGTCTCCATGTCTTCAACGCATGTACTACGGCTGCTAACTCCAAATCGTGCGTAGCATAATTTAGCTCATGAGGCTTAAGCTGTCGTGAAGCATACGAAACAACTCTCCCTCCTGCATAAGCTTTGCTCCAAGTCCTCGACGTGAAGTGTCGCAATACACCTCATAATCCTTGGTCCGATCCGCAGAATTAACACCGTGAGGTAACCAAACGTTTCTTCAACTCTTGGAAACTAGCTTCACACTCCTCGGTCCAAATGAACTTGGTATCCTTCTTCAACAATTACATCATAGGCTTCGCAATCCTTGAAAAATTCTCAATGAATCTCCGGTAGTATCCCGCTAGTCCAAGGAAACTCCGGATCTCTCCAACTGTTGTTGGCGCTTCCCGATTTGTTACTGGTGACAACTTTAGTGGGGTCTCTCGCTATACCTTCTCCGAATATAACATGTCCAAGAAATCCAACTTCCTTCACCAAAACTCACACTTCTTTGAACTTGGCGTATAACCGATGTTCTCTCGAGCTTTTCGAGTACCAAACGCAAATGCTCCTTATGTTCCTCTTCATTCTTCGAGTAAACCAAAATATCATCAATGAACACCACCATTTAACTTATCCAAAAACTCCATAAACACTTTTTTCATCATGTTCATAAAATAGGCAGGTGCGTTAGTCAGACCAAATGACATAATGGTGTACTCATACAGCCCGTACCTGGTGGTAAAAGCCGTCTTAGGTATATCCTGCTCTCGAATCTTCAACTGATGGTACCCTGATCGCAAATCGATCTTTGAAAACACCTTAGCTCCTTGCAACTGGTCAAACAAGTCATTGATCATCGACAATGGGTATTTGTTCTTAATGGTCACTTCATTCAATCCACGATAATCAACAACCATTCTTAAGGATCCATCCTTCTTCTCCACTAGAAGTACTGGTGATCCCCAAGGCGAAGAACTTGGGCTAATAAAACCTTTATCCAAGAACTCCTTAATGCTTCGCTTCCCTTCAATCATAAGCGCACGATCTACTAACTCCTGGTAGTTCTTGAAAGTGGCTACCATCAATCGCATGCTCACTCATCATTCGGTCCTTCTAGAAACTTCTCACGCTTAGCTGCGTCAGTAGCAATGTCATCCGGGGCATAACGTGCTAGCTTACGTAAATCATCTACATACCGCCAACCGTCCGTCCTCCTTGGCATAAGTTGCGAAACTCACGCTTCTTCATGGCCATAGCTCCTGCTGAAACATGGGCAGTACGGAAAGCTTGCTGAAACTGATCCCATGTGATAGTGCCTACTGGGTAAGTGGCTGTAAAATTCTCCCACCATGCTGCTACGGGTCCTTCAAGCTGATGTGCAGCAAACTTCACCTTTTCTCCATCTGTACATCCTGCAGTGGTCAACTCCCTCCCTATCTTACGGAGCCAATCATCTGCAACAATCGGCTCGGTGCTATTGGAAAACACCGGCCACAATCGGAGTGACAAATCCTAATCTCGAAATACGCCAACCCAACAAGTACCTTTGGAGACACCTATAGAGCACCTTTATAATCACCCAGTTATGTTGTGACGTTTGGTAGCACACAAAGTGTTCCTCCGGTAAACGGGAGTTGCATAATCTCATAGTCATAGGAACATGTATAAGTCATGAAGAAAGCAATAGCAACATACTAAACGATCAAGTGCTAAGCTAACGGAATGGGTCAAGTCAATCACATCATTCTCCTAATGATGTGGTCCCGTTAATCAAATTACAACTCATGTCTATGGTTAGGAAACATAACCATCTTCGATTAACGAGCTAGTCAAGTAGAGGCATACTAGTGACACTCTGTTTGTCTATGTATTCACACATGTGTTATGTTTCCGGTTAATACAATTCTAGCATGAATAAGAAACATTTATCATGATATAAGGAAATAAATAATAACTTTATTATTGCCTCTAGGGCATATTTCCTTCACTCTCCCACTTGCACTAGAGTCAATAATCTAGTTCACATCGCCATGTGATTTAACATCAATAGTTCACATCTTTATGTGGTTAACACCCATAGTCCACATCGACATGTGACCAACACCCAAAGGATTTACTAGAGTCAGTAATCTAGTTCACATCGCTATGTGATTAACACCCAAAGAGTACTAAGGTGTGATCATGTTTTGATTGTGAGATAATTTTAGTCAACGGGTCTGTCACATTCAGATCCGTAAGTATTATGCAAATTTCTATGTCTACAATGCTCGCGGAGCTACTCTAGCTAATTGCTCCCACTTTCAATATGTATCTAGACCGAGACTTAGAGTCATCTAGATTAGTGTCAAAACTTGCATCGACGTAACCCTTTACTTACCTAACCTTTTGTCACTTCCATAATCGAGAAACATATCCTTATTCCACTAAGGATAATTTTGACCATTGTCCATTGATCTACTCCTAGATCACTATTGTACTCCCTTGCCAAAATCAGTGTAGGGTATACAATAGATCTGGTACACAACATGGCATACTTTATAGAACCTATGGCCAAGGCATAGGGAATGACTTTCATTCTCTTTCTATCTTCTGCCGTGGTCGGGCATTGAGTCTTACTCAATTTCACACCTTGTAACAAAGGCAAGAACTCTTATTTTGACTGTTCCATTTTGAACTACTTCAAAATCTTGTCAAGGTATGTACTCATTGAAAAACTTATCAAGCGTCTTGATCTATCTCTATAGATCTTGATGCTCAATATGTAAGAAGCTTCACCGAGGTCTTTCTTTGAAAAACTCCTTTCAAACACTCCTTTATGCTTTGCGGAATAATTCTACATTATTTCCGATCAACAATATGTCATTCACATATACTTATCAGAAATGCTGTAGTGCTCCCACTCACTTTCTTGTAAATACAGGCTTCACCGCAAGTTTGTATAAAACTATATCCTTTGATCAACTTATCAAAGTGTATATTCCAACTCCGAGATGCTTGCACCAGTCCATAGATGGATCACTGGAGCTTGCATATTTTGTTAGCACCTTTAGGATTGACAAAAAACTTTCTGGTTGCATCATATACAACTCTTCTTTAATAAATCCATTAAGGAATGCAGTTTTGTTTATCCATTTGCCAGATTTCACAAAATGCGGCAATTGCTAACATGATTCAGACAGACTTAAGCATAGATACGAGTGAGAAACTCTCATCGTAGTCAACACCTTGAACTTGTCGAAACCCTTTTGCGACAACTCTAGCTTTGTAGATAGTAACACTACTATCAGCGTCCGTCTTCCTCTTGAAGATCCATTTAATCTCAATGGCTCACCAATCATCGGGCAAGTCAATCAAAGTCCATACTTTGTTCTTATACATGGATCCCATCTCAGATTTTATGGCCTTAAACCATTTTGCGGAATCTGGGCTCATCATCGCTTCCTCATAGTTCTTAGGTTCGTCATGGTCAAGTAACATGACCTCCAGAACAGGATTACCGTACCACTCTGGTGCGGATCTTACTCTGGTCTATCTACGAGGTTCGGTAGTAACTTGATCTGAAGTTACATGATCATCATCATTATCTTCCTCACTAATTGGTGTAGTAGTCACAGGAACAGATTTCTGTGATGAACTACTTTCCAATAAGGGAGTAGGTACAGTTACCTCATCAAGTTCTACTTTCCTCCCACTCACTTCTTTCGAGAGAAACTCCTTCTCTAGAAAGGATCCATTCTTAGCAACGAATATCTTGCCTTTGGATCTGTGATAGAAGGTGTACCCAACTGTCTCCTTTGGGTATCTTATGAAGACACATTTCTCCAATTTGGGTTTGAGCTTATCAGGTTGAAGCTTTTTCACATAAGCATCGCAGCCCCAAACTTTCAGAAACAACAACTTTGGTTTCTTGCCAAACCATAGTCCATAAGGCGTCGTCTCAGCGGATTCTGATGGTGCCCTATTTAACGTGAATGTAGCTGTCTCTAATGCATAACCCCAAAACGATAGTGGTATATCGGTAAGAGACATCATAGATTGCACTGTATCCAATAAAGTTCGGTTATGACGTTCGGACACACCATTATGCTGTGGTGTTCCAGGTGGTATGAGTTTGTGAAACTATTCCACATTGTTTTAATTGAAGGCCAAACTTGTAACTCAAATATTCGTCTTCGCGATGAAATCACAGAAAAACTTTTATTTTCTTGTTACAATGATTCTCCACTTCACTCTGAAATTCTTTGAACTTTTCAACTGTTTCAGACTTATGTTTCATCAAGTAGATATACCCATATCTGCTCAAATCATCTGTGAAGGTCAAAAAATAACGATACCCGCCTCAAGCCTCAACACTCATCGGATCGCATACATCAGTATGTATTATTTCCAATAAGCCAGTTGCTTGCTCCATTGTTCCGGAGAACGGAGTTTTAGTCATCTTGCCCATAAGGCATGGTCCGCAAGCATCAAGTGATTCCAAAAGCCCATCAACATGGAGTTTCTTCATGCGCTTTACACCAATATGGCCTAAACGGCAGTGCCACAAATAAGTTGCACTATCATTATTAACTTTGCATCTTTTGGCTTCAATATTATGAATATGTGTATCACTACGATCGAGATCCAACGAACCATTTTCACTGGGTGTGTAACCATATAAGGTTTTATTCATGTAAACAGAACAACAATTATTCCCTAACTTAAATGAATAACCTATTGCAATAAACATGATCAAATCAATTCATGCTCAACGTAAACACCAAATAACACTTTATTTAGGTTCAACACTAATCCCAAAAGTATAAGGAGTGTGTGATGATGATCATATCAATCTTGGAACTACTTCCAAAACACATCGTCACTACACCCTTAACTAGTCTCTGTTTATTCTGCAACTCCCGTTTCGAGTTAGTAATCTTAGCAACTGAACTAGTATCAAATACTGAGGGGTTGCTATAAACACTATTAAGTACACATCAATAACATGTATATCAAATATACCTTTGTTCACTTTGCCATCCTTCTTATCCGCCAAATACTTGGGGCGGTTCCGCTTCAAATGACCAGTTCCTTTGCAAGAGAAGCACTCGGCCTCGTGCTTAGGTCCGGACTTGGGCTTCTCCACTTGAGCAGCAACTCGCTTGCCGTTCTTCTTGAAGTTCCCCTTCTTCCCTTTGCCCTTTTCTTGAAACTAGTGGTCTTGTCAACCATCAACACTTGATGTTTTTCTTGATTTCTACCTTCGTTGATTTCAGCATCACGAAGAGCTTGGGAATCGTTTCCGTTATCCCTTGCATATTATAGTTCATCACGAAGTTCTAGTAACTTGGTGATAGTGACTAGAGAACTTTGTCAATCACTACCTTATCTGGAAGATTAACTCCCACTTGATTCAAGTGATTGTAGTACCCAGACAATCTGAGCACATGCTCACTAGTTGAGCAATTCTCCTCCATCTTTTAGCTATAGAACTTGTTGGAGACTTCATATCTCTCAACTCGGGTATTTGCTTGAAATATTAACTTAAACTCCTGGAACATATCGTATGGTCCATGACGTTCAAAAACGTCTTTGAAGTCCCAATTCTAAGCCGTAAAGCATGGTGCACTTAACTATCAAGTAGTCATCATACCGAGCTTTTGTCAAAATGTTCATAACGCCTGCATATGCTTCTGCAATAGGTCTGTCACCTAGCGGTGCATCAAGGACATAATTCTTCTGTGCAGCAATGAGGATAAACCTCATATCACGGATCTAATCTGCATCATTGCTACTAACATCTTTCAACTTAGTTTTCTCTAGCAACATATAAAAATTAAACAGGGAGCAACATCGCGAGCTATTGATCTACAACATAGATATGTTAATACTACCAGGACTAAGTTCATGATAAATTAAAGTTGATTAATCTTACATTTACTCGCCCAGATAGAATCGCCCATCCACTGTGGGCGTCATTGTCTTCTTCCACCTCTGCCAGTAGGCAGAGGCGTGTCGCCTGTGCGCGCACTCGCGGCCACCTCCTGCTTCCACCTCCTGCTGCCTCCCCGTCCCCATTCGAGCGCCACGGAGACGCCAGCCCCCCTGCACCTCTCCCCTCTCTCCCCTGGACCCCCCTGCCCCTCCTCTGCTCTCTTCCCGCAACGCTACCGTCGCTGCCGTCTGCTGCCACCACGGCCACAGCCATCCCCGAACCTCTCCGACACAACCCCGAGCTCCGACACGACGCCGTCGTCCTCCCCGCCAAGCCACATGACGCCGGACGCCCTGGAGCGCCTCATCGACGCCATCTTCGTCCTTCAGACCGACGGCCGCCGCCGACCGATTCGTCGTCACCAAGCCGCCCCGAGCACGCTGGGATCACCAACGACCTCGCCGTGAGCTCCTGCCCGTTCTCCCCTTTGTTCTCGCTTGCCTCGTGCCGTAGCACCCTCGACCGCGAGCTCCGAGCTCCGGGCGCCGCCATGGCCGACGAGCTCCATGCTCCTGCGCTCTTCCGCTCACCCTAGCATCACCAACTTGCTCAACGCATCCCCAGGAAGCGAACGCGCCACGCCGTTGCTCTAAGCTTGCACTGAAACCCCGCACCCGCTCGAGCCCGAGCTCCGCCGCCGCTAAACCTCGACACCGGCGACACACCCGGCCACCCCAGGACCGCCCGAGGAAACCAACTGACGCGCCTCGCTGCGCCGGTTCCAACAAATCCAGCCGCACGACCCCTCATCGCCGGAGTTGGCTGGACGGGCAACTCCGATGTGCCCCGCTTACACCGACGATTAGTCACCGGCTAAACCCCACAGTTAGCACTAATTAACCCCCTCTCTCTCTCACTAACAAATGGGCCCCACGCCCTTAATTAATCATAGGTTTATCTCCCCGCTTTAGATTAAGCTAATGGCCGTGGCCCCACCGGTCAGTTTGACTTGGCCACGTCAGCATTGACCGGGTCCATGCGTCAGCCTCTGTAGCTGACTCTGTGTCACTGACCAGCGGGCCCAACTGGTCAGGTTTGACCTGGACCGTGCCCCGTTGACCTGCTGATGTCAGGCTGACGCAGTAACTCTTTTTATGGATTTAACTTTATTCAGGAAATTCCAGAAAATAGTATAAACTTCTAAAAATCATAGTAAATCAACCGTAGCTCCAAATCAAACAAGTTATATATGAAAAATGATCAGAAAAATTCAATCTTTCCATCTGTACCATTTTCATGCATGTTTAAACAACTTATACCTGCTGATCAGGTCAAATCAATTAAATGGCATTTGAATTTCACATATGAAGTTTGAATTTGAACCTAGGGTTCAAACCAACTCCATTTAACATGTTGCTAGTTGCAATAGCTCAAAACACAACATATTTCCATGTCATGATCATGCATCATATTGTTGCATTGCATTGATTGTGTTATTCCTTGTTTGCCGGTATTTGTCCCCTCTCAGTAGACGAGGTTCCGACGATGAGTTCGATGACACTGATGAAGAGCTATATTATCTTCAGAAGTGCCAGGCAAGCAAAACCCCCTTGTTCATTCCGATACAATCCCACTCTCTCGCTCCTGCTCTCTTTTACTGCATAAGGATAACAACGACATATTTGTTACTTGCTGCGGTAGCTGAACCCTTTTCCTCTGCATGACCTGTCATTGCCACAGTAAATAGATGAAACCCACTAGCATGAGTAGGAGTTGTTTGAGCCCTGATGTGCCTACTCATACATGCTTGTTTGTCATGCCTGCTATCGCTTAGAGTTGAGTCAGTCCGATTCATCGGGATGAATCGGAGGTGTGTGAACATGTCCCATTGTTGAGAGCTAAGTGTGTGAACACGATTTGGTAAAGGTAGCGGTGAGAGGCCATGTAGGAGTACATGGTGGGTTGTCTCATTGTAGCCGCCCCTGTGAACCGAGTTCGTGTTTGTGATCCATGAACAGTTATTACCACACATTGGGTTCGGTAACTCTACCCCTCTCGACTTATTAATCAACATGATCTCTGTCCAGGAGTTGCAACTAGTTTCTGGTGTTTGTAGGTAGTGTTAGTAGTCTACCAAGTGGCACCCGGGATAGGTGGGCTTGGGACAAACTAGGCACCGTGGCATGGTGTACCAAGCGTAGAACCACCCGTCGAGGTGGGCTTGGGAACCCTGCTCACATCGTTTGGGGCCGTGAGCGACACCCCGGCCGGATCTCCTTGCGGATGGAACCCGAATAGGTGATAAACCCGGACGGGAGACTTGTGTGGTTAGTCGGTCGTGGCTGACTCCTCGCCAAAGCTTCCGCTGAAGGTTGCCGAGATACACGCCGTGTACATGGTGGTAATTGGCAGAGGCGTGTGTGAAGAAGTACACCCTGCGGGGTTAATATGATCTATTCGAATAGCCGTGTCCGCGGAAAAGGACTTCTGGGTTGCCCGTATAGTTCATAGACAAGTGAAAGTGGATACTCTAAAACTCGCAAGATAAGCGTGAGTGCTATGGATGGCGTTCTCGTGAGGTAGACGGGAGCGGATCCATAGTGGTGTATTGATATGGTGAATATGTGGACTCGTGTGCGCCACCTCAAAAGAGTTACTTGCAATGTAGTTTAGATAGCCACCGAGTCAAAGCTGGCTTGCTGCAGTTAAACTCCACCACCCCTTTGTTGATCTTGATGCATATGTAGTTAGTTCTCGATGTAAGTCTTCTTTGGGTACATTTGTACTCACGCTTGCTTAATTTATGTTTTTGCGAGAGACTTCAGTCTTGCTAGTAGTTCCGCGTGGACTTGACGCTTAGCTTGTTACCTCAGCTACGATCTTGTGCCCTCGGCAGATCTCGTAGATAGTCGCTTCTAAGCCTTTTTCATTTGTAGATGTACGTACTCGGACATGTTAAGCTTCCGCATGTGCTTTGACTTGTATGTTTCGATGTTGGGTCATGAGACCCATGTTTGTAATATCTCGCTCCTCGAGCCTAATGAATAAATACTTGAGTCGTAGAGTTATCTTTGTGATGCCATGTTGTATTTACACATATCGAGCATATTGTGTGTATGATTGAAATGCTTGGTATGTGTGGGATCCGACAACCTAGTTGTTTATCCTTGGTAGCCTATCTTATGGGGAAATGTAGTCTTGTGCTTCCATGAGCCATAGTAGTCCGCTACAGCCCGGTTCACCGGAGTCCTGCTAGCCCAACACTATCGCTCCTAACACTTGATGGCGGCATGTGATTCACTTCGTTCTGTGTTCCATCCTTCGGGAAATGTCACGCGTGACATCCGAGTCCTGCCTAGCTGCTACAGCCGGGTTCCCTGAGTCCTGTTAGCCAGTGCTACACAGCCCGGATTCACACGCTGCCGAATCGACATGCTCGATGTTGAATCATGTATGCCTGTACCTATAAGTTAGTGCCACTTTGGGTTCACGACTAGTCATGTCGGCCCGGATTCTCTGTCATATGGATGCTAGCGACACTATCATATATGTGAGCCAAAAGGCGCAAACCCCGGGTCATGGTAAGGTGACACCCGTGGGAATACCGTGCGTGAGGCCGCAAAGTGATATGAGGTGTTACATGCTAGATCGGTGTGGCATTGAGTCGGGGTCCTGACAAACATGCCCTGCAAAAACAAGTTAGACGTCCTCTACTTTGTTGTTGCAAGTTTTACGTGGCTGCTACGGGCTTAGCAAGAACCGTTCTTACCTACGCATCAAAACCACAACGATAGTTTGTCAAGTTGGTGCTGTTTTAACCTTCGCAAGGACCGGCGAGCCACACTCGGTTCAATTAAAGTTGAGAAACCGACACCCGCTAGCCACCTTTCTACAAAGCACGCCAGAGAACGGTCTCGCGAAGAGTACACGTAATGTCGGTCCGGGCCGCCGCCCAACAATACCGCCAACCAAAGTATGACATTTGGTAAGCAGATGACTTATATCTCCCACAACTCACTTGTGTTCTACTCATGCATATGACATCTACGCATAAAACCAGGCTCGGATGCCATTGTTGGGGAACGTAGTAATTTCAAAAAAATTCCTACGCACACGCAAGATCATGGTGATGCATAGCAACGAGAGGGGAGAGTGTTGTCTACGTACCCTCGTAGACCGAAAGCTGAAGCGTTAGCACAACGCGGTTGATGTAGTCGTACGTCTTCACGATCCGACCGATCAAGTACCGAAGGTACGGTACCTCCGAGTTCAGCACACGTTCAGCCCGATGACGTCCCTCGAACTCCGATCCAGCCGAGTGTTGAGGGAGAGTTTTGTCAGCACGACAGCGCGATGACGATGTTGATGTTCTACCGACGCAGGGCTTCGCCTAAGCACCACTACAGTATTATCGAGGTGGACTATGGTGGAGGGGGGCACCGCACACGGTTGGAGAGATCAACTGATCAACTTGTGTGTTTGGGGTGCCCCCTGCCCCCGTATATAAAGGAGTAATGGGGGAGGCGGCCGGCCTAGGAGGAGGGCGCGCCAAGGGGGAGTCCTACTCCCACCGGGAGTAGGACTCCTCCTTTCATTGTTGGAGTAGGAGAGAAGGAAAGAGGAGGAGAGGGAGAAGGAAAAGGGGGCTGCACCCCTTGTCCAATTCGGACAAGAGGGGGGCGCAGGCCTCCTTCCTTTTGGCCTCTCTCCTCTATTCCCGTATGACCCAATAAGGTCCATATACTCCCCGCCAATTCCTCAGAAACTCTCCAGACTCAAAAATACCCAATCACTGAACCTTTTCAAGTCCGAATATAGTCGTCCAATATATCGATCTTTATCGATCTTTACGTCTCGACCATTTCGAGACTCCTCATCATGTCCCCGATCTCATCCGGGACTCCTAACTCCTTCGGTACATCAAAACTCATAAACTCATAATAAAACTGGTATCGAAACCTTAAGCGTGCGGACCCTACGGGTTCGAGAACTATGTAGACATGACCGAAACACGTTTCCGGTTAATAACCAATAGCAAAACCTAGATGCTCATATTGGATCCTACATATTCTACGAAGATCTTTATCGGTCAGACCGCATAACAACATACGTTGTTCCCTTTGTCATCGATATGTTACTTGCCCGAGATTCGATTGTCGGTATCTCAATACCTAGTTCAATCTCGTTATCGCAAGTATCTTTACTCGTCCAGAATACATCATCGCTAACTAATTCATTAGTTGCAATGCTTGCAAGGCTTAAGTGATGTGCATTATCGAGTGGGCCCGATGATACCTCTCCGACAATCGGAGTGACAAATCCTAATCTCAAATACGCCAACCCAACAAGTACCTTTGGAGACACCAGAGAGCACCTTTATAATCACCCGCCATTTGTGACGCTTGGTAGCACACAAAGTGTTCCTCCGAAGAACGGAGTTGCATAATCTCATAGTCATAGGAACATGTATAAGTCATGAAGAAAGCAATAGCAACATACTAAACGATCAAGTGCTAAGCTAACGGAATGGGTCAAGTCAATCACATCATTCTCCTAATGATGTGATCCCATTAATCAAATGACAACTCATGTCTATGGTTAGGAAACATAACCATCTTCGATTAACGAGCTAGTCAAGTAGAGGCATACTAGTGACACTGCTTGTCTATGTATTCACACATGTATTATGTTTCCGGTTAATACAATTCTAGCATGAATAATAAACATTTATCATGATATAAGGAAATAAATAATAACTTTATTATTGCCTCTAGGTCATATTTCCTTCATCAAGTCCCAAGCAATAGCAGATTTACTCGCCGAGTGGATCAAACAGCAACTGCCGACTCAAGTCCACTCGGAGCACTGGACCATGTTCTTTGATGGCTCCAAGATGCTGAATGGTTCTGGTGCTGGGGTGGTTTTGGTATCCCCCCGAGGTGAAAAACTGAGCTATGTTCTCCAGATTCACTTTGACTCTTCCAATAATGAAGCTGAATATGAAGCACTTGTTTATGGGTTACGTATGGCCATTTCACTCGGCGTCCGTCGCCTCATGGTCTATGGCGACTCAGATTTAGTGGTCAATCAAGTGATGAAGGAGTGGGACGTCAGAAGTCCAGCTATGACTGGTTATTGCAATGCAGTGAGAAAGTTAGAAAAGAAGTTTGAGGGGTTAGATCTCCATCATATACCCCGACTAAAAAATCAAGCAGCTGATGATTTGGCAAAGATATGTTGCAAGAGGGAAGCCATTCCCAGCAATGTATTTTTGGAACACATTCATACACCTTCAGTTCAAGAAGATCCTTTCACTCAAGAGCCCCTGCAGCCTAAGAGTGCCACAGATCCGACTGAAGTCGAAGTTCCAGCCGTGGTCGACTTGATCATGGAAGTTTTGGTCATCACTCCCAACTGGACAGTGCCATACATTGCGTATATCCTTAGGAGGGAACTCCCAGAGGATGAAGAGGAGGCTCGACAGATCGTCCGTCGATCCAAAGCCTTTACTGTGATAAGAGGACAACTGTTTAGAGAAAGTGTAACTGGAGTCAGCCAGAAATGCATAACACCAGAAGAAGGTCGAGTGATCCTCAACGACATCCACTCGGGAACCTGTGGCCACCATGCGTCCTCACGGACCATTGTGGCCAAAGCATACCGAGCTGGATTTTATTGGCCATGAGCAAACGAAATGGCGAAAGATGTAGTCGACAAATGTGAAGGCTGCCAGTTTTACTCCAACATGTCCCATAAGCTCAGATCAGCCTCAAGACCATTCCACTGCCCTGCCCTTTCTTTGTTTGGGGATTAGATATGGTTGGACCCTTGAGGACTGGTAGGAGCGGCTTCACTCATGTGCTTGTAGCAGCCGACAAGTTTAGCAAATGGATTGAAGCCAAGCCTATCAAGAATCTTGAAGCCAGGATCGCCGTCGCCTTCATCGAGAGTTGACATTCAGATATGGGGTTCCAGACAAAGATCATCATCGACAACAGGTCGAACTTCGATTCTGATGAGTTCAGAGCCTTCTGTGCTTCCCAAGGCACTCGAGTCGACTATGCTTCAGTCGCCCACCCCCAGTCGAATGGACAAGCGGAAAGAGCAAATGGCTTGATTCTCAAAGGACTAAAACCCGATTGATGCGTGATCTCAAGCATGCAGCAGGCGCCTGGGTCGATGAACTTCCTTCAGTTCTTTGGGGATTGAGGACAACTCCCAATCGGTCGACTGGCCGAACTCCATTTTTCTTGGTCTATGGAGCTGAAGTTGTTCTACCGAGTGACTTGCTTCACAATGCACCCCGAGTCGAGCTTTTCTCCGAAGATGAAGCAGAACAGGCCCGGCAAGACGCAGTTGATCTCCTAGAAGAGGAAAGAGAGATGGCCTTAATCTGGTCGACCATTTATCAGCAAGACTTGCGTCGATTCCACACCAGAAACGTGAGAGGTCGAGTATTTCAAGAGGGAGACTTGGTTCTTCGAGTGGATCAGCAGAAACCACACAAGCTTGCTCCTGCCTGGGAAGGCCCCTTCATTGTCACCAGAGTGCTCCACAACGGAGCGTACCACCTCTACAACGTCGAACACAAGAAAGACGAGCCCCGCGCTTGGAATGCAGAGCTGCTTCGCCCCTTTTATACTTAAGCACTCAGTCTGTTGAGATGTAATAAGAAGTACTTTTGTAGTTTGTTTATCAAAGACAAGAGTTTTACAGTCTTCTAAAATGATTGTCGTTGCTTATGTTTGTGTCTGAAATCCCCCAGTGGGTGGCTTAGCTGCGAATCCGTTTTGCCTAAGTTTATAAAATCCTACCGAGTGATGAGCAAGCCTCTCACTCGGAGGGATAAGCTGCGAATCCGTTTCGCCTAAGTATGAAAAATCCTACCGAGCGGTGAGCAAGCCTCTCACTCGGGGGCTTAGCTGCAGTCAGTACTCGCCTAAGTTTAAAAAAATCCAACCGAGTGGTGACCAAGCCTCTCACTCGGGGGCTTAGCTGTGAATCCGTTTCGCCTAAGTTTGAAAAATCCTACCGAGTGGTGAGCAAGCATCTCACTCGGGGGCTTAGCTGTTGTCCAGTACTCGCCTAAGTTTGAAAAATCCCACCGAGTGGCGAGCAAGCCTCTCACTCGGGGGCTTAGCTGCAGTCCAGTACTCGCCTAAGTTTAAAAAAATCCTACCGAGTGGTGAGCAAGCCTCTCATTCGGGGGCTTAGCTGCGAATCCGTTTCGCCTAAGTTTAAAAAATCCTACCGAGTGGTGAGCAAGCCTCTCACTCGGGGCTTAGCTGTAGTCCAAGCTACTTAAGTTTGAAAAATCCCACCGAGTGGCGAGCAACCCTCCCACTCGGGGCTTAGCTGCAGTCCAAGACTCGCCTAAGTTTAAAAATCCCACCGAATGGGAGCAACCCTCCCACTGGGGCTTAGCTGCAGTCCAAGACTACGCCTAAGTTTGAAAAATCCCATCGAGTGGCGAGCAACCTCCCACTGGAGCTTAGCTGCAGTCCAAGACGCTTAAGTTTGAAAAATCCCACCGAGTGGCGAGCAACCTCCCACTCGGGGCTTAGCTGCAGTCCAAGCTCGCCTAAGTTTAAAAAATCCCACCGAGTGGTGAGCAACCCTCCCACTCGGGGGCTTAGCTGCAGTCCAGTACTCGCCTAAGTTTAAAAAATCCTACCGAGTGGTGAGCAACCCTCCCACTCGGGGACTTAGCTGCAATAGAGTACTCGCCTAAGTTTCAGAAAATCCTACCGAGTGGTGAGCAACCCTCTCACTCGGGGGCTTAGCTGCAGTCCAGTACTCGCCTAAGTTTAAAAAATCCTACCGAGTGGCGAGCAACCCTCTCACTCGGGGGGCTTAGCTGCAGCCCGATACTCGCCTAAGTTTGTAACACGCCTATATCTGCAAGGACAACGAGGTGCAGGTCGACTGCAACCTCCTCCTTCGGAGCTGCGCCACAAGTACAACATGCGCTCCATCCCGATCCGCAAGGACGACGAGGTGTAGGTCGACTGCAACCTTCTCCTTCAGAGCTACGCCACAAGTACAACGTGCGCTCCATCCCGATCCGCAAGGACGACGAGGTGTAGGTCGACTGCAACCTTCTCCTTCGGAGCTACGCCACAAGTACAACATGCGCTCCATCCCGATCTGCAAGGACGACGAGGTGCAGGTCGACTGGAACCTCCTCACCAAAGCTGCATCTCAAGTACAAAAATGGTCTGAGTGAAGAATAAATTCCACTCGAAAGCAAGCACAAGCATATTCGGAGATAAACCAAATTAAGATAAATCCTAAAGGTTCTGACTGTGGATTAAAGTACTCGGGCATCAAGCCCGAAGGAGTTTAACGGTTACAAAAATCACTCGGCATCCCAAGGCAAATTTAAGGTGGAGCATAAAAGTTTGTTCACTCCGCAGGAGGAGGGCTGGCAGGCTCAACGAATTCGTCCAGATCGATTCCGTCGGCAATCCGAGTGGCAGCAACAATGAAGGTCTCCATGAAAGATTGGAAGTCATGCTTCTTGGTGTTGGCAACCTTGATCGCTGCCAGCTTCTCTTCTCACGCTTCCTTGCAGTGGACGCGAACCAAAGGCAGAGCCACATCAGCGCAGCACCGGGCAGAAGACTTCTTCCATTCTTTCACTCGACCGGGAATCTCATTAAGTCGAGTCATCAGAGAATTGAGGTCATTCTGGAGCGTTGCCCCTGGCCAAAGTGTTGTGTCGATCTGCGACATTGCGACCTTTAGTCGAGCAAGATAATCAACAACGCCCGCAACACGAGATTCCAATCGGATTACATTCATGGCAGCCTCGTCTTTAACTGGAGAATGGATGGGGTCCAAGCTTGTCTCAACTCACCCAGTTTCTTCCTCGAAGTTCCGGCAAAATTCTTCACGTACAATTCAAAGATGGGTCAGTGATTGAATGTCGAGTCGACAGTAACGAGTCAGTCGGGTCAAAGAGAATACCTTCAAGCATGACGAACAGCTTCTTGGCAAGACCTCCCAGATAATTCTCTAGGTCGTCCCTCCTGCGAGCAATGCCTTCCATCTTCTCGTTCAGATTGTTTTTGTCCTTCTTCAGGCGAGTCGCTTCCTTATTGGCTTCATCAAGGGCAGTTTTCAGCCTGGTGTTTTCTTCCTCCAGTTTGTCGACTGAAGCTAGTTTCTGTTCGGCGAGCACAGTTTTCTCGTCAGCTCCTTTCTGCGCGGCCGCAAGATCTTGGTCCTTCTTCGCCACAGCTTGATTCATTTTCTCTGAAAAGAAACAACATTCGGTTCAGAAAAAGTAAAATAAGATCTGGTACAGAGACAAGTCAGTCGGCAAGCTTTCTCTTACCAACAGCTTCATCCTTGGCCTTCTGCAGATTTTTCTTGGCCAGTTCCAGATCAAGGTTAAGCTAAATCTGTTTGTTCTCCAATTCAGCAAAACAAACTCCGAGTTCACAAGATTTCTGTAATCAAGGGACAGTTAATCGACGGATGGAAAGATTAGTTACTTCAAAACAATAGTTCGATAAATTCAAGTTGTTTTCAGACCGTAGTCGACTGCCCGCAGTCAACGACGGTCTCGGGGACTACACCCAGTGGGTGCACTTAGCGTGCCCCCACTTGTCCAGATTCCACTCGACGTGGTCTGTCCAGGTTGAGTGTAAAAAAAAGTTGCTCTCAGACCATAGTCGACTGCCTGCAGTCGACCACGGTCTCGGGGACTACACCCAGTGGGTGCACTTAGCGTGCTCCCACTGGTCCAGGTTCCACTCGTCATGGTCCGTCCAGGTCGAGTGAGGAAATTCCGATTCTCAGACCACAGTCGATTGCCCGCAGTCAACTATGGTCTCGGGGACTACACCCAGTGGGTGCACTCAGCGTGCCCCCATTGGTTCAAAGATTCAATCGACAACAACATAGTCAGCTCAAAGTGCAAGTTTGCTTAGTGGCAAATCAAAACACCCAGTGGGTGTACAGATGGGAAGCGCGGACAGATGAAAAGATTCTTTGAAAGAATGTTTTCAGGTACCATATCCTAACAGAACAAGCCAAAAGAGTCAGTCGACAATCTGCTAACCTGGACGTTGCTCTGGAGAGCGGAGCTGGCATCATAAGAAGCTTGGCTGGCTTCCCGCACCATCTTCATCTTCTCCATCATAATGCCCACTTGGCGTATAGCCTCTTTGGCAGCACCCACCTGGTCCTCTGGGACGTGATGTGCAGCAAAAAGTGATGGTGGATCGGTGGGAGTCTGTGCGGCTGACGCTGAAGGTTGAGCACTCGACAGCGGTATGGCGAAGGAGACGGAAGTCCGATTGACATCGTCGACATCCTGAATTACCGCCACCGGTGTCCACTGAGGTGTCTTGCCAGCGGACGTTTTCCTGTTTCTTCTCCCCAAGGGCCTTTGTGGCTCGTCCTCGTCGTCGTCGGGGAGGTCAATGACGTTGAGAGGAGCTGTAAAAAGATCAGTCGCCAAAAGATCATCCTCGATTGGTTATATCGCAGTTCAATCGACAAAGCAAAGACAAGATCACGAAGGTTATACCTGGGTTGGACGTGACCGAATCTTCCATGTCCTCGTCCTCGTTTTTATAAGCAGAGGTCCCAGAGGTAGCAGTACTACTGGTTTCAAGATTCATTCAGTCAAACCAAGGAAAAATAGACAGCATAGAACATCGAGTAAAAGTGAAAGTAGAATACTTACGCAGAGGCAACAGGGATGTCAATTTTGATTCTGGGCAGCGCCTTCCGAGTCTTCTGCACTACAACCTTGGACTGCTTTGGATCGTTTTCAGTCGGTGCCAGAGAAGACGTCCGAGGGCTTTGACGACTGTCCGATCTGAACGGTCGCCTTGTCGTGGGCGCTCGCCGGATCATGGGTGAGCTTAGATCGCCTTTCCCTGCGGGGAGGTGAGTCAACCTCTTCTTCATCACTCAGGTCGTCGCTCTCCTTGTCCCCTTCACCGTCAGAATGCCACTCGCCGCTTTCACCTCCGCTTGCCTCCCTTTCCAGGTCCTGCTCCTGCTCTCCGTTGGGCATCGAATACATCTCAGTAAGGGCCTAGAAGAAAACAAGCAAGACAAAGTCAGTCGGTGGACCATAAATAGTGGCATGATAAATCAAGATAACACTCGGTAATTTAGAGTTAGACCTTGTCTTTTTCATAGGATTGGTCGAGTGGAGGGATTCTCCTGGGCCCCCTAGGGTTACCTTTGTTGCCAGTGATACCCCTCAACCACTTCTCCACCGTATCCTCGTCGACTTCTTCTGGATGCACCCAAGTGGAATCTTCAATGCCCGAATACATCCACATCGGATGGTCACGGGCCTGAAGTGGCTGAATACGTCGTCTGAGGAAGACTTCCAGCAGATCCATACCGGTCACGCCCTCACGAATGAGGTAGACCACTCGCTCAACCAGCACCTTCACCTCCGCTTTCTCCCCCGGGGTCACTTTCAAGGCAGAGGGCTTCTCCACGCGAGCCATAGAAAAGGGAGGAAGTCCAGTCGACTGTCCTGGAGTCGGCTGGTCTTTGCAGTAAAACCAGGTCGATTGCCACCCTCGGACTGACTCGGGAAGGATCATGGCTGGGAAAGAGCTCTTACCCCTCATTTGAATTCCAAGACCCCCACACATCTGGATCACTTTTGTCTTCTCGTCACTCGGATTGGCCTTTTTGACCGACTGGGAGCGACACGTGAAAATGTGCTTGAAGAGGCCCCAGTGTGGTCGACAACCCAAGAAATTTTCGCACAAAGATAGGAAAGCGGCAAGATACACGATGGTGTTGGGGGAAAAGTGATGAAGTTGTGCTCCAAAGAAGTTCAAGAAAGCTCGGAAAAAAGGGTGCGGAGGCAAAGAAAACCCGCGGTCGATGTGGGTGGCGAGGAGGACGCACTCACCCTCCTCCGGTCGAGGCTCAGTCTCATCCTCCGGGAGCCGCGCGGATCCGTGGGGAATCAGTACCTTCTCTGCCAGATCGTCGATGTCGTCCTGGCAGATCGTCGACAAGATCCAGTCGCCCTGGATCCAGCCGCGCGGCAGACCGGACCTCGACGAGGATCCGCCCCAGCTGGACTTCTTCCCCTTCGCCTTCGCCGTTGCCTTCTTCGCGCGCTCTAGAGCCACCGTCTTCTCTTTCCCCATCGCAGCGGACAGAGCTCGAACGGAGCAGCGACGCCGGGGCAGGAGCGGATGCGGCAGAGAGAACAGAGAAGGAAGAGGAAGAATGGGTGCGCACTGTTCAAAAACCCCGGTCCGACGCCTTATATGAGGTCGCTTCCGAGTGACTGACTTGTGGACCCAGGCGATCTTATCAAATCCCGCAACAGTCGCGCGAGCGATACGTGGCGAAAAAGGCGGCGCGGAAATTGAGGCGGCCCTGCCTTATCCAGCCCGATTGCTGCGACCTCCTCCGCCTCGTGCGCTTCCCAAAAATTCAAATCCTGCGAGATCCGCAGGCAGCAGAACAACCTGTCAGACGAAAGACTTTCTCCATATCAACACTCGAAGCTTTTCAGTAAAAGTTCACTCGACAAAACCATGAATGGATCAAGGCGACTGAACAAGAAGTTGAAGTTATCATGATTGTTCATTTAATCCCAGGACAAGGCGTTCCCGAAGCGCAAATGTTGAGTCGGAGAGATTATCAACTCCTTCTCCACTCGAACCCTGAACCATTCAGGGGCTAATGATGAAGCCATGTACCTAGGGTAGGGTCATAGGCCTGACCTAGACACCCTCCCCTAGGACTTCACCATAAAACCAGAAGCATTCGAAGAAGAGTCATCATCCACTCGACCATGAGGCATTCCACTCGGAAGACTCGGAGTCACTAGACCATGAAGACTGTCACTCGACCGCCAGAAGACCTAAAGCCACTCCGCACTGCAACGGTCGGACATTACATCATAGCTTTAATGGTCATTTTGTCTCTTTATTACTAGCGTTACCAGTAACGTCCCCCTCTTGATGTACCTTAAACCCCTTGTAACGTGGGCTGGCTGGGGTCCTGGCGCACTCTATATAAGCCACCCCCCTCCACATGCACAAGGGTTCACACCTCCTGTAACACACACATACATAATCCAGTCGACCGCCTCCGAGCTCTGAGACGTAGGGTTGTTACTTCTTCCAAGAAGGGCCTGAACTCGTAAAACTCGTATGTATAACTTCGCCATAGCTAGGATCTTGCCTCTCCATACTTACCCCCATATTCTACTGTCAGTCTTAGTACCACGACAGGCGGTGAATACCATCGCTTGCATGCATTTTTTTCAGCGTGTTGGTATTTCTCATCGCATATCATGTCCACACACATCCCAACAAAATGGTGTCGCCAAACGAAAGCACCGCCACTTAGTTGAAACCGGACTCTCCTCGCTCACTCCAATCTTCCACTGCGTTATTGGGATGAAGCTTTTCTCACCGCGTGTTATTTGATCAACCGCATGCCTAGCTGGAGTCTCCAAAACATGCCACCACTCACACGCCTCCTTAACATCACTCCCGGTTACTCTTTTCTTCGTATATTCGGATGTGCGTGTTGGCCTAGTCTTCGCAAATACAACTCTTGGAAACTTGAGTTCCGATCCAAGATGTGCGTTTTCCTTGGATATAGTCTGTTTCATAAAGGATATAAGTGTCTTGATAAATCTGCTGGTCGCATCTATATCTCTCGAAATGTTGTCTTCAATGAAAAAGTTTTTCCTTTTACGACTAGCTAGTGCATGTCCTGATTTATCTCTCTTAAATCCTCATGTGTCATTTCCATCAAATGAGCCAGTAGTTCAGGATGCTAATGTGAGAAATCACAACTTGTCCTTTTTGTTTCCTGAGTCTTATCCTGCAGGTACAGAGAGCAGCGCTACAGGGGCGACCAGCGTGATGGACGTGCATGCTACACCCCCATGCGCCCAACCCGCCAGCGCCACGCAGCTGGCTGCTGCCCAGCTCCCGCTACACAGCCGCTCCCTGCTGAGCCGGATGCGGCCGAGTCGCCCGAGCTGGAGGCGACTAAGTCAACCGAGCCAGCGTTGCTCGTGCGCGTGACCCAGCAGTGTGCCTCCATGTCCGATGCGGCTACTGGGCAAGCCGCACCTGACGTGACTGATCGCGTGCCTGTGCGCGTCGACGCGGCCACTGGAGCATCGACGGATGCTCCCGCCTCGTCGTCTGCGCCTTCGACTGCACCCGCCCCAGTGCATGCTCGCACCCGACTACAGAACAACATTCGACGTCCGAAGATTGCCATCGATGGTACTGTCCGCTACAATCCGTATCGACGCAGTTTCAGTGCCGTCGTCTCTGTTCCGACTACACACCGGCAAGCTCTTGTTGACCCTGCTTGGATAGCTACCATGTGAGAGGAGTTCTCAGCTCTTCAGAGCACCGAAACATGGTTGCTTGTGCCTCGTCCTCCCGGCACCAACGTCGTCAGCTGTAAGTGGATCCTCAAGCTCAAGGAACAGTCTGATGGCTCTCTTGATAAATACAAAGCTCGTTTGGTTGCCTGTTGATTCACTCAGCAATATGGTGTTGATTATGTTGCCATCCTTAGTCCGATTGTTAAACCGGCTACTGTTCACTTGGTGTAGTCACTTGCTGTTTCGCAGGGCTGGTGCTTGCGTCAGATTGATGTTAGCAATGCGTTCTTTCATGGTCTGCTTGACGAGGATGTGTACATGCAACGACCATCGGGTTTTGAAGACCCTCGGTATCCCCACCATGTTTGCAAGCTTCGAAAGTCTATTTATGTGCTCAACAGTCCCCCAGGGATGGTACTCTCGTCTTAGTGATCGGTTGCACCAGCTTGGTTTTCATTCATCCAAGGCCGACACCTCCCTCTTTATTTTTTGGCAAGGAGCTGTGACTATTTACATGTTGGTCTATGTTGATGATATTGTCATTGCTGGCTCTTTTTCTCGTGCAGTGTACCGTTTGCTTCACGCTCTATCTAGATCCTTTCCCATCAAGGACCTCGGTCGTCTTTCTTACTTCCTTGGGATTGAAGCCACCTACAATTCAGGGGGAATATTATTGTCTCAGCGGAAGTATGCTGATGATTTTGTTCACCGTGCTCATATGGAGAATTGCAAGGAGGTTTCTACTCCCATGTCAGTCACCGATAAGTTGGCAGCAGATCTGCATACTCCTCGATGATGCCTTCCGCTATCACAGTATGGTTGGAGGATTGCAGTACCTTACCCTTACTCGTCCTGATATTTCATTTGCTGTCAATAAGGTGTGCCAATATTTGGCCAAACCTACTAGTGTGCACTGGGAGGCGGTCAAACGCATACTAAGGTATATCAAGGGTACTCTGGCCACTAGACTCTCCATTCGCCGGTCAAGCTCCACACTTCTCAATGTCTTTACTGATGCTGATTGGGCAGGATGTGTTGATGATAGACGCTCTACAGGTGGTTTTGTCGTTTTCTTCGGACCCAATCTCATTTCATGGAGTGCTCGGAAGCAACCCACAGTCTCACGATCTAGTACCAAGGCAGAGTACAAAGCGCTTGCAAATGGCACAACTGAAGTTACTTGGATGCAATCTGTGCTTAAGGAACTAGGAGTGTTCCTACCGCGATCACCGATTTTATGGTGTGATAATTTGGGTGCCACCTATTTAAGTGCAAATCCAGTATTTCATGCGAGTACAAAGCATATTGAGGTGAATTTTCACTTTGTGAGAGAAAAGGTGGCACAAGGAGCATTGGATGTCCGATTTGTGTCATCCGGTGATCAAGTTGCAGATGCTTTCACTAAACATGCAACAATGTTCATGCTGGAAAAATTACGACGCAATCTCAACCTTGTGGCCGGTTGAGATTGAGGGGGAATATTAATGTATATTCAACAATACTTTTTTTTAGAAAAGGAGGATGACCCCCGACCTCTGCATCTGGGAGATGCATGCGGCCACTTTATTGATTATTCTCGAGGACCTTACAAAGTATTACAACAATATGCCTGAATCCGCCATCTTGACATCATATACCCAGTCCACTCACCTAAGCCTATCATCAAAAGCCAAAAGCCCCAGCCGAGCCACATACCGGGTCTGGGGCATGAACTGGTCTGACACACTCACATGTGTCGTCGCCGCCATCTTCCACTGGTCCTTGTAATTAATGTATATTCATCAGTATATAATCCTTGTAATTATATCTGACAGATAGCTACGATAGTTTCCTAGTTAGATTTATTGTTAGGATCCCTTGTAATCTTTTGTATTTGGCAACCCAGATTGCCCTATTATTAAGTACCGTGCAAGCCCGAGAGGTAATCTCACGACAAATCATTCTATTGTTCTAACTCACATTAGTTTCCCACATATATTTGTTTGTCATAAGTCTTTGTCACCAAGAACATGTACGTGTTTGTTGCATCGTTTGTATGGAAAAAATGGTTTAAATACGTGTTTGAAAAGAGAAGATGCAAAAACAATGGAGAAACCATACTGATGTATTTGTAAAAACAAATTCAATTGGTTAATCAAATTCCACAAAAGTATAATAACAAGTACTCTCTATAAATAAATATAAAAGCATTTAGTGACCTAATCCTTCTGTAAAGAAATATAAAAGCGTTTAGATCAACATTTAGTGATCTAAACGTTCTTATATATTTTTCCTCAAGGAGTAATTTATATGTGGGACGTGCATAAAGAAGGGACAGGAAAGGAGGAACAAACGACGTTTTCTCGTTAATATGCATTTCGCAAACGGGCGCCTGCAGCCACCCGCGGTGGGCTGGCCCAACTACCTCTTTGTTCTAAAAAATGGTTTATCTTCGTTTTCTTTATGAAAAAGGGTGGTGAGCTTGGGATCGAACTCACAACCGAACCGTTCAAAACGATGCACGACAACCACCAGGCCACTAAGGCCAACTCCACCGTGTGACCCTATCCGGACATCCGTTTTGTCCGGTTTCTGTCCGTTTGGGTAGGGATTTGGGGTGGGTGTCCGGCTCGTCTGGGATGCGGTGGTGGCGCCAGCATTGTGTGTCAGATTCATTTGCCCCATCCTGTCCGTCAGGGCCAAAAATGCCCAAATTTGCATCAAAACTAGTTTCCAACCCAAATATTTGTCTGAAAATTAAAATAGTTTTATAACCCAATTGAAATTGTCTTTAATAAAATAGTTTTACAACCAAAACGAAATTGTCTTGACTGAACATAAATTGGACCAATACATCTATTGGTTGCCAATGTGATCCTGCACGTGCTCAACCAAGTCATTTTGAAGATTCAAATGAGTGTGCCAATCACGCATCTCATGGTGGAATTGGACAAACTGTTCAAATGTGGCCGGTCTTGGTGCAGGGCTCAATATTTTCACCTTGATAATCAAATCCTTGGTGAAGATACTCTCATCACGCTCGTCCTCGATTTATCATGTTGTGCATGATCACACAAGCGATCATCACCTTCCAAAGCTTCCTTTCATCCCATGACAGAGCGGGGTTTGAACGATACCCCACCAGGATTGAAGCACACCAAAAGCATGTTCCACATCCTTTCTAACACTCTCTTGCATTTGGGCAAATCTCTTTCTCTTCTCACCTTGGGGTTTCGAGATTGTCTTCACAAAACTTGACCACTGAGGATATATACCATCTACTAGATAGTATCCCTTGTTGTACCGGTGGCCGTTGATCTCAAAGTTGACAGTGGGGAGTGGCCTTCGCAAGCCTCGCAAAAGGCGGAGAACGCTGCAGCATGTTGATATCATTGTGAGAACCTGCCATACCAAGAAAGAATGCCATGTCCAAAGATCTTGCGATGCCACCGCTTCTAATATGACAAGGCACCTGCTAACATGCCCCTTGTATCGCCCCGCCAAGCAAATGGACAGTTCTTCCACTCCCAATGCATACAATCTATGTTGCCAAGCATGCTCGAAAGCCTCTACTGCGTTGGTCGCCAACAATCTCTCTCAGTCGGTGGCGGTTGGCTGCCTCAAGTACTGGACCAAACACCTCGATCACGGTCCGCAAAACTTGTACATTGACATCGACATGTTGTCTCACTCATACGCACATACTCGCCCACCGGATCGCTCGAATACCATATGCAAGCATGCGGATGGCCGTGGTGCATTTCGTAAGAGGAGAATCCAAGCTTGCCAAGGGCATCCGTCTTGCACTCAAAGTATGGGTCATGAGCAACCACTCCCTCTCGGACACGATTGAACACATGCCTTGCCATACTAAAACGGGCGATTTAAATTTATCCGCTTGAAGAGCGGGTGTTGGCAAAGTAATCGGCATAGAGCAGGCGTGGCCTCTCTCCTGCTGCGGTTCAGTTGGGAGCACGGCGGGGAGTGACCTCTGCATCGAGGAAGTTGTTGTTGAATATGGTCGTGAACGACCAAAGGCAGCCACCACAAGATCTTCATCATCCGACGACGAATCGTCCGATGAACAAAGGAAGTGATGGAAGAAAACTTCGTCTCCACCGCCCATACCTTTGTTGGCAAAGGTCGAACACCTTGCGGTCGCGGTGGCGAAGAGGCCGCGATGATCACCTCGACGCAGTAGGGGTGGTTGCCGGCCGCCATCTTGGTCGCCTGGAGCTCGTCGGAATCTGCCTCCGCCGCCGTGGTCGGCCGCCGGCGATCGTGTCCCTCCGCCACCGGCAAGGACGACGACGGCCAAACCTCCCCCGATAGACGACCAAAACTACGGCGAAAGCGCGGGCGTGGTGGCGGCCATGTCGAGACGTGGTTTTGTATGGACGGTGGGGGGCTGCGCGGTGAGGAGGCGACCGGAGAATAGGGGCGGCGCCGGCGGCGGGGCGGGGCGGGAAGAGAGGGTGAAGCGGTTGGAGCGGAGGGACTGCTAGTGTCCCTGACAGGCGGGCCATGTGGAGGACAAGGGCGTGCATCGCGGCCGTCCGCGCGCGTCCGTTTCACTCCAAACAGAACGCAAGTTTGGGCCGGGGATGGGTCGAAAACGAACGGAATCCGGACATTTGTCCGTTTGAGGCCGTGCACTGGGCCGCCTCTTTTGTCCCTTTTACCCCAAACAGACGGAGCCGGACAGGATAGGGTCGCGCGGTGGAGTTGGCCTAACCAGCTTCATGTACGTTCGTTCGTTTTCCTCTTTTATTGCGTTGTCAGTTCGTTTTGTTCTTTTTTCTTTTTTGTCTACTTCATTTTGTTTTTATTTTATTTATTTTTCTTAAATGCGTGAGTTTTTAGTTCGTGAACTTTTTTCAAAACCGATGAACTTTCTTAAAATTTGATGAAGTTTTTTTAAAATACGATGAACTTTTTTCAAATTTGATGAACTGTTTTTCAAGATCGATGAACTTTTTCAAATTGAATGAACTTTTTTTCAAATTGATGAACTTTTTTCAAAATCGGTGAACATTTTTCAAATCCGATGATTTTATTTTCAAAACCGGTGAACTTTTTTCAAATCCGATAAATTTTTTTTTCATTTTTTATGAACTTCTTCAAAATTGATGAACTTTTTTCAACAATTGATGAACTTTTGTGAAATTCATGAACTTTTTCCAATTTTTTTTTGCGAGAAATGAACTTTTTCCAAAATTGAACGAACTGTTTTTCATTAGGAAAATAGAAATTTTCCCAATTGTTTTCAAATAATAAAAAACCCTCAGCGGTATAGTAAATGGCTGAGTAATAAATAGCGCGTCGCATTAGTTCTAAAACAACTCGCGTTGCTTTTGTTCACTACCGTTGTGTAGCTGTAGTGGTTAATCGAAGAAATTGAAGCAAGTGCGGCGCGAGATTGAATCCCCGTTCTCTCATTTTTTGCGTGCCTTTTTCCGCGACGCGAGCGACTCTGTTCCTGGGCCGAATGTAGAATTGGCCCACAGAGGGCGCGCTGTAGGCGCCATTTGCACCATCGGGTGCCTACAGCGCCGAGTAGGAGCTCCCGGAACAAACTGATGCTCCATCGCTGCATTGGAGCGGCCGCACGGTGAAAATCACTGGAAGGGCTAGCTGGGCTGGGTAGCCTTGTTTCCTACACGAGATGGCCCATGCGAATAAGGCAAATTGGCCAAGTTTTTATAAGACGTCCAAGTCGGTTTGTCGGTTTGCAGAGCAGCAGCCCATTACGTTCGCCCGGCCAGCTAGCGCGAAGTCGTGCGACGTACCGCGGGACGCCCGATTGATCTGGTACACTCACACCAACTACATCCGGACTTCCAAATTCGGCCCCTTAACCGAGCACCCCTTGAATAATATAACCCATATTTAGATTCTTTTTTGCGGAAAGAAAATTATATTGTACGACTAACAGGGGTACAGTTTGCCATTACAATATTGGAGATGCTATCAGGACAAGATCCCAGCCAACACGCGGTGCGTTGCTGGGAGCGACCAAGAGCAGCAAGTTCATGGCCAGCCTGAACTTGTGAACGAGCCACCTTGAATCAAGGCAGCAATTTCCTTACAAACATTAAGGAAGGGCGAGCGATTCGAGTTGGCTGTGCTTATCAAACTCACAGCTTCATTACAATCTGTGTTAAGCACAATTGGTAATTGAGACCATGCCATAGCCAGCCGAAGGCCCTCATCACAAGCAGCCAATTCAGCCTCAAGTGCACTGTAGTAGCTGTAAAGCCAACGGCATGCCGAAAAGATGACCTGTCCCATGTGATCACGGAGAATCATGCCAGCTCCAGCTTCACCATTGGCCCCAACATATGAACCATCCACATCAAGGCTAGCCCACCCAACAGGAGGTGCTTCCCAATGCAGGCTCGCAGGTTTATAACGTCTCACAGTAGGATGCTGAAGACAAATCACCTGTTTACCTTTCGTGAGGTCGGCATGCGGATATTGGTGGATCAACATAAGTGAGTCCACATAACTTCTCAAAAAGTTACAGGACCCAGTAGTAGCCGGCATGGGTTTATCATGTGTTATCTCGTTTCGGACATACCAAACCCTCCAGAGAAGCATCAAAAGCATGCGGCGTTGATATTCAGACAACCGATGGACTAACCTGAGGATCCACTCAGGTTCAGAGTCACGCATCATATCATCAGTCGGCAACTCCCAGTACTCTCTCATCATCTCCCATAAATTCCGTGCTTGTGGACAGCGATACAGATCATGCAACGAGTCCTCCCGCTCCATACCACAGAGAGGGCATATGTCAAGAATCTCCATGTGGCGATGATGTTTAGAGGCATATGTTGCAAGTGCTTCTCTTGCCAATTTCCAAGCAAACAACTTAACCTTTGGAGGTGCTAAGCTGTTCCAGATTAGTTTCCAATCAGTTCTCTGACCATCTGGGTGAGAGCTCGAGGCTGTAGTATCTTGCTGATTTCCCATAACAAGGCCTAGATGATAAGCAGTACGCACCGAGAACATACCACGCTTGTCCGGCTGCCAGGCAATAAAATCCTCATCATTTCTGCGTGAAGTTCTGAAGTTGAGTATGACTTGTACATCAGCAGGCCAAAAGTGTTGTTTCACCAAATTTGCATTCCAACTTCCATCAACATTTAGTAGGTCCGAGACCCATTTGAGGCGGCATCTTCCACGGGGAGTTACTGGTCTGTAAGAATCCGGCCTTGGCAGCCAGGGGTCTCTCCATATGCGCACTGAAGTCCCCATTACCGATCCTCCAGATCACACCCTTTTTGAGGAGCTCAAGACCATGGACAATGGCCGCCCATGTGGGTGAACCATTGGCAGAGAAGATTGTATCAATGAGTGAGCCGGATGGGTAGTATTTGGCGCGCAGGACCTGCGCACACAAACTGTTGGGATATTGGATTAGTCTCCATGCCTGTCGAGCAAGCATCGCTTGGTTAAACAGACGCATATCACGGAACCCCATACCACCGCAACTTTTCGGTCTCATCATGGAATCCCAAGAAATCCAATGTGTACGTCTCTTGCCTTTTTTCGATCCCCACCAGAAGTTGCGGATAAGTCGAGTGAGATCCTCACACACTCCAGCCGGCAGTTTAAAAACGCCCATAACATACGTCGGTATGGCCTGAGCCACTGATTTAATCAATGGCTCTTGCCCTCCTTGCGACACACTATCACCCCATTTAGTCAACCTCTTGGATAGGCTAGCCTGCAAGCTCTGGAACTTGTCCTTCTTCAGTGTACCATCAGCGTTGGGAGGCCTAAATACTTGGCCTCAAAGGAGCTTTGTGTAACCTGTAAGATTCCCTTAACCTGTTCCTGAACCAATTGTGGACATGTACTGCTAAACAAGATTGATCCCTTCTCTGGATTGACTAGCTGACCAGTGCCCAAGGCATAAACATTTATCACATCTTGTACTCGTTGCGCCTATTTCTGCATTAGCCTTGAAGAACAATAGGGTATCATCTGCAAAGAGCATATGAGAGATCCCCGGCGCTCTACGACAGACCCAGAGAGGAACAATATTTTTATTTTGCACCTCTTGATGAAGCAATGCCGACAAACCATCCGCCACAAAAAGGAACAAGAATGGTGAGAGAGGATCTCCCTGCCGAAGACCACGCGAGGGGATGAACGAATCAAGGAGGGTTCCATTAAATTTGACAGAATAACTCACCGATGTCACACATGACATTGTCCACTCGACCCATCGATGAGAAAAACCCAACCTCTGCATCGCTTTCCGAAGAAAATCCCAATCAACACGGTCATAGGCCTTGGAAAGATCCAACTTATAGGCACAAAACATATCATTCTCCCGGACATCATGTTCAATATAATGTAAGCATTCGAACGCCACCAAGGAATTATCAGAAATTAATCTACCCGGGACAAAGGCACTCTGATTAACAGAAATAATTTCATCCAAGATAGGGCGGACCCGGTTTACCAAACATTTAGCCACCACTTTGTAGATCACCGAGCAAAGACCGATTGGACGAAAAAAATTCATAGTCTCCGGCTGATCCTTCTTGGGAATAAGCACAATACATGTACTATTAGCACTAGGTGGCATAATTACAGAACGAAAGAACTCCTCCACTGCCACAAACACCCCTTCCTTCATAATATCACAATTGCGCAGGAAGAACCGAGCCGGAAATCCATCCGTCCGGTGCTTTGAGGGGACCGATTTGGAACATGGCATCGACAATCTCTTCTCGAGTAATATCTTTACACAAACCTCGGTTCATATCTTCCGACACCTTGGGAGGAGGGCCTCTAAGATAGCATCTGAATTAAGGGAAGGGTCCCCGTGAACAGCTCCTTGAAGTACGAGGTAGCCATATGTTCCATATCGATGGAACTATTTGCCAAACACCATTATCATCACGTAACCTCTTAATTTTATTCTTCCGAGCACGATGGACAGCTTCTTGATGGAAGAACTTTGTATTTCTATCCCTTCCTTAAGCCAATTTATACGGACCTCTGCATCCAAAGCATTTCCTCGTGATATAATAGTTCATTCATGATATCGCTTAAACGCCGATCTCCTTGATCCCCATTACACCGCTGGACCTCGCAAGTTCGGACCGCAATCTCTCTAGTTCACGGAGGACGTTGCCAAATTTCCAACGACTCCATCCATGTAAGATCCCCATCATCTTGGACATACATCATTAATATCTCCCAGATTCAGTTTTGGCCCCGCCAATCCCAAAGTAGCGAGATATGATCTCCGTAACTCAGTGCACGCTCCCAAAGACTTCATACATCCTGCTACGTCGCCGGTTTGATACTGGTTCCTCCTTACCCAGCTTGAGAGCAACCGGACAGTGGTCTGAACATGGCGACACAAGGTGTTCAATACGAGCCTCTGTAAAAATATCTCTCCAATTTTCATCAGCCACAACTCTATCCAATCTAACTCGAACATTACTGCTACCCTGCCTTTTATTATCATAAGTGAAGGGTGCGCCAGAGAAGTCCAGATCTTTGAGTTCGCAGTCCTGCAAAACATCTCGAAATGCCATCATTTGATTTTCTGGGTGGGGAGTTAGAGAAAAATGTTCAAACTGCCAAAGGGCTTCATTGAAGTCCCCCATTAACATCCATGGAGCATCCGAGACAGTTTTTAGGTTGCGCAACGCGGACCACATGAGGTGTCTGTTTTCCACACGAGGTTCATCATATATGCAGGTGAGGCGCCAAACAGGGATCAGAAGGTGAAGCTCGAACAAACGCATCAATCATTCTTTCATTCATATCATGGATCTCGACGGATACATGCTCACTCCAAAAGAGAGCCAATCCTCCACTCTGACCAACACTACTAACTCCAGCAAAACCTGAGAGACCTAAACGTGAACACAAACGACTAACTTTATCACTCTTTTGCCTAGTTTCACGCAAGAACACAATTTGAGCTTAAAGAATACTACTGAGGTTAACAAGATCTCGAACTGTCCGGGAGCCCCCGATCCCCCAGCAGTTCCATGACAGCAGATTCATGGCTCGTGACGGGGCACCACACTTGGCCCCGTCAGTTGACGGGCAGCCCCTGGGCCAGTAGCTTCCACCTCCTTGCCTTCCATGTTAATCTCCTCCTCCCAATTTTCCGTTGCCACACCAACCGCTTCTTTTTTGAGACGTTGTAAGCTTCCCAAGAATAGAGTGTACCACGTACATATAGCCTGCTATGCTATTGGCGTCTCTGGGAGCCGAAATCATGTCTGCTGTCTCAAGATAGGCTGACATGGTTGCACCCTGTCCTCGCTTGCTTCGCCGAGCCTTGCGTGGTTCAAGATCTTCCATTTTCACCTTACTAGACTGCCCGAATTTGCTTTCAACGCCCCTTGTTACTACTTTCAGGCCTCGTGTGTCGCTAGCTTGAGTTCGTAAACTGGACCGAATCGATAGACATTGCGTCGCTTTCTCCTGGTCCCCGACAACGAATGCAGGTGCCCCTGGATCCGTGTCTCCGATGCTCGTAGTTTCCTTTTCCACCAGCTTCGGGCGGGCAGCATCCGCAAGGGGGAGCCCCATGATCACCCCCACCAGCTTTCAGGGTCACCTTGGGCACCTCGGCACGGTCTCCACTTTAGTCACCTGCGTCCACATCGCAGGACTCGTAGCTGATCTACTCCTCCGATCTGGCGGCTTGCTTCGCTCTGGCGGAATTCGTTCCTTTCTGTCAGATCCTTCCTTAGCCCTAGCCTCCGTCCTAACGATCGTGGCCGTGCCCCGATTCTTGAAGACAGGGTTAGAATCAGAATCGTGCCCGAGATCCCCTTGACATACGAGTTCTGGACTCCCTTTCATTTCACCACCAAATCGATCCATAGAGTGGTCGCCCAGGACACCGAGTCCCAACGACAGACGAGTGGACGAGGCCGCAACCGGTCCATAGTGCCTCCGGGGAGCGCACATGGAAACAACGTCGGCAAGGCCGACCTTTGGCGGCTGCGGCGGGGCGGTCGCCCCGGAGTCGCCAAACCCTAAGCCCCGGACGCCCATAACGACTTGGTTCCTACATTTGGACATCTTAAATACCATATCTCAAATCAATATAAACTCATGCAACCACGTCGATGCATACATCGTCCGGCTACTCCATCACTACTAACTAAACATGTCATGGGACTATCAAAATTCGGTATGTTTGGCTATGATGAAGTTCATCCACGGCTGCCCTTGCCCTTCTCGGCGCCCTTGTCGTCCTTCTCGCGAAAGTACCAGTCGAAGATGCAGTACAAACCGAGTCGGATCTGCTCGTTGCCGGAGCTATCCTCGCCGTCATTGTACGCCTTCCCCTCCTTCAGTGGCAGTTCGGCCATGACATGAACCGCCTGATTCTGCTCTCGGGCGAGGGCGCGCGTGTTCCTCCGATGCCGTTTATTCATAATGCAGGCGCGGATGGCTTCCTCCTCTGCGGCCACCCGCGCTGCCGCATCAGCCGCCTCCGCCGCCGCCATTCCGGTCGCGATACAGGCCTTGGCGGCCCTTATCCTCTCCTTGCCACGGCGGGCCACCCGTTTCCGGGGACTCATAGTTTACCCGACCGGTGATGAGAAGGAGAGGTGTTCCAGCTTGTAACGCCCGGATAATCATGCTACAGTAATCCCACGTTAACGGTGCCACGTCACCCCGGTTACTGTTGCTAATCTCGCGTTGGATCAAAAACTTTTTGAATTCAAAAGTTTAAATAAATGTCAGACGCCAAACTTTTCAAAAGTTAAAACAAAATTGTTCGGGAGGTGCCATAATTTGCATATGTAAATATGGTGTAATAAACACATTTTTATAAAATGCCTAAATGATTTAAAATGAAGTTTCCTATAAAAGAAAATGAATAAAAGAAAGAAAACAACAAAACAGAAAGCTAACAAAAAAAGAGAGAAGCCCCCTGGGCTCCTGAGAGAGCCACCGACCTAACTAGGCAAAGGCCCACCGCCATTCCCCACTCCTCCTTATCCCTCCTCCCAAACCCTAGCCAACCAACACCCCACTCCCCCACTCTTTCGCTTCTTCGATCCAGTTCTCGATGGGATCGAGCCTGCCCGCCTCGCTGCTCCCTCGGCGCCTCGCCGCCCGACGCTGGACTTCTCTCCACGGACCGCCTTCCTCTCCCACGCACGCTGTCGCCGCCATCCTCCCTAAGCACCATTGCCCTGTTCCTGCATCCCCGTGAGCCCCCTCTTTTCCTCCTTCCCTGCGGTCACTGTCGCTAACCGGCGCCCGCGCCCGCCGCGCCCCCGGCAAGGCGCCTCATGCCCCTGCTGCAGCCCCATGATGCACCGCGCCGCCATGCCGCCATGACCCTCCTCCCACACGCACATGCGCCGTCTACCCGCCGCAGCCACCACCGCGCCCAGCTGCCGCCTCGAGCTGCTGCCGCTGCTCACTCCCCCTCTCTTCAGGCCTTCAGGCTGGCCAGCCTGATGACTGTGTTCTGCCCACGCGCCCCATTGTAGCCTACACGGCCGTCGCCGACCCCCGCCCAGACCGCCATGGCTCGCGCCCAGCCTTCCTCCCTCGTCGCTGCCCGCGCCTCACTCTGTCCCGCCTCTGCCGCTCACTGGCTACGCCTGCTGCTCCTCAGTCTGCCGCCACTGACGTCGACGTCGCCGCCGCCTCATTGCATTGCTTGCGCCCCCATGTCAAGCTCTAATCTCATTGTAACATCCCAAATTTCCTATTTGGAATGTTTTACAATTATAGCTAAGCATCCTATGCATCCTGTTTGAATTTGAATGCCATTTGAAGTTTGAGAGAATTTTGAGTTTTGAATTTGAATTTCAAACTTTGGCATGTGGGAAACATTTCAAAAACTAAGCCCGATAAATACTTGATCAAAAGTATGAGAGGAGCAAACATGACACTCCAAAATATCGGAGGAAACAATGCCAAAAGATTTGGATTCAAATCTGAATTTTATTTGAATTTAAAAAAAGGATTTTTATAAAGTTTGGATTTTGTCTTTGGAAAATGTTCAAATGAAAGGAATATTCCCTGATCATTTTGGTATATATATACCCTATATAAAATATTTATAGATATTGTTTTATTTCTGTTTTGTTTTATTTAAAAAATAAAGTTTTAAAAAAAAAACCCCTGGGCGCCAACTAGGCCACCCAGCCCAGCCAGCGCCGCACCCTCCCCTTTGCCTGCCCAAATGGCCGCCCACTGGCCAGCCAGTGAGCCGAGCTGCCCACTCAACCCCTCGACTTGAATCCCTAGGCCTCGGCCACCCGCTCGCCTCGCCTCTCTCTCTCTCTCGACCCGTGGGCCCCCCCATCTTCTCCCCCTCGCCCACGCAACGCAGCTCATGGGAGATCGCGGATCCCAAGGATCCGGATCCCGATCCGCCTGATCGACCTCGAAGACGCCCGAGGCCCTGGCTATAAAAGCCGAGCCCCCGCACCCCATTCCCCCCGAGACCTCGCCAGACGCCTCTCCCTCCCTCGACATTGCCGGAGCCCAAGCTCTCCTCCGCCAAAGTCGCCGCCGTCGACACCCTACCCTCCCGACCACCCCGACCCCACCGAACCACTCCCGTGCTCCCAAGATCCTCCCGACGACCTCGAGCTCACTGACGCCTGAAGCCTGACGACTCTTCGCGCGCCGCCGTCGCCGAGTCCGTAAGCCACTGGAAAACACCCCGTCCGATCCTAAATCAACGGCCACGATTAGAACCCTCAAGGGGTAGGTTTTATTTAGAAAACCGGCGGTTCAATCAGTTTAGTATTAGTTAGGTTTTTATTTTTAGGCCCGGTTCGTTTTAGTTAACCCTAGGGCCCGTTTAGACTATTTAACGCACAGGGCACAGTTTAGGCCCATTAGGCCTTTTTCTTTTATTTTGATTTTCTGTTTTAGCAGATTAGTTTCTGTTTTCAAAATTCATATCTTTTATTCTGTTTAATATTTTTGAGTGATTCTTTTTTTGTTGGATTGCAAATTTTATGTAGTTTCTGTAGAATATATATTTAGCTATGTTAAAAATAATTAAAATTGCTTTATTTTAGTTTTAGTCAGAATAGTAAATCTGCTATAACTTGAGTTAGAAAAATTATTTTTGCATGATTCTTTTTGTCCCAACTTTATTTTAACATTGCCAAACCCTAGAAATTAACTTGGGTATTTTAGGATTAATAAATAATTAGTTTTAAGCAGAATCCTATTAATCCTAATTAATTAACTAGTTCTGTTTTCCTAATATTTTAATTAGTAAATGAATTTATTTTTAACTTGTGATTAGTTATTCTAGGTTAGTTTCTGTCACTCTAGTAGATGAACTTTTATTTATAATTAATAAAAGTTTTAATTTATTTTTCTTAATAGAAATTGGATTAGGCCTAAAATGAGTTTTATAATAGCTTTTAATTAATTCTTTTTGCTCCTAGTTGCTTAGTGAAACCTTTTCTGTTAAGTTAACTTAAAACCATGATTAGGTTATATTAAGGAATTTTTGTTATATAAAAACTATTTTGTTATTGTTTGGAGTAGGGAAAACTTTGAATTGGTTTCTTTGAGTTTTCCTTTTGGATTTGGTTTTGGTTGTTTTGTTGTGTTATGTTACTTTTGTTATGTTGTGTGATCCTATTGCTTTGTGCTTATTGTGTTATTGTTTGTCTCGTAGAGTTTCCGGAGTGCTAAGCTTGCTACTACGACTCTTTAGCTTACGAGGATCATCAAGCAAGGCAAGTTTTGATCATGTTATTTCTATACCTATGTTTTGTGCATTAGTAGTTGTCACCACCCCACCATGCATGCAGAGTGAAATCTTGAAGTCATTAAACTTGAGTAGTATCATGTGGTAGGATGAACCAATCCCTTGTTACCATGACCCCGGACGTAGTAGTTACTTTGCTATGCTCAGAGACGGGTTTTGGGTTGAGTGATATTCATAAGCAAGATGTGAGAGTCAATGATGATGACAACCCCATGAACTACAATGATCAAGATGGACTTGGAAAATCACTCTTTGGGTGGAGGGCGGTTGACGGGCACCTGGAGCACCCAGTGGTGGCGGGATGCATGGAGAAGCGCCATGACATCTCTGCGGAAAGCTTCACCCAGCCACGAAGAGAAGGATGGATGCCCCATGACCGAAGCTTACTGTGCAGCCGCAAGCCATTATGGGCTCGCTGGGTTGACCCTAGTAGTGACGCTGGTGGACGGTACTACGAGAAGTAGACGAACGGTAGGATTGGATGGGTACCGCAGAGCGGAAGAACTCTTTGGAAGACCCTGTTTATTCGTCCGTCTTCAAACACCATGAAGTGCTAAGACTTTAAAGGAGGGAATGATTCTTATGGGAAAGTCGCAACCCTCTGCAGAGTTAAAGATCTAATCGATTAGCCGTGTCCCGATTACGGACATTTGAGCCTCTGGAACTTGGAAGTATTCGGATATCTCAACACTAAAACTAATGAATTAATTTGAGGGTTTTATGACTTAATAATTGGGAACGAGATATTGGTTGGCGGAACCATCTCAATAACTACCAACAATTGTAGTAATTTGCAAGCAAGTCCTTCAGTAGTAGGATAAAATTTGCTTTTCGCAAAATGATGAAACTTAGAGCTCCACAGCCAAAATGCATATAGAGTTAGTAACTTTATTATTGTTATTCTTCATGACTTGCCACTTATTCCAAAAGCTGACCTACATGGCTGCAACGTATTATGTTGCGAGATATATTCGATCAGAGTGAGGCTACGCCCGCGCTTGGCGATTGCCCTTTGAGTCGGATGGACTCGCTTATCTTCGACGCTTCCGCAGATTATTAGTTTATTTCTCATGAGTTGGCCTTGAGCGAATTTATTCCCTTGTAATAAAGACTCTATATGAGAATCGTTAATGATATTCAGGTGTGATTGAACTTTGATTACTTTATCGATGTAATCGTGAGTACCAAAGATGATCTTGGGATGGTATGCATACGTAGATTTGACCGATTTTGGGTCAGGTCGCTCTGAGAGATGGTATCGAGCACACGCTGACCGTAGGATCGTAACCCCTAGGATCGGAAAGCCATAAGCAGAGACCATTTACTTTGAATCCTTTTCATTCCATAATTCTCCCTGCTCAATTCGACTCTTCTCCCATTTGCAACATTCTAGATGGTCACGAGTTCACCCAGTTTTGCTACGGAGTTCTCGCCACCGATGAGACGATGCCCTTCGAAGAAAGCTGGTCCAGATGGTGAAGCAGCTGAAGATAGCTCTACCCTCGATCACCGGAAGCCAACTAATGCACTTCCGACGGACACCCGCTACAAGATTGAGGTGCATATCCTGTGGAGAACCTTTGGAGGACACACGGAGCCTATCAACTTTGAGTTCACCGAGTTCAACTGGATCATCGGAAGGGACGTGGCGATCTATCGAGCACTTGGACATCTCCGAGAGGAGTACAGGCCGAGCTCGATCACTCAGACTCGCCATGGTTTCTCGCAGGCAAGGAATGGAGATATCATCCGTACCATTGAGGACGATTCCACTCTCTCGACATCCAGACTTGGAGTGTCTTCTCAGAAACGGAGATTCAGACTCGCCGTAACTCAAGACACACGGAAGCTTTTGTTCCGCGAATCGAATCGGAGGAGAAGGCACGCGCAGACTTCCTTGGCCATGAGGAAGAAATCACGGACTTCATGGAGATAGTCGACGACCGAAGATGAAGCTTGCCGCGATAGAGGAAAAGATGGACTTGGGAGAGGACCTTTACCCGAGTGGAGATGAAGGACCCTCGTGAGCAATGATCAGGATTTCAAGGAGTACCATCAAGGAAACCCCAAGAGGAGGCGCCATCGATGAAGACTTTTAGTCGACCACCATGTTATCTTTTACTTTTTAAATCGATCAGTTAGGCCGATGTTTTCCTTCGATTAGTCATGAGCTTTTGTAATCGAGTTTGAACCATGTTTGAGTGGAATGAATAAATGATTGGTGTGTTATGATTGTGCATTCATATGGGTAGTGTTATTCCTCATAGACCATTGTTCTATTCTAAACTTCTCATCCCTCCAAAACACCAGATGCCTCCGAGACGTGACCATTGGTTTCCGCGGAGCTCACCCAGCTGCTCCAAAGCAGCAGAATGCACCGATGCAGCTCCTTATTCGAATCGAACAACAACGCCAACAATCCACCGCCACCGCCACCACCCATCGTGGACAACTTGACTCGATTTACGAGGTTGAATCCGCCGGTGTTCTCTAGTAGCACCGAGCCAATTGTGGCTGATGATTGGCTCCGCAAAGTCGGAAGAGAGCTAGTCACCGTTGGATGCACCGATGTTGAGAAGGTGCGCTTTGCGCGCATCAACCGGATGGACCTGCAGCTTCTTGGTGGAAGAATTACACCGCCACTTTTCCCATTGGTGCCATCACTTGGGATCAATTCCAGCAGAGCCTTCAGACCGCTCATGTCTCATTTGGAGCCATGAGTCGAAGAAGCGTGAGTTCCGCAACTTGCGCTAGGGAACCGTCATGTGGCACAAGACGTGGATGAATTCAGCAAGCTCGCCGCTATGCCCTCGATGATGTGGCCACAGATGCCGCCAAGCAGAGAAGTTCCTTGAGGGACTCAATGATGAACTGAGCATGCAGCTTATTGTGGCTACTTTCAACAACTACCGTGAGCTGGTAGACAAGGCCACCATTCTTGAAGGCAAGCAGCAGCAGATAGAAAGCCGCAAGCGGAAGTACAGCCTGGGAAGCACAACTCAGAGCTCAGCAGAAGCCCGTTATGCACCATACTCGGGAGGGCACACCCATCATAACCATGGAGGCCATAACCATGGAGGAAATGGGAACAACCGCAGCCAGGACAACAAGTCAGGCCATGGCAATGGCAATGGAAATGGTAATGGCAATCAACACCGTTCTGCCCGGCTCGAAGGATCTGAGCCACATCACCGCTTCAAGTGCCGAAGGCAGGGCACTATGCCACCGACTGCCCGGAGGCCAAGCAGAGGAATGGAAATGGCAATGGAGGCTCAAAGAAAGAAGCCAAACCGTTCCCTCGTGCTCGGGTGAACCACATCGACGTGGAGGACGTCTATGATCAGCCGAACAATCGTGGTTGGTAAGTTTTATTGAATTCACGTTCAGTTTTGGTTCTCTTTGATTCGGTGCAACGATTCATTCATATCAAGGGTAGTTGTGGAAAAGTATGGGTTACGCACTAGAACCCTTAGAAGCCCCTTTCGTCGGGCCCGCAGGAGGAGAAATGATGGCGGTGTAGGCTGTCCTGCAACCCTCAACATCGGGAACCACAAATTTCCGTGGACCTCATAGTGTTGGAAACCCGGACCTTGGATGTAATCCTAGGCATGGATTGGTTGTCAAAGTTTGAAGGAACATTGATTGTGCCCAGAAGTCTATTCCGCTCACCACCGGAGCGTAAGAGGATCAAGTATGTAGCCAGCACTGCCGGATGAAGAATCAGTGCATTCCCTCACGGAGTTGTTCAGAGGAAGTGCCAGAGTGCAAGAATTTCCGATGTGTTTCCGGAGGAATTACCAGAATGCCACCGGACAGGACATTGAATTTCTGATTGAGTTATTGCCGACACAGCCCCAATATCCAAGAGACCTTATCGGATGCCACCGAATGAGTTGAAAGAGATCAAGGATCAAATAAATGAGTTATTGGAGAAAGGATATATTCGCCCAAGCTCATCACCTTGGGGAGCCCAGTTCTTTTGGTAGAGAAGAAGGATGGAAGCTTGAGGATGGTTGTGGATTATCGTGCATTGAACGAAGTAACCATCAAGAACAAGTACCCTCGCCCATGATCAATGACTTGTTTGATCAGCTTGTTGGAGCCAAGGTATTCTCTAAGATCGATCTTGATCGTGGTATCATCGATTGAAGATTCGTGAAAAGGATATACCCAAAACAGCATTCACTACGGTATGGTTTATATGAGTATACCGTCATGTCATTTGATTGACTAATGCTCCTGCATACTTCATGAATTTGATGAACAAGGTGTTCATGGAATATCTGGACAAGTTTGTCGTGGTGTTCATCGATGATATATTGATATTCTCCAAGAGCGAGGAAGAGCATAAGGAACATTTGCGCCTAGTTTCGAGAAACTTCGAGAACATCGTTGTATGCCAAGTTCAGCAAATGTGAATTTTGGTTGAAGGAAGTTGGATTCCTCGGACATGTTATTTCAGGAGAAGGAATAGCAGCTTGATCCCGCCAAGGTTGAATCACCACCGATTGGCGATCACCCACCTCGACCAAGGAGATCCGTAGTTTTCTCGGACTCGCAGGATATTATCGGAGGTTTATTGAGAACTTCTCGAAGATTGCCAAGCCCATGGTGAGCTGTTGAAGAAGGAAGCCAAGTATGTTTGGACCGAGGAATGTGAAGCCGTTTTCAGGAATTGAAGAAACGGTTGGTCACAGCCCAGTGTTGATTTTGCGGACATACACAAGGAATACCAGGTTTATTGTGACGCTTCTCGTCAAGGACTCGGAGGAGTATTGATGCAGGAAGGTAAGGTTGTAGCTTATGCCTCCAGACAGCTACAGCCTCATGAGATGAATTATGCCACGCATGATTTGGAGTTAGCGGTATGAGTGCATGCACTCAAGACTGGAGACATTTCCTCATCGGAAATCGTTGTGATGTCTACAGATCACAAGAGTTTGAAGTATATCTTCACGCAGAAGGAATTGAACCTCGAGCGGAGGAGATGGCTAGAGTTGATAAAGGACTATGACATGAGATTGCATTACCACCCGGTAAAGCTAATGTTGTAGCAGATGCTTTGAGCCGTAAGAGTTATGTGAATACTCTTACAGCAGGAGGATTACCCAGGAGTTAGTTGATGACCTCGTAGATCTCCGATTGGAGATAGTTCCAAAGGATTTGTTGCAACTCGAAGTTCAGTCCACCTTGACCGAAAGGATTCGTGAAGCCCGTAAGTCGGACAAGGAAATTGATGAGATTAAGCAAAAGATGGATGAAGGAAAAGCTAAAGGATTCCGTAAGGATGAACACGGAACTATATGGTTTGAGGATCATATCTATGTGCCCAATGATCCCGAGCTCAGAAGCTAATTCTTCAGAGGCTCATGATTCACCGTATCGATTCACCCGGCAACACCAAGATGTACCGGATTTGAAGCAAAGTTTCGTGGATGGGTATGAAGAAGGATATTGCCGAGTACGAGGGAGTATGTGATGTTTGTCAACGTAAAGGCAGAACATCGAAGCCAGCAGGTTACTTCAACCTTTGCCGATTCCCGATTGGAAATGGGAGAAACTTGGTATGGATTTCATCACGGGATTACCCAGACCCGCTCAGGTTATGATTCTATCTGGGTAGTGGTTGATCGTTTGACTAAGGTAGCTCACTTCATTCCGTGAAGACTACCTATACCAGTGCCAAGTTGGCCAAGATATACATGACCAGGATCGATGTCCGCATGGAGTTCCGAGGAAAATCGTGTCGATAGAGGAACGCAGTTTACCTCAAAGTTTTGGAAGCAGTTGCATGAAACTTTGGGTACGAGGCTGGAATTCAAGACAACTTTTCATCCGCAGACATGATGGATGACCGAGAGAGTCAATCAGATTCGGAGGACATGTTGAGAGCTTGTGTACTAGACTATGGGTCTAGCTGGGATGATAATTTGCCATACGCAGAGTTCTCATACAACAACAGTTATCAATCCGGTTTGAAGATGGCCCCTTCAAGCTCTATACGGAAGGAGGTGCGAGAACACCATTGTGGGATAGTGTTGAGATCGATCACTTTTCGGTTCCGACCTTATCAAGGATTCCAAGAGAAAGTCAAGCTGATTCGAGACAGGCTCAAGATAGCACGGTCGAGATGGAAGAGTTATGCCGACGAAGAACGCAAGGAGGTGACTTACGAAGTGGGAGACCGAGCATATCTTCGTGTGTCTCACTTCGTGGAATCAAGAGGTTTGGAGTCAAGGAAAGTTAGCACCCGATTCATTGGCCCTACAAAATCCTCGGACGTCGTGGAGAAGTTGCATACAAGTTGGAATTGCGGAAGGATTGTCGGAGTTCATGATGTCTTTCACGTTTCTCGGTGAAGAAGTGCCATGCCGACATGGCCGATGTTCCGTTGAGAGACACAAAGTGCCCCTAGAGGCCATACAGCTTGACAACGGTGATCGACTTACAAGGAGAAACCCGTCCGAATTCTCGAGACTGCAAGCGAGTCACCGCAGCAAGGTCATCAAATTTTGCAAGGTGCTGTGGAGTCACCACACCGAGGAAGAAGCCACACTGGGAACGCCAAGAAGATCTTCTTGAGACCACCCGCACCTATTTGTTAGCCAACCCGAATCTCGAGGGCTAGATTCATCTTAAAATGGTAGGTTTGTAACATCCCAAATTTCCTATTTGGAATGTTTTACAATTATAGCTAAGCATCCTATGCATCCTGTTTGAATTTGAATGCCATTTGAAGTTTCAGAGAATTTTGAGTTTTGAATTTGAATTTCAAACTTTGGCATGTGGGAAACATTTCAAAAACTAAGCCCGATAAATACTTGATCAAAAGTATGAGAGGAGCAAACATGACACTCCAAAATATCAGAGGAAACAATGCCAAAAGATTTGGATTCAAATCTGAATTTTATTTGAATTTGAAAAAATGGATTTTATAAAGTTTGGATTTTGTCTTTGGAAAAATGTTCAAATGAAAGGAATATTCCCTGATCATTTTGGTATATATATACCCTATATAAAATATTTATAGATATTGTTTTATTTCTGTTTTTGTTTTATTTAAAAAATAAAGTTTTAAAAAAAAAACCCTGCGGGCGCCAGCTAGGCCACCCCAGGCCCAGCCAGCGCCGCACCCCTCCCCGCCTGGCCCAGCCAGCGCCGGCCCACCTGGCCAGGCCAGCCGAGCCGAGCCGGCCCAGCTCAACCCCCCTCGCACCCGAATCCCCTAGGCCTCGGCCACCCGCTCGCCTCGCCTCTCCCTCTCTCTCTCTGACCCGTGGGCCCCGCCCCATCTTCTTCCCCCCTCGCCCACGCAACGCAGCTCGCCGGAGATCGCCGGATCCCGAAGGATCCGGATCCCGATCCGCCTGATCGACCTCAAGACGCCCGAGGCCCTGGCTATAAAAGCCGGAGCCCCGCACCCCATTCCCCTCCCCGAGACCTCGCCGCACCCCTCTCCTCCCGCTGGACATCGCTGAGCCCAAGCTCTCCTCCGCCAAAGTCGCCGCCGCCGACACCCTACCTCCCGACCACCCCGACCCCACCGAACCACTCCCGTGCTCTCCGCATCCTCCCGACGACTCCCTCGAGCTCACTGACGCCGGAAGCCCCTGACGACCGCCGCCGCCGCCGTCGCGAGTCCGTAAGCCACTGAAAACACCCCGTCCGATCCTAAATCAACGGCCACGATTAGAACCCCCGAAGGGGTAGGTTTTATTTAGAAAACCGGCCGGTTCAATCGGTTTAGTATTAGTTAGGTTTTTTATTTTTAGGCCCGGTTCGTTTTAGTTAACCCTAGGGCCCGTTTAGACTATTTAACGCACAGGGCACAGTTTAGGCCCATTAGGCCTTTTTCTTTTATTTTGATTTTCGGTTTTAGCAGATTAGTTGCTGTTTTCAAAAATTCATATCTTTTATTCTGTTTAATATTTTTGAGTGATTCTTTTTTTGTTGGATTGCAAATTTTATGTAGTTTTCTGTAGAATATATATTTAGCTATGTTAAAAATAATTAAAATTGCTTTATTTTAGTTTTAGTCAGAATAGTAAATCTGCTATAACTTGAGTTAGAAAAATTATTTTTGCATGATTCTTTTTGTCCCAACTTTATTTTAACATTGCCAAACCCTAGAAATTAACTTGGGTATTTTAGGATTAATAAATAATTAGTTTTAAGCAGAATCCTATTAATCCTAATTAATTAACTAGTTCTGTTTTCTTAATATTTTAATTAGTAAATGAATTTATTTTTAACTTGTGATTAGTTATTCTAGGTTAGTTTCTGTCACTCTAGTAGATGAACTTTTATTTATAATTAATAAAAGTTTTAATTTATTTTCTTAATAGAAATTGGATTAGGCCTAAAATGAGTTTTATAATAGCTTTTAATTAATTCTTTTTGCTCCTAGTTGCTTAGTGAAACCTTTTCTGTTAAGTTAACTTAAAACCATGATTAGGTTATATTAAGGAATTTTGTTATATAAAAACTATTTTTGTTATTGTTTGGAGTAGGGAAAACTTTGAATTGGTTTCTTTGAGTTTTCCTTTTGGATTTGGTTTTGGTTGTTTTGTTGTGTTATGTTACTTTTGTTATGTTGTGTGATCCTATTGCTTTGTGCTTATTGTGTTATTGTTTGTCTCGGTAGAGTTTCCTGAGTCTAAGCTTGCTACTACGACTCTTTAGCTTACGAGGATCATCAAGCAAGGCAAGTTTTGATCATGTTATTTCTATACCTATGTTTTGTGCATTAGTAGTTGTCACCACCCCACCATGCATGCAGTAGTGAAATCTTGAAGTCATTAAACTTGAGTAGTATCATGTGGTAGGATGAACCAATCCCCCTTGTTACCATGACCCCGGGACGTAGTAGTTACTTTGCTATGCTCAGAGACGGTTTTGGGTTGAGTGATATTCATAAGCAAGATGTGAGAGTCAATGATGATGACAACCCCATGAACTACAATGATCAAGATGGACTTGGAAAATCACTACTGGGTGGAGGGCGGTTGACGGGCACCTGGAGCACCCAGTGGTGGCGGGATGCATGGAGAAGCGCCATGACATCCTCGGAAAGCTTCACCCAGCCACGAAGAGAAGGATGGATGCCCCATGACCGAAGCTTACTCTGCAGCCGCAAGCCATTATGGGCTCTGGCTGGGTTGACCCTAGTAGTGACGCTGGCTGGACGGTACTACGAGAAGTAGACGAACGGTAGGATTGATGGGTACCGCAAGAGCTGAAGAACTCTTTGGAAGACCTGTTTATTAGTCCGTCTTCAAACACCATGAAGTGCGAAGACTTTAAAGGAGGGAATGATTCTTGCGGGAAAGTCGCAACCCTCTGCAGAGTTAAAGATCTAATCGATTAGCCGTGTCCCGATTCTACGGACATTTGAGCCTCGAACTTGGAAGTATTCGGATATCTCAACACTAAAACTAATGAATTAATTTGAGGGTTTTATGACTTAATAATTGGGAACGAGATATTGGTTGGCGGAACCATCTCAATAACTACCAACAATTGTAGTAATTTGCAAGCAAGTCCTTTGTAGTAGGATAAAATTTGCTTTTCGCAAAATGATGAAACTTAGAGCTCCACAGCCAAAATGCATATAGAGTTAGTAACTTTATTATTGTTATTCTTCATGACTTGCCACTTATTCCAAAAGCTGACCTACATGGCTGCAACGTATTATGTTGCGTAGATATATTCCGATCAGAGTGAGGCTACGCTCGCGCTTGGCGATTGCCCTTTGGAGTCGGATGGACTCGCTTATCTTCGACGCTTCCAGATTATTAGTTTATTTCTCATGAGTTGGCCTTGAGCCGAATTTATTCCCTTGTAATAAAGACTCTATATGAGAATCGTTAATGATATTCAGGTGTGATTGAACTTTGATTACTTTATCGATGTCTTGTGAGTACCAAAGATGATCTTGGGATGGCATGCATACGTAGATTTGACCGATTTTGGGTCAGGTCGCTACAGAGATGGTATCAGAGCACACGCTGACCGTAGGATCGTAACCCCTAGGATCGGAAAGCCATAAGCAGAGACCATTTACTTTGAATCCTTTTCATTCCATAATTCTCCCCTGTTCAATTCTGACTCTTCTCCCATTTGCAACATTCTAGATGGCCGCCGAGTTCACCCCAGTTTTGCTACCGGAGTTCTGCCAGCCCGATGAGACGATGCCCTTCGGAAGAAAGCTGGTCCAGATGGTGAAGCAGCTGAAGATAGCTCTGCCCTCGATCACCGGGAAGCCAACCAATGCACTTCCGACGGACACCCGCTACAAGATTGAGGTGCATATCCCAGGGAGAACCTTTGGAGGACACACGGAGCCTATCAACTTTGAGTTCACCGAGTTCAACTGGATCATCGGAAGGGACGTGGCGATCTATCGAGCACTTGGACATCTCCGAGAGGAGTACAGGGCGAGCTCGATCACTCGAGACTCGCCATGGTTTCTCGCAGGCAAGGAATGGAGATATCATCCGTACCATTGAGGACGATTCCACTCTCTCGTACATCCAGACTTGGAGTGTCTTCTCGAGAAACGGAGATTGGACTCGCCGTAACTCAAGACACACGGAAGCTTTTGTTCCATGAACTGGAACTGGAGGAGAAGGCACGCGCAGACTTCCTTGGCCATGAGGAAGAAATCACGGACTTCATGGAGATAGTCGACGATCTGAAGATGAAGCTTGCCGCGATAGAGGAAAAGATGGACTTGGGAGAGGACCTTTACCCGAGTGGAGATGAAGGACCCCTCGTGAGCAATGATCAGGATTTCGAAGGGAGTACCACTGAAGGAAACCCCAAGAGGAGGCGCCACTGATGAAGACTTTTTAGTCGACCACCATGTTATCTTTACTTTTTAAATCGATCATTAGGCCGATGTTTTCCTTCGATTAGTCATGAGCTTTTGTAATCGAGTTTGAACCATGTTTGAGTGGAATGAATAAATGATTGGTGTGTTATGATTGTGCATTCATATGGGTAGTGTTATTCCTCATAGATCATTGTTCTATTCTAAACTTCTCATCCCCTCCAAAACACCAGATGCCTCCGAGACGTGACTTTGGTTTCCCGCGGAGCTCACCCAGCTGCTCGGCAGCGAGAATGCACCGATGCAGCTCCTTATTCGTAATCGAACAACAACGCCAACAATCCACCGCCACCGCCACCACCCATCGTGGACAATTTGACTCGATTTACGAGGTTGAATCCGCCGGTGTTCTCTAGTAGCACCGGGCCAATTGTGGCTGATGATTGGCTCCATAAAGTCGGAAGAGAGCTAGTCACCGTTGGATGCACCGATGTTGAGAAGGTGCGCTTTGCAGCGCATCAACTGGATGGACTGCAGCTTCTTGGTGGAAGAATTACACCGCCACTTTTCCCATTGGTGCCATCACTTGGGATCAATTCCAGCAGCCTTCCAGACTTTGCTCATGTCTCATTGGAGCCATGAGTCTCAAGAAGCGTGAGTTCCGCAACTTGCGCCAGGGGAACCGTGCTATGGCACAAGACGTGGATGAATTCAGCAAGCTCGCCGCTATGCCCCCGATGATGTGGCCACAGATGCCGTAAACAGAGAAGTTCCTTGAGGGACTCAATGATGAACTGAGCATGCAACTTATTGTGGCTACTTTCAACAACTACCGGGAGCTGGTAGACAAGGCCACCATTCTTGAAGGCAAGCAGCAGCAGATAGAAAGCGCATAGCGGAAATACAGTCGGGAAGCACAACTCAGGAGCTCAGCAGAAGCCCCGTTATGCACCATACTCAGGAGGGCACACCCATCATAACCATGGAGGCCATAACCATGGAGGAAATGGGAACAACCGCAGCCAGGACAACAAGTCAGGCCATGGCAATGGCAATGGAAATGGTAATGGCAATCAACACCGTTCTGCCCCGGCTCCGAAGGATCTGAGCCACATCACCTGCTTCAAGTGCCAGAAGACAGGGCACTATGCCACCGACTGCCCGGAGGCCAAGCAGAGGAATGGAAATGGCAATGGAGGCTCAAGAAGAAGCCAAATCCTGCCCTCGTGCTCGGGTGAACCACATCGACGTGGAGGACGTCTATGATCAGCCAGACACTGTGGTTGGTAAGTTTTTATTGAATTCACGTTCAGTTTTGGTTCTCTTTGATTCTGGTGCAACGCATTCATTCATATCAAGGGTAGTTGTGGAAAAGTACGGTTACGACTAGAACCCTTAGAAGCCCCCTTGGCGTCGGGCCGCAGGAGGAGAAATGATGGCGGTGTAGGCTGTCCCGCAACCCTCAACATCGGGAACCACAAATTTCCGTGGACCTCATAGTGTTGGAAACCCAGACCTTGGATGTAATCCTAGGCATGGATTGGTTGTCAAAGTTTGAAGGAACATTGACTGTGCCCAAGAAGACTATTCTGCTCACCACCCCGGGCGTAAGAGGATCAAGTATGTAGCCAGCCTGGCCGGATGAAGAATCAGTGCATTCCCTCACGGGAGTTGTTCAGAGGAAGTGCCGGTAGTGCAAGAATTTCCCGATGTGTTTCCGGAGGAATTACCAGGAATGCCACCGGACAGGGACATTGAATTTCTGATTGAGTTATTGCCCGACACAGCCCCATCTCAATAACTACCAACAATTGTAGTAATTTGCAAGCAAGTCCACTTGTAGTAGGATAAAATCTGCTGCCGCAAAATGATGAAACTTAGAGCTCCACACCAAAATGCATATAGAGTTAGTAACTTTATTATTGTTATTCTTCATGACTTGCCGACTTATTCCAAAAGTCGACCTACATGGCTGCAACGTATTATGTTGCGTAGATATATTCGATCAGAGTGAGGCCACGCTCCGCGCTTGGCGATTGCCCTTTGAGTCGGATGGACTCGCTTATCTTCGACGCTTCCTTGAGATTATTAGTTTATTTCTCATGAGTTGGCCTTGAGCCGAATTTATTCCCTTGTAATAAAGACTCTATATGAGAATCGTTAATGATATTCGGTGTGATTGAACTTTGATTACTTTATCGATGTAATTGTGAGTACCAAAGATGATCTTGGGATGGTATGCATACGTAGATTTGACCGATTTTGGGTCGGTCGCTACAATCGCCCATTGCCGGGCGCCTGGTTCCGCCTGGCGCCCATAATCGCCTCGCACCAATAGCCCACTATGGCCTCTCGTACATGGACGACGGGCCCCGCGCCCAGAACATTCTTAAAAATAAAATAAAAAATGAATTAATTAATTAATAAGTGAATTAATTAAGTTAATTAATCCGGTTCAATTAATCTAATTAACTAGTTAGTTTAACTAAACAGTAATTAGTTTAACCTAAACCTTAATTAACCTAACAGTGTATGACAGGTGGGTCCCACCGGGCCCACACGTCAGTTTGACCAGTCAACACCTCTGTTGACTGCTGACATCATGATGACATGAGCAAACACTGTTTTGGATAATGTTGAATTAAAATAATTAAATTAATCCTAAAAATGATTTAAATCTTTTAAAATTAATATAAAATAAACCGTAGCTCAGATGAAAAATACTTTCTACATGAAAGTTGCTCAGAACGACGAGACTAATCCGGATACGCAGCCCGTTCGTCCGCCACACATCCCTAACCTATCAAACACACAACTTTCCCCCTCCGGTTCATCTGTTCGAAAACGCGAAATACCGGGAATACTTTCCCGGATGTTTCCCTCCTCCGCCGGTATCACCTATTACCGCAATTGGGCACACCTAGCGTCACGCTTTATCATGTCATGCATCATCATGCATTTGTTTGCATTGTATTTATTGTTTCTCCCCCTCTTCTCTCGCTAGACACCGAGGCCGACGCCGCTGCTACCCAGTACGACTACGGTGTTGACGACCCCTCCTTCTTGCCAGAGCAATCAGGCAAGCCCCCCCCCTTGATCACCAGATATCGCCTATTCTTCTCTATACAACTTGCATTAGAGTAGTGTAGCATGTTACTGCTTTACGTTAATCCTATCCTGATGCATAGCCTGTCCTTGCTCTGCATCCTACATGCTTAGTATAGGATGCTAGTATTCCATCTGTGGCCCTACATTCTTGTCCGTCTGCCTTGCTATACTATCGGGCCGTGATCACTCTGGAGGTGATCACGGGTATATACTTATATACTTTACATTATATCTATGGTGACTAAAGTCGGGTCGGCTTGTAGGAGTACCTGCGAGTGGATCTTGTGGCGGAGCGACAAGGCAGGTTGAGACCACCTAGGAGAGAGGTGGGCCTGGCCCTGGTCGGTGTTCGCGGTTACTTTAATAACACGCTTAACGAGATCTTGGTATTTGATCTGAGTTGGGTCGTTGACCTTATACGCACTAACCGCCACGTGGGACAAGATATGGGCAACCGGCGTCGTGGTATCACCAAGCTCCTTTTAACGTCACGATCGAGCGGCGCGCGCGCCGGATTGGTCTCGAACGCCGCTAGGCTAGGTGCTTCTCGGCACAGACGCAACGCGCAGTGTGCAATGGGCGATGGGCCGGCACTTCGCACGCATAGGATTTAGACCGGCGTGCTGACCGCTCTGTTGAGCCTAGGTGGGGCTGCGACGTGTTGATCTTTCGAGGCCGGACATGACCCAGGAAAGTGTGCCCGGCCAGAGGGATCGAGCGTGTCGGGTAATGTGGTGCACCCCTGCAGGGAAGTTTATCTATTCGAATAGCCGTGATCTACGGAACAGGACGACTTGGAGTTGTACCTTGACCTTATGACAACTAGAACCGGATACTTAATAAAACACACCCTTCCAAGTGCCAGATACAACCCGGTGATCGCTCTCTAACAGGGTGACGAGGAGGGGATTGCCGGGTAGGATTATGCTATACGATGCTACTTGGTGAACTTACCATCTACTCTCTTCTACATGCTGCAAGATGGAGGTGGCCAGAAGCATAGTCTTCGACTGGATTAGCTATCCCCCTCTTATTCTAGCATTCTGCAGTTCAGTCCACCGATATGGCCCTTTACACATATACCCATGCATATGTAGTGTAGCTCCTTGCTTGTGAGTACTTTGGATGAGTACTAATGGTTGCTTTTCTCCTCTTTCCCCCCTTTCCTTCTACCGGTTGTCGCAACGGATCTTGGAACCAGAGCCCGACGCCACCGTTGACAACAACTCCTACTACACCGGAGGTGCCTACTACTACGTGCAGCCAGCCGGCGACGACCAGTGAGTAGTTTAGGAGGATCCTGGGTGGAGGCATGTGCCTCTTCGATCTGTATCCCAGTTTGTGCTAGCCTTCTTAATGCAAACTTGTTTAACTTTTATGCGTACTCAGATATTGTTGCTTCCGTGACTTCGTCTATGATCGAGCACTTGTATTCAAGCCCTCGAGGCCCCAGGGTTGTATTATGATGCTTGTATGACTTATTTATGTTTTTAGAGTTGTGTTGTGATATCTTCCGTGAGTCCTCGATCTTGATCATTACGCTTTTGCGTGTATGATTAGTGTACGATTGAATCGGGGGCGTCACAAGTTGGTATCAGAGCCGACTGCCTGTAGGAATCCCCCTTCCACACTCCTTGGTCGAACTCGAGTCTAGACATTACAAAACTTTTACTAACATGGTTGTGTGTCTTACGGGCCCACGTCGCCATTGGGTGGTACTAGGATCTTTTACTCCTCAACCTTTACTCTGGGACTATGAACTCTCTTCTACTCGGGTTAAACGAATTTACTAACTCTAACACTAGGATCCCATGACCACATTCACCCCAAAGTTGGATAAGCCATAGTTATTCCTTAGAATAATATTTTGAAACATCTTTGTTTTCAGATGGAACCCACGAGGCAGGTCGTGTGCCACACGACGGCCATTGGTGCCTCGGGATCATTTGCTGTGCAAGCTGAGATGATGGCCTATTTGGGTTATCGCTGGCACCCTGAGTACACCGTCTTCGAGGAGTACTAGGACTTTAACCAGGAGCAGTATCGTGCCATCGTCCACCTCTACTCTCGGGAGTATGACTCCACTACTGTGTTGCACACCGCTCATGGTGTTGGAGTGACCATCGATATGGCTGTCCACGATGCTGCTTATGCTGCTCTGACACGTCTTCGTGGAGAGTATCAGGAGTTGGACACCTCCCCCTTCAGGCACATTGCTATCGCATCCGATGTTGGTGCGGAGGGTTACTACACTGCTGCCTACTCCACTGTCACCCGAGAGCCCTTCTACCATCAGAACCTAGTTCTGCATGCTGATGGGTTGGATCGAGCTAACCGAGCTCTTTGCCACGAGTTGTACACCACCCGTCAGCACCTTTACCGTGCTCTGACGCTGTTGCACCCCTTTGTCCGATCTAAAGAGTTGCCCCGTTCTGCGATCTACCCAGCCAGGACTGTGATGCCCCAGGGTGTCGGCTGGCCAGATGTGGGAGGCTACTCTCCCGCACTTGGTCCTCTTCTGCCACTTGAGCGTCAGGTTCTACACCGGAGTATCCGCGGACCCCAGGTTGCTGGCGTGGAGTTCCTGATGCGACACTGCCAGCTTTCAGGCTATACCTACCTCCACAGTTCCTCCTGGGACTGATGTAGGCTTGCTTGTTAGTGTTAGATGCATTCGCCGCGAGCCTACGTGCCGCGGGTGATGTCTTTAGTCTATTTACTGAACTCTGTGTGCCGAACTCTATGCATGATCCCTTTTGTAAGATATGCCGACTACTATGTAGTATCTATCGTGCTGCTTTCATTATGCATGTTTCATCATGAATGATTCTTGTCTTTGCAAATTTCTCAATGCTGAACAAGCCATGTTATATATTAGCAGGATGGTTAGACCTGGTGGTCGTGGTAGTGGTGGCAACGCCCCACCACCACCTGAGTACATGGCTGGTATGATCCAACAGCTCGAGATGAATCGCCAGTTCATGGAGCATATGATGGCTCAGTTCCCTCGCCCCAATATGAACCAGCAACCAACCCCAGTAACTCTGCAGGATTTCATGCGCCTCAACCCAACTGTGTACCGCAGCTCAACTCAGCCTCTGGATGCTGATGACTGGCTTCGTGACATCACCTATGAGATGGAGTCTGCCGATGTAGCCCCTGCCAGCTATGTCACCTTTGCTTCCTTCTTCCCGAAGGGACCCGCAGCTCAATGGTGGGACAGCCACAGGAGTACTCTGCCAGCTGGAACAGTCATCACCTGGCCAGACTTCCAAGCTGCTTTTCATGCCCGCTTCATTCCTCAGGGAGTCATGGACCGGAAGAAGCGTGAGTTCCGTAGCCTCACCCAGGGCAACAAAACTGTGGAAGCTTATCAGCGGGAGTTTCTGGACTTGTCCCGCTATGCTGAAGAGGACATTGCAACTGATGCACGCAGACAGGAGAAGTTCCGTGACGGCCTTCAAGCTGACATCAAGCTTGCACTTCTAGTGCATGACTTTACTGATTTTGCCACCTTGGTGAACAAGGCCATCAATGTCGAAACTGGTCTGCAGGAATACCAGAGCTCTCACAGGCGTAACCGTGATACGGGCTCATCTTTGGGCCCGCCCTCGCAGAAGCGTAAGATATGGATTCTCAACAAAGATGTACCAGCTAACCGCACTGCCCCTAAGCGGACCTATGCTGCACCTCCCGCCTACTCCTCCAACTAGGCAACCAAGGCTTCCAGCTCCACCACCCCAAGCTCCTGTTCCCACTCCCAATAATGGTTTGTGCTTCAGGTGTGGTCTACCAGGGCACCGTTATAGGGAATGCAACCAGAACCAGAATCAACTGGCCCTTCCAGCAACTGGCCGTGGAAACAAACAACCCCGCAGCAACAATGCCAAGTCTTATGGTCGTGTTCACGCCAACCACGTTGATCTGAACGAAGCTCAAGACCAGCCTGCTACTGTGATTGGTACACTCCTTGTAAATTCAGTACCAGCATCCGTTTTATTTGATACAGGTGCATCGCATTCATTCATGTCAGAAGATTTTGCATACAAGAACGACGTTAAATGCGAGGAGATGAACACCTCGGTAGTGGTCAAAACCCCCGTGGGACAGTGTCAAACCTCCATGGTTGGCATCGACATCCCCGTGGAAATCGAAGGGCTGGAATTCTATGCCTCTCCCATTATCCTGAAGTCGTCTAACATCGACCTCATTTTGGGGATGGATTGGTTGAAAGCGCATACTGCTTCTATAGTTTGCGCCACTAAGACCGTCCATCTACTACACCCTTCAGATGAAATAGTTACTTACCAAGCTCATCTGGTGCAAAATGCCGAGGCAAGGCTCTATGCATTGAATGCATTGAACACTGCACCACTCGAGGGCATTGAAAACATTCCTGTCGTTCGCGAATTCCAGGACGTCTTTCCTGAAGAACTTCCAGGGATTCCCCCTGCTAGAGCTGTCGAATTCATCATCGACTTGAAACCAGGCACCACTCCTATAGCCAAGCGGCCCTACAAGATGTCGCCGCATGAACTCCTTGAGCTTAAGGAGGAAATTGACAAATCTCTTCGCAAAGGATTCGTTCGCCCAAGTTGCTCTCCTTGGGGAGCGCCTTCTCTCTTTGTCAAGAAGAAGGATGGGACAAACCGATTGGTCCAAGACTACCGTCCTATAAACCAAGCTACCATCCAGAATAAATATCCTCTTCCTCGGATCAAAGATCTGTATGATCAACTGGCTGGTTCATCAGTGTTCTCTAAACTCGACTTGAGGTTGGGTTATCACCAGATCCGTGTTTGTGAAGAGGATATCCCAAAGACCGCCTTCGTGACTCGATATGGTTCATACGAGTACACTGTCATGTCATTCGGCTTAACCAATGCTCCAGCCACCTTCTCTCGTCTGATGAACTATATATCCATGGATTACCTCGACAAGTTCGTCATGGTTTATCTGGATGATATCCTGGTATTTTCCAAGAACGAAGAGGAACATGCTGAACATCTTCGTCTTGTGCTGGAAAAGCTACGAGAGCATCGACTATATGCCAAGTTCTCCAAATGTGAATTATGGCTACCAGAAGTAACCTATCTTGGGCATGTCATCTCTAAGGATGGTATTGCCGTCAACCCTGAACGAGTCCAGGCTATTCTTGATTGGACTCTTCCGAAGACGTTAAGCAAGTCAGAAGTTTTCTCGGTCTCGCCAGCTATTGTTGTCGATTCGTCGAGAACTTCTCCAAGATCGTGAGGCCTCTGACTAACCTGTTGCATAAGGGCGTCAAGTTCCAACGGACAGACAAATGTCAAGAAAGTTTCCAGGAACTCAAAGACAAGTTGACTTCTGCCCCAGTGCTAGCTCCACCTGATACTAAGAAGGACTTCGTCATTTACTGCGACGCTTCCCGTCAAGGATTAGGCTGTGTCCTAATGCAAGACCGCAAAGTTATTGCTTATGCCTCTCGGTAATTGCACCCTCACGAAGAGAACTACCCAGTTCACGACCTCGAGCTTGCTGCTGTCATTCATGCACTGAAGCAGTGGCGACATTACCTTCTCAGTAATCGTTGCGAGATTCTCACTGACCACCAAAAGTCTGAAGTACCTGTTTACTCAGCCAGACCTGAACCTCCGTCAGCAGAGATGGATGGAGATTGTTGCAGACTTTGACTTGGGTATTTCCTATACACCAGGCAAGGCTAATGTAATGGTTGATACCTTAAGCCGCAAGTCTTACTGCAACCACCTCCAGGTTCACAAAGTTCAGCCCTCGCTTGTTGAAGAATTCAGAAAGCTGGACCTCCATATTGTTCCTCCGGGAGCACTTGCTCCCCCTCCCAAAGATTTCCCCAAACTGAACCTCCATGTTGTTCCCAAAGGTTCTCTCAACACCCTGGTTGCGAAACCAGATCTTGTGGACACCTTCAAATGGATAAGAAATGTGACGATGAAGTGGAGAGGATTAAGCATTATCTCGCAGAAGGAAAGCCCTCATTTTTCACTGTTGCTGATGATGGCACTTTATTCTTCAAAGGCCGCCTAGTGGTTCCGAGTAAGAAGGAAAACCTGGATATGACTCAGAAAGTTATGAAAGAAGCTCATGATACGCCTCTATGTAGCCATCCTGGTAGTACAAAGATGTACCAAGACATCCGTCAGAGATTCTGGTGGTCTAATATGAAGCAAGACATTGCTCGTTATGTTGCTGAGTGTGACGTTTGCCGTCGTATCAAAGCAGAACATCAAAGGCCTGCTGGAACTCTGCAACCTATCTCTATTCCTGAATGGAAATGGGACCATGTTGAGATGGACTTTGTCACTGGATTTCCCAAATAGCAGAAAGGTAATGATGCTATTCTTGTCGTCATTGACCGGCTTTCTAAAGTTGCACATTTTCTGGTAGTCAAAGAAACGATCACTGCTAGTCAGCTGGCAACTCTCTATATGTCCAAGATTGTTTCACTCCATGATATTCCATTGGTTATCAGCTCGGACCGTGGCAGCTTATTCACTTCAAGATTCTGGGCGAGTTTCCAAGAAGCTATGGGAACTCATCTATCATTCAGTACTGCGTTTCATCCTCAGTCGCAAGGGCAAGTTGAACGTGTCAACCAAGTTCTCGAAGACATGCTTCGAGCTTGTGTTATTTCCTTCAGCAAGGAATGGGAGGAATCTCTCCCGTATGCTGAGTTCTCTTATAATAATAGCTATCAAGCTAGTCTGAAGATGGCCCCCTTCAAAGTGTTATATGGACGAAAGTGCCGAACCCCTCTGAACTGGTCAGAAACTGGGGAACCTCCACTCTTTGGTCCGGATATTATCCAACATGCCGAAGAACAAGTCCGCATTATTCGCGAGAATATCAAGACTGCTCAGTCGCGTCAGAAGAGTCAGTATGACCGTAAACATAAAGACATGGTCTATCAACCTGGCGAAAAGGCCTATCTTCGAGTTACACCAATGAAGGGTGCTCACCGCTTTGGGATCAAGGGCAAGCTAGCTCCTCGCTATATTGGCCCATTCACTATTCTGGAAAGGCGTGGAGAAGTGGCATATCAACTGGAGCTTCCGCCGAACCTATCTCAGGTTCACGATGTGTTCCACGTGTCACAGCTCCACGCTGCTTCAAGGACCCAATCCGAGCAGTGGACCATGAAGTGCTCGAATTGCAACAGGACCTCTCCTATAAAGAGCATCCGGTCTGCATTCTCGACCAAGCTGAACGCCGCACATGTCAGAAGGCGATCAAGTTCCTCAAAGTCCAGTGGTCGCACCATTCTGAAGATGAAGCCACTTGGGAACGAGAGGACCGCCTGCGTGATGAATACTCCACATTGTTTCCCTCTACCTCCTAAATCTCGGGACGAGATTTCTTGTAGTGGAGGAGTTTTGTAATGCCCGGATAATCATGCTACAGTAATCCCACGTTAACGGTGCCACATCACCCCGGTTACTGTTGCTAATCTCGCGTTGGATCAAAAACTTTTTGAATTCAAAAGTTTAAATAAATGTCAGACGCCAAACTTTTCAAAAGTTAAAACAAAATTGTTCGGAAGGTGCCATAATTTGCATATGTAAATATGGTGTAATAAACACATTTTTATAAAATGCCTAAATGATTTAAAATGAAGTAAATAGAAAAGAAAATAAATAAAAGAAAGAAAACAACAAAACAGAAAGCTAACAAAAGAAAAGAAAAGAGAGAAGCCCCCCCGGGCTCCGGCCCAACAGGCCACCGGCCCAACTGGGCAAAGGCCCAGCCGGCCACTCCCCCACTCCTCCTTATCCACTCCCCCCAAACCCTAGCCAACCAACACCCCACTACCCCCACTCTTTCGCTTCCCCCCGATCCAGTTCTGGATCAGGATCGAGCCCGGCTCCGCTCCCGCTGCTCCCTGGCGCCTCGCCGCCCGACGCTGCCCCGACGCTCGACGCCGGACTTCTCCGCCGGACTGCCTTCCTCTACGCATGTCGTCGCCGTCATCCTCCCCAAGCACCATTGCCCCGTTCTCTGCATCCCCCCGTGAGCCCCCCTCTTTTCCTCCTTCCCAGCAGTCACCGCCGCGCACCGGCGCCCGTGCCCCACCCTGCTAGGCTAGGTCTGCTTCCGGCCGCGTACGCAACATGCAGGTGTGCAATGGGCGATGGGCCCAGACCCCTGCGTGCATAGGATTTAGACCGGCGTGCTGACCGCTCTGTTGAGCCTAGGTGGGGCTGCGACGTGTTGATCTTCCGAGGCCGGACATGACCCAGGAAAGTGTGCCCGGCCAGAGGGATCGAGCGTGTCGGGTAATGTGGTGCACCCCTGCAGGGAAGTTTATCTATTCGAATAGCCGTGATCTTCGGTAACATGACGACTTGGAGTTGTACCTTGACCTTATGATAACCAGAACCGGATACTTAATAAAACACACCCTTCCAAGTGCCAGATACAACCCGGTGATCGCTCTCTAACAGGGCGACGAGGAGGGGATCGCCGGGTAGGATTATGTTATACGATGCTACTTGGTGAACTTACCATCTACTCTCTTCTACATGCTGCAAGATGGAGGTGGCCAGAAGCGTAGTCTTCGATAGGATTAGCTATCCCCCTCTTATTCTGGCATTCTGCAGTTCAGTCCACCGATATGGCCCTTTACACATATACCCATGCATATGTAGTGTAGCTCCTTTCTTGTGAGTACTTTGGATGAGTACTCACGGTTGCTTTTCTCCCTCTTTTCCCCCTTTCCCTTCTACCTGGTTGTCGCAACCAGATGCTAGAGCCCAGGAGCCCGACGCCACCGTTGACAACGACTCCTACTACACCGGAGGTGCCTACTACTACGTGCAGCCTGCTGGCGACGACCAAGAGTAGTTTAGGAGGATCCCAGGCAGGAGGCCTGCGCCTCTTTCGATCTGTATCCCAGTTTGTGCTAGCCTTCTTAATGCAAACTTGTTTAACTTATGTCTGTACTCAGATATTGTTGCTTCCGCTGACTCGTCTATGATCGAGCACTTGTATTCGAGCCCTCGAGGCCCCTGGGTTGTATTATGATGCTTGTATGACTTATTTATGTTTTTAGAGTTGTTTTGTGATATCTTCCCGTGAGCCCCTGATCTTGATCGTACACATTTGCGTGTATGATTAGTGTATGATTGAATCGGGGGCGTCAGACGGCTGTCGGGACTGTGAGGATCCAGCACCAGAGGACTGATATGTCTCAGTTGTATCTATAATTTTTGATTGTTCCTTGCCAATATTATACAACTTTCATATACTTTTGGCAACTTTTTATACTATTTTTGGGACTAACATATTGATCCAAAGGCTCGGTGCAGTTCTGTTTGTTGCATGTTTTATGTTTTGAAACCCCATATCAAACGGAGTCCAAACGGGATAAAAACGGACGGAGATGGAATATTTGTGAAATATGGGAAGAAGAATCAACGCGAGACAGTGCCCGAGGGGGCCACGAGGCAGGGGGCGCGCCCCTGACCTTCGTGGGCCCCCCGTAAGGCGGTTGCTACTCTTTTTTGGCTGCGAGAAAGCTCATTTTCGGAGAAAAATCTGGGCGAAGGTTTCGATCCAATCGGAGTTACGGATCTCCGGATATATATAAGAAACGGTGAAAGGGCAGAATCACAGAACGCAGAAACAGAGAGAGACAGAGAGACAGATCCAATCTCGGAGGGGCTCTCGCCTCCCATGCCATGGAGACCAAGGACCGAGGGAAACCCTTCTCCCATCTAGGAGAAGGTCAAGGAAGAAGAAGAAGAAGGGGCCCTCTCCCTCTCTTCCGAAGGGCGGAGAACGCGCCGGGCCATCATCATCACCGCAATCTACACCAACAACTTCACCGCCATCATCACCAACTCTTCCCCCCTCTATGCAGCGGTGTAACCCCTCTTTTACTCGCTGTAATCTCCACTTAAACATGGTGCTCAACGCTATATATTATTTTCCAATGATGTATGGCTATCCTATGATGTTTGAGTAGATCCGTTTTATCCTACGGGTTAATTGATGATCGTGATTGGTTTGAGTTGCATGTTTTATTATTGGTGCTGTCCTATGGTGCTCTCCGTGTCGCGCAATGATACGTCTCCAACGTATCTATAATTTTTTATTGTTCCAATATTATATTCTGTTTTGGACATTATTGGGATTTATTATACAATTTTATATTATTTTTGGGACTAACCTATTAACCGGAGGCCTAGCCCAGAATTGCTGTTTTTGCCTATTTCAGAGTTTGAGAATATCAAACGGAGTCCAAACGGAATGAAACCTTCGGGAACGTGATTTTCGGAACGAACGTGATCCAGAGGACTTGGACCCTACGTCAAGAAAGCTACCAGGAAGCCACAAGGTAGGGGGGCACGCCTACCCCTGTATGCGCCTCCACCCTCGTGGGCCCCATGTTGCTCCACCGATGTCTTGCTTCCTCCTATATATACCTACGCCTTCAAACGATCGACACGGAGCCAAAAACCTAATTCCACCGCCGCAACCTTCTATACCCATGAGATCCCATCTTGGGGCCTTTTCTGGAGCTCCGCCGGAGGGGGCATCAATCACGAAGGGCTTCTACATCAACACCATAGCCTCTCCGATGATGTGTGAGTAGTTTACCTCAGACCTTCGGTTCCATAGTTATTAGCTAGATGGCTTCTTCTCTCTTTTTGGATCTCAATACAATGTTCTCCCCCTCTCTCGTGGAGATCTATTCGATGTAATCTTCTTTTGCGGTCTGTTTGTTGAGACCGATGAATTGTGGGTTTATGATCAAGTTTATCTATGAACAATATTTTAATCTTCTCTGAATTCTTTTATGTATGATTGGTTATCTTTGCTAGTCTCTTCGAATTATCAGTTTGGTTTGGCCTACTAGATTGATCTTTCTTGCAATGGGAGAAGTGCTTAGCTTTGGGTTCAATCTTGCGGTGTCCTTTCCTAGTGACAGTAGGGGCAACAAGGCACGTATTGTATTGTTGCCATCGAGGATAACAAGATGGGGTTTATATCATATTGCATGAGTTTATCCCTCTACATCATGTCATCTTGCTTAAAGCGTTACTCTGTTCTTATGAACTTAGAACTCTAGATGCATGCTGGATAGCGGTCGATATGTGGAGTAATAGTAGTAGATGCAGGCAGGAGTCGGTCTACTTGTCTCGGACGTGATGCCTATATACATGATCATACCTAGATATTCTCATAACTATGCTCAATTCTATCAATTGCTCAACAGTAATTTGTTCACCCATCGTAATACTTATGCAGGCAGGAGTCGGTCTACTTGTCTCGGACGTGATGCCTATATACATGATCATACCTAGATATTCTCATAACTATGCTCAATTCTATCAATTGCTCAACAGTAATTTGTTCACCCATCGTAATACTTATGCTCTTGAGAGAAGCCAAGCCACTAGTGAAACCTATGGCCCCCGGGTCTATTTTCCATCATATTGATCTTCCAACACTTAGTTATTTTTATTGCTTTCTATTTTACTTTGCATCTTTATCATAAAAATACTAAAAATATTATCCTATCATATCTATCAGATCTCACTCTCGTAAGTGACCGTGAAGGGATTGACAACCCATTTATTGCGTTGGTTGCGAGGATTTATTTGTTTGTGTAGGTGCAAGGGACTCGTGCGTGTCCTCCTACTGGATTGATACCTTGGTTCTCAAAAACTGAGGGAAATACTTACACTACTTTACTGCATCACCCTTTACTCTTCGAGGGAAAACCAACGCAGTGCTCAAGAGGTAGCAAGAAGGATTTTTGACGCCGTTGCCGGGGAAGCTCACACAAGGTCAAGTCAAGATTTGGACTCCCGACAACGAGCCATTTCTGGCGCCGTTGCCGGGGAGTCTACACAAAAGTCAACACATCAAGTACCCATCACAAACCCTTATCTCCCGCATTACATTATTTGCCATTTGCCTCTCGTTTTCCTCTTCACCACTTCACCCTTGCCGTTTTATTCGCCCTCTCTTTTCCGCTCGCCTTCCTTTCGCCATGTCAGAATAAAAAAGGGTTGGGGTTTCTCTCCAGAGTTTTAGCACTTTAGACAATCCTTCTATTTTATCTAAACTCATAAATAGAGATACTATGGAAAAACCTGCCGGAGTTATCAATGAGAATCTTAATAATTTTGATGAAGATGATTATGGAATTTTTCGTTATTTACTCGATGAATCTTTGAAAGATGCTTGGGATAGGCTGTTAAAGATCTGGGCTAGCTATGTACCCCAATATCAAATTGAGGTTTACTTAAAAAGCTTTTATGTTGGGTTGCCCGCTTCATTAAAACAAGTTTTAGATTCTATTTTTATAGAGGGTTTTCTTGAAGGGGACCCCATAGATACCTATGAAAAGATGAAAAATATATTTGGGCACCCCACGAATGAGAAAGTTGAATCCACATCTCTTTTGCTCTCTTACCAAAACGAATCTATCAAAGAAATAAAAGCTAGCCTAGATGCCAATTCCCACAACGTGCTTAATCTTTCTTCTACCATTAATAGCCATGTGATTTATCAAAATAGAAAGATTAATCCCATAGATAAAAAGTTTGCTCTTTTCTTCCCTAAAACCAAAGATGGCAATACCTAGATCTATCCTTGCTATTATGCCTAGCTAGGGGCGTTAAACGATAGCGCTTGTTGGGAGGCAACCCAATTTTATTTTTAGTTTTTTTTTTTGCTTTTTTGCTTTTGTTTAGGAATAAATATTTGATCTAGCCTCTGGTTAGATGTCTTTTTATGTTTTAGTTAGTGTTTGTGCCAAGTTTAACCTATAGGATCTTCTTGGATGATAGTTATTTGATCTTGCTGAAAATTCCAGAAACTTTCTGTTCACGAAAATACTCCCTCCGTTCGGAATTACTTGTCGTAGAAATGGATGTATCTAGATGTATTTTAGTTCTAGATACATCCATTTTCGAGACAAGTAATTCCGAACGGAGGGAGTAATTGTTAAAAATCACCAGAACGTGATACAATATTGATTCCAATTGCTGCTGATCGATAAAAAAATTGTCTACGTCGTCCTATTTTGGTAGATTTTTTGGAGTTCCAGAAGTTTGCGTTAGTTACAGATTACTACAGACTGTTCTGTTTTGACAGATTCTGTTTTTCGTGTGTTGTTTGCTTATTTTAATGAATCTATGGCTAGTAAAATTGTTTATAAACCATAGATAAGTTGGAATACAGTAGATATAACACCAATATAAATAAATAATGAGTTCATTACAGTACCTTGAAGTGGTCTTTTGTTTTCTTTCGCTAACGGAGCTCACGAGATTTTCTGCTGAGTTTTGTGTTGTGAAGTTTTCAAGTTTTGGGTGAAAGATTTGATGGATTATGGAACAAGGAGTGGCAAGAGCCTAAGCTTGGATATACCCATGGCACCCCCATGATAATATAAGGACACCTAAAAGCCAAAGCTTGGGGATGCCCCGGAAGGCATCCCCTCTTTCGTCTACTTCCATCGGTAACTTTACTTGGAGCTATATTTTTATTCACCACATGATATGTGTTTTGCTTGGAGCGTCTTGTATGATTTGAGTCTTTGCTTTTTAGTTTACCACAATCATCTTTGCTGTACACACCTTTTGATAGATACACACATGATTTGGAAATTATTAGAACACTCTATGTGCTTCACTTATATCTTTTGAGTTATATAGTTTTTGCACTAGTGCTTCACTTATATCTTTTAGAGCACGGTGGTGGTTTTGTTTTATAGAAACTATTGTTCTCTCATGCTTCACTTAGATTATTTTGAGAGTCCTACAAAACAGCATGGTAATTTGCTTTAATTATAATAGGCATCCAATTAAAAAATTTCTTATGAGTGTGTTGAATACTATGAGAAGTTAGATGCTTGATAATTGTTTTGAGACATGGAGATGGTGATATTAGAGTCATGCTAGTTGAGTAGTTTTGAATTTGAGAAATACTTGTGTTAAAGTTTGTGATTCCCGTAGCATGCACGTATGGTGAACCGTTATTTGATGAAGTCGGAGCATGATTTATTTATTGATTGTCTTCCTTATGAGTGGCGGTCGGGGACGAGCGATGGTATTTTCCTACCAATCTATCCCCCTAGGAGCATGTGCGTAATACTTTGCTTCGATAACTTGTAGATTTTTGCAATAAGTATATGAGTTCTTTATGACTAATGTTGAGTCCATGGATTATACGCACTTTTCTTCCTTCCACCATTGCTAGCCTCTCTAATACCGCGCACTTTTCGCCGGTATCATACACCCACCATATACCTTCCTCAAGAGACAAACCATACCTACCTATCATGGCATTTCCATAGCCATTCCGAGATGTATTTGTGGCAAAGCCACCATTCATAATTCTTTCATACATGTCACTCTTGATTCATTGCATATCCCGGTACACCGCCAGAGGCATCCACATAGAGTCATATTTTGTTCTAAGTATTGAGTTGTAAGTAAATATAAGTGTGATGATCATCATTTTTAGAGCATTGTCCCAAGTGAGGAAAGGATGATGGAGACTATGATTCCCCCACAAGTCGGGATGAGACTCCGGACGAAAAAGAAAAAAAAAGAAAAAAAAAGAGGCCATAAAAAAAGAACAGGCCCAAATAAAAAAATGAGAGAAAAGAGAGAGAAGGGACAATGTTACTATCATTTTACCACACTTGTGCTTCAAAGTAGCACCATGATCTTCATGATAGAGAGAGTCTCCTATGTTGTCACCTTCATATACTAGTGGGAAATTTTCATTATAGAACTTGGCTTGTATATTCCAATGATGGGCTTCCTCAAAATGCCCTAGGTCTTCGTGAGCAAGCAAGTTGGATGCACACCCACTTAGTTCCTTTTGTTAAGCTTTTATATACTTATAGCTCTAGTGCATCCATTGCATGGAAATACCTACTCACTCACATTGATGTCTATTAATGGGCATCTCCATAGCCCATTGATACGCCTAGTTGATGTGAGACTATCTTCTCCTTTTTTTGTCTTCTCCACAACCACCATTCTATTCCACATATAGTGTTATATCCATGGCTCACACTCATGTATTGCGTGAAGATTGAAAAGTTTGAGAACATAAAGTATGAAACAATTGCTTGGCTTGTCATCGGGGTTGTGCATGATTTAAATACTTTGTGTGATGAAGATAGAGCATAGCCAGACTATATGATTTTGTAGGGATAACTTTCTTTGGCCATGTTATTTTGAGAAGACATAATTGCTTAGTTAGTATGTTTGAAGTATTATTATTTTTATGTCAATAATGAACTTTTATCTTGAATCTTTCGGATATGAATATTCATACCACAATTAAGTAGCATTTCACATTAAAAATTATGTTTTTATCATTTACCTACTCGAGGACGAGCAGGAATTAAGCTTGGGGATGCTTGATACGTCTCCAACGTATCTATAATTTTTTATTGTTCCATGCTATATTATATTCTGTTTTGGACTATATTATTTTTGGGACTAACCGATTAACCGGAGGCCCAGCCCAGAATTGCTATTTTTTTTCCTATTTCAGAGTTTCGCCGAAAAAGAATATCAAACGGAGTCCAAAAGGAACGAAACCTTCGGGAACGTGATTTTCGGAACGAACGTGATCCAGAGGACTTGGACCCTACGTCAAGAAAGCTACCAGGAAGCCACGAGGTAGGGGGGCGCGCCTACCCCCCCACCCCCCCCCAGGGTGCGCCCTCCACCCTCGTGGGCCCCATGTTGCTCCACCGACGTACTTCTTCCTCCTATATATACCTACGTACCCCCAAACGATCAGATACGGAGCCAAAAACCTAATTCCACCGCCGCAACCTTACCCGTGAGATCCCATCTTGGGGCCTTTTCCGGAGCTCCATCGGAGGGGGCATCGATCACGGAGGGATTCTACATCAACACCATAGCCTCTCCGATGATGTGTGAGTAGTTTACCTCAGACCTTCGGGTCCATAGTTATTAGCTATGGCTTCTTCTCTCTTTTTGGATCTCAATACAATGTTCTCCCCCTCTCTCGTGGAGATCTATTCGATGTAATCTTCTTTTGCGGTCTGTTTGTTGAGACCGATGAATTGTGGGTTTATGATCAAGTTTATCTATGAACAATATTTGAATCTTCTCTGAATTCTTTTATGTATGATTGGTTATCTTTGCTAGTCTCTTCGAATTATCAGTTTGGTTTGGCCTACTAGATTGATCTTTCTTGCAATGGGAGAAGTGCTTAGCTTTGTGTTCAATCTTGCGGTGTCCTTTCCCGATGTGATGAGGGGCAACAAGGCACGTATTGTATTGTTGCCATCGGGGATAACAAGATGGGGTTTATATCATATTGCATGAGTTTATCCCTCTACATCATGTCATCTTGCTTAAAGCGTTACTCTGTTCTTATGAACTTAGAACTCTAGATGCATGCTGGATAGCGGTCGATGTGTGGAGTAATAGTAGTAGATGCAGGCAGGAGTCGGTCTACTTGTCTCGGACGTGATGCCTATATACATGATCATACCTAGATATTCTCATAACTATGCTCAATTCTATCAATTTCTCAACAGTAATTTGTTCACCCACCGTAATACTTATGCTCTTGAGAGAAGCCACTAGTGAAACCTATGGCCCCTAGGTCTAGTTTCCATCATATACCAAAAATATTATCCTATCATATCTATCAGATCTCACTCTCGTAAAGTGACCGTGAAGGGATTGACAACCCCTTTATTGCGTTGGTTGCGAGGATTTATTTGTTTGTGTAGGTGCAAGGGACTCGTGCGTGGCCTCCTACTGGATTGATACCTTGGTTCTCAAAAACCGAGGGAAATACTTACGCTACTTTACTGCATCACCCTTTCCTCTTCAAGGGAAAACCAACGCAGTGCTCAAGAGGTAGCACCCAAGCGCGAGGGATCCCCGCTGTAGGGTTTGCAATATGTTCATGATTTGCTTATGGTGGGTGGCGTGAGTGATAGAAGCACAGACCCGAGTAAGTAGGTTGTTTGCGTATGGGAGTAAAGAGGACTTGATACTTTAATGCCATGGTTGGGTTTTACCTTAATGATCTTTAGTAGTTGTGGATGCTTGCTAGAGTTCAAATCATAAGTGCATATGATCCAAGAAGAGAAAGTATGTTAGCTTATGCCTCTCCCTCATATGAAATTGCAATAATGATTACCGGTCTAGTTATCGATTGCCTAGAGACAAGTAACTTTCTTGTGTGACAACAAGCTCTCTAACAAAACTAACTTAGTTGTGTCTTCTTCTAAACAGCCCCTACCTTTTATTTACGCGCTCTTTATTATCTTGCAAACTTATCCAAAAACACCTACAAAGTACTTCTAGTTTCATACTTGTTCTAGGTAAAGCGAATGTTAAGCGTGCATAGAGTTGTATCGGTGGTCGATAGAACTTGAGGGAATATTTTTCTACCTTTAGCTCCTCGTTGGGTTCGACACTCTTACTTATCGAAAGAGGCTACAATTGATCCCCTATACTTGTGGGTTATCAAGACCTTTTTATGGCGCCGTTGCCGGGGAGTCATAGCGTAGGGTGAATATTCTCGTGTGTGCTTGTTTGCTTTATCACTAAGTAATTTTTATTTGCTGTTCTAAGTTGTTTTCTATCTTTATTTATGTGTAGGAAACATAAAATACCAAAAAATTAGTTGTACCTACTGAACCAATGGTTGAAGAACCACTCAAAATCTATCGCACTCCTGAAGCTTTTTACTTGGATCATCTTCGTTCCCTATGTGCTCGTGCTGAAACCCCAACTAGCTTAGTTGAGGGCAAATCTTTAGATGAGCATGCTTGTTATGTGCGACATCGCATATCTGAAAAAGGGAAACTTTTACTGGATCAAATTCATCGTTTGCAGTGCTATGCTTGGAATTTATGTGAAATATATGATTGTACTTGTTCTAAAAACCCCAAGAAACACCTTCCTTACCAATGTGAGTTTAGTGATAATGGAATCGTATCTTCATATACTAAGGGTGTTTATAATTACTATGATGTTCAACGAATTGAAGAATTTGTTGCTTTTAGGGGTACTTGTGAAATTGCTTCTTTTATTGAAGAGTGTGATGCTACTCTCTACAAATCTGAAATTTGGCCATACTTAAATATTGCTATGATAATTATGCTTCTAATCCTTATATTAAACCATATATTGAGGACTCCTCCACTGTCCAAGAAGAGACTAATATTTTGCAGGAGTCTATGGAAGAAGGAATTGATGAAATTGTGAGCTCACTGGATGAAAAAGATGACGAGGAGAGCAAAGAACAAAAGGAGGAAGAGCGGATTGATCACCCGTGCCCACCTTCTGATGAGAGTAACTCTTCAACTCATACATTGTTTAATTTCCCTTCATGCTTACCGAAGGATGAATGCTATGATGATTGTTATGATCCCATTGATTCTTTTGAAATATCCCTTTTTGATGATGCTTGCTATGCTTGTGGCCAAGATTCCAATATGAATTATGCTTATGGAGATGAACTTGATATAGTTCCTTATGTTAAACATGAAATTGTTGCTATTGCAGCCACACATGATACTCCTATTATCTTTTGGAATTCTCCCGACTACACTATATCGGAGAAGTTTGCACTTATTAAGGATTATATTGATGGGTTGCCTTTTACCGTTGCACATGATGATTTTGATGAATATAATATGCATGTGCTTTCTGCTCCTACTTGCAATTATTATGAGAGAGGAACTATATCTCCACCTCTCTATGTTTCCAATATGATAAAATTGCAAGAAACTGTTTATACTATGCATTGGCCTCTACTATGTGTGCATGAATTGTTCTTTTATGACAGCAGATGCATAGGAAGAGAGTTATACTTCGTTGTTGCATGATATATGTTACTTTGTGCTCATTAATAAATCACAAATCATTGTTAATTAAAATTGGCTTTGATATACCTTGGGATCCGGGTGGATCCATTACTTGAGCACTATATGCCTAGCTTAATGGCTTTAAAGAAAGCGCTGCCAGGGAGACATCCCGGAAGTTTTAGAGAGTCATTTATTTTTGTTGAGTGCTTTCATATAGTTTAAAAAATAAATAAAGAGGGGAACCCAAAAATTCTCAAAAAGGAAAGTGAAAGTGAGAGAGACAAGCATTGTTGAAGTGGGGGAGCTCCTTGAACTTTGTTCATGCTCACGGAAACTTTGTGAATCTTGATTATAGAAACTTTCCAACAAAAATAATTATCCCCTTGTACAATTCCATCGTATAATAAAAATAATGTGCCAAGGTTTGCCTTTAGGATGTTTACAATGCTTGTTGGTTTGTACGGTGCCGGACAGAAACTTTGGCTGCAGTGCGTGATTTTACATTTTTTACTGGAATCTCAACTGGTTCTGAAACTTTTTGCACTGTCTTGCTTTACAATTTTTTTTATTTTTCCTAATTTTGGTAGAATTTTTGGAGTACAATAAGTATGGTTAATGTTCATATTATTACAGGCTGTTCTATTTTAGACAGATTCTATTTTTGATGCATAGTTTGCTTGTTTTGATGAAACTATCAATTTCTATCAGTGGATTAAGCCATGAAAAAGTTATATTACAGTAGCTACAATGAAAAAACAAAATATGAATTTGTTTGCAACAATACTTAGAGTAGTGATTTGCTTATTATACTAATGGACCTTACCTAGTTTTCTGTTGAGTTTTGTGTGGATGAAGTGTTCGAAGATCGAGGATGTCTTGATGTGAGGAGAAGAAGGAGAGGCAAGAGCTCAAGCTTGGGGATGCCCAAGGCACCCCAAGTATATATTCGAGGAGACTCAAGCGTCTAAGCTTGGGGATGTGATGACCCACAAGTATATGGGATCCATCGTAATCCTTTCGATAAGTAAGAGTGTCGAACCCAACGAGGAGCAGAAGGAAATGATAAGCGGTTTTCAGCAAGGTATTCTCTGCAAGTACTGAAATAAGTGGTAACAGATAGTTTTGTGATAAGGTAAATTGTAAGGAGCAACAAGTAACAAAAGTAAATAAGGTGCAGCAAGGTGGCCCAATCCTTTTTGTAGCAAAGGACAAGCCGGAACAAACTCTTATAATAGGAAAAGCGCTCCCGAGGACACATGGGAATATCGTCAAGCTAGTTTTCATCACGCTCATATGATTCGCGTTCGGTACTTTGATAATTTGATATGTGGGTGGACCGGTGCTTGGGTGCTATTCTTACTTGAACAAGCATCCCTCTTATGATTAACCTCTATTGCAAGCATCTGCAACTACAACAAAAATATTAAGGTAAACCTAACCATAGCATGAAACATATGGATCCAAATCAGCCCCTTACGAAGCAACGCATAAACTAGGGTTCAAGCTTCTGTCACTCTAGCAACCCATCATCTACTTATTACTTCCCAATGCCTTCCTCTAGGCCCAAATAATGGTGAAGTGTTATGTAGGCGACGTTCATATAACACCACTAGAGGCTAGACAACATACATCTCATCAAAATATTGAACGAATACCAAATTCACATGACTACTAATAGCAAGACTTCTCCCTTGTCCTCAGGAACAAACGTAACTACTCACAAAGCATATTCATGTTCATAATCAGAGGGGTAATAATATGCATAAAGGATATGAACATATGATCTTCCACCAAATAAACCAACTAGCATCAACTACAAGGAGTAATCAACACTACTAGTAACCTACTAGCACCAATCCCGGACTTGGAGACAAGAATTGGATACAAGAGATGAACTAGGGTTTGGAGATGAGATGGTGCTGGTGAAGATGTTGATGGAGATTGCCCTCTCCCGATGAGAGGAGCGTTGGTGATGATGATGGCGATGATTTCCCCCTCCCGGAGGGAAGTGTCCCCGGCAGAAAAGCTCTGCCGGAGCCCTAGATTGGTTCAGCCAAGGTTCCGCCTCGTGGCGGCGGAGTCTCGTCCCGAAAGGTTGCTTACGATTTTTTTCTCATCGAAAGACTTCATATAGGAGAAGATGGACGTCGGAGAGCCACCAGGGGGCCCACGAGGTAGGGGGGCACGCCCAGGGGGGAGGGGCGCACCCCCCACCCTTGTGAGCAGGGTGTGGCCCCCCTGGCCTTCATCTTTGGCGACGATTTTTATTTATTTATTTTAAGGTATTCCGTGGAGTTTCAGGACTTTTGGAGTTGCGCAGAATAGTCCTTCAATATTTGCTCCTTTTCGAGCGCAGAATTCCAGCTGCCGGCATTCTCCCTCTTCATGTAAACCTTGTAAAATAAGAGAGAATAGCCATAAGTATTGTGACATAACGTGAAATAACAGCCCATAATGCGATAAATATCGATATAAAAGCATGATGCAAAATGGACGTATCAACTCCCCCAAGCTTAGACCTCGCTTGTCCTCAAGCGAAAAGCCGATAACAATAAATATGTCCTCATGTTTAGAGGTAGAGGCGTCGATAAAAATAAAATACGGACATGAAGGCATCATGATTATTCTCATAACAGCAACATACATAGATTTTGTCATATGATTACTCATGTTTAAGTGATGATCTTTTCACAAAGCCAAAGTATGAATCAGAAACCTTATTGAGCATCAACAAATTATAACCTCAGTCATTGAAGCAATTGCAATTTATCATAACATCGGAAATTGTCTATGTCAGAGCTTAAAAGAAAGTCCACATACTCAACTACCACTTAGTCCTTCATAATTGCTAGCACTCACGCAATACTTGTGGTTACGGAGTTTTAATCGGACACAGAGAAAGATAGGGGCTTATAGTTTTGCCCCACAACCTTTTACCTCAAGGGTAATGTCAACAATAATAATTCATGCTCCCCTACATCCAATTAGATATATATATCATGTTCTTTCCAACATGCTGGGCTTGCCAAAGGATAAAAATAAAAAGGGAAAGGTGAAGATCACCGTGACTCTTGCATAAGGTAGAGGATAATAATAAAAGATAGGCCCTTCGCAGAGGGAAGCAGAGGTTTCCATGCACTTTTATGGTTGGATGCACAAAATCTTAATGCAAAAGAACGTCACTTTATATTGCCCCTTGTATGTGAACCTTTATTATGCAGTCCGTAGCTTTTATTGCATTCACAACAAGTTCGTACAAAGCTTATTTCTCTGCACTAATAAGTCATGCATATTTAGAGAGCAATTTTTATTGCTTGCACCGATGACAACTTACTTGAAGGATCTTACTCAATCCATAGGTAGATATGGTGGACTCTCATGGCTAAACTGGTTTAAGGGTATTTGGAAGCACAAGTAGTATCTCTACTTGGTGCTGAGAATTTGGCTAGCATGAGGGGGAAAGGCAAGCTCAACACGTTAGAGGAACCATGACAACATACTTTATCTCAGATATAAGAAAACATAACTCATTATGTTGTCTTCCTTGTCCAACATCAACTCTTTAGCATGTCATATTTTAATGAGTGCTCCCAATCATAAAAGATGTCAATGATAATATATCTATATGTGAAACCTCTCTCTCCTTATTACTTCCTATTAATTGCAACGATGACCAAAACTATATTTGCCAACTCCCAACAACTTCTAATCATCATACTCTTTCTATGTGAAGTCATTACTTTCAATAAGATCAATATGAACTCTTTGTTTCTTTTTATTCTTTTTCTTCTAATCACTCAAGATCATGGCAAAGTAATCAAGCCCTTGACTCAACACTAATCTTTATTATATATAGCTCACAGACTCGATTGCAAAGAGGGATCATAAATCAAAACTTCAAAACTAGATCATGCCATGACTTTATTATACTATATCAAGATACTACTAATAGGATCGGACTAAGAAAAACGGTAAAGATAGGAGTTGTGATGGTGATACGATACCGGGGCACCTCCCCCAAGCTTGGCAGTTGCCAAGGGGAGTGCCCATACCCATGTGATTATGTCTCCTTCTTTGTTGTTGGCGGTGGAGGTGTTGTTGATGATGCAAGCTTGTCGTCCACCTTCCATGGCATAGGCTCACCCTCATAGAAGGATGATCGAGTGTCCGGAATCCTCAAATCTGCAACGGAAACAGCTCGAAACAAAAACAAAGGATATTTGCGTGATACGGGAGTCAAAACCTTTGGGAGAATATATAATGAATTTTTACCGACCGAAATACGTATCATGCAAGAAAACGGAGTCCGGAGGACACACGGGGTGCTCACGAGGTAGGGGGGCGCGCCCAGGGGGGTAGGGCGCGCCCTCCACCCTCGTGGAGGCCTCGTGTCCTCCCCGGACTGCTACTTATTTTTCTATTTTTCTAAATATTCCAAAACGGAGAAATATTGACTTAGAATTTGTTTTGGAGTCGGTTTACTTACCGTAACACATACCTATTCCTTTTCGGAGTCTGGAACGTTCTGGAAAGTGTCCCTTATGTATTCCTCCGGGGTTACGGTTTCAATAATATTAGTTTCAACATTTATAGGATTACCTGAGATATAGTGTTTGATCCTTTGTCCGTTTGCCACCTTCGGATTTGTGCCTTCGAAGTTGTTGATTTTTATGGCACCGGAACGATAGACCTCCTCGATAACGTAGGGACCTTCCCATTCAGAGAGAAGTTTTCCTGCAAAAAATCTTAAACGAGAGTTGTATAGCAATACATAATCACCTGCATTAAACTCACGCTTTTGTATCCTTTTATCATGCCATCTTTTAACTTTTTTTCAACAACTTGGCATTTTCATAAGCTTGGGTTCTCCATTCATCAAGTGAGCTGATATCAAATAACCTCTTCTCACCGGCAAGTTTGAAATCATAGTTGAGCTCTTTAATAGCCTAATATGCCTTATGTTCTAGTTCGAGAGGTAAGTGACATGCTTTCCCATAAACCATTTTATACGAAGACATACCCATAGGATTCTTATATGCAGTTCTATATGCCCATAATGCATCATCAAGTTTCTTGGACCAATTCTTTCTAGACCTATTAACAGTCTTTTGCAAAATTAACTTGAGCTCTCTATTACTCAATTCTACTTGACCACTAGACTGCGGGTGATATGGAGATGCAATTCTATGATTAACGTCATATTTAGCAAGCATCTTACGGAAAGCACCATGAATAAAGTGTGAACCACCATTAGTCATTAAATATCTAGGGACTCCAAACCTCGGAAAAATAACTTCCTTAAGCATTTTGATAGAAGTGTTATGATCAGCACTACTAGTTGGAATAGCTTCTACCCACTTAGTAACGTAATCAACAACAACTAAAATATGAGTGTATCCATTAGAGGCAGGAAAAGGTCCCATATAATCAAAGCCCCAAACATCAAATGGTTCAATAACAAGTGAATAATTCATAGGCATTTCTTGACGTCTACTAATATTACCAATTCTTTGACATTCATCACAAGATAAAACAAACTTACGGGCATCCTTGAAGAGAGTAGGCCAATAAAAACCAGATCGCAATACCTTATGTGCAGTTCTATCTCCAGCGTGGTGTCCTCCATAAGCTTCGGAGTGACACTTGCGTAGGATCATTCTGTTCATGCTCGGTACACAACGTCTAATAACACCATCTACTCCTTCTTTATAAAGACGTGGATCATCCCAAAAGTAATGTCGCAAATCATAAAAGAACTTTTTCTTTTGTTAGTATGTGAAGCTAGGTGGTATAAATTTAGCAACAATATAATTAGCATAATCAGCATACCATGGAGTGCTACGAGAAGTGCTTACGACATTTAATTGTTCATCAGGAAAGCTATCATCAATAGGTAGTGGGTCATCAAGAACATTCTCTAACCGAGATAAGTTGTCTGCAACGGGGTTCTCAACTCCTTTTCTATCAACAATATGCAAACCAAATTCTTGCAGCAAGAGAACCCATCTAATAAGTCTAGGTTTAGCATCTTTCTTTTCCATAAGATATTTAATAGCAGCATGATCGGTGTGAATAGTTACTTTAGAATCAACAATATAGGGTCTGAATTTATCACAAGCAAATACAACTGCTAAAAGTTCCTTTTCGGTAGTAGCATAATTTCTTTGAGCATTGTCTAGAGTCTTACTAGCATAATGGATAACATTTAATTTCTTATGAACTCTTTGCCCTAGAACAGCACCTACATCATAATCACTAGCATCACACATAATTTCAAAGGGTAAATTCAATCGGTGGCTGAACAATAGGTGCGAGACTAATGCTTTCTTAAGTATTTCAAATGCTTCTACACAATCATCATCAAAGACAAACGGTACATCTTTTGTAATAAATTAGTCGAGGTCGAGAGATTTTGAGAAGTCCTTAATGAACCTCCTATAAAATCCGGCGTGACCAAGGAAACTTCTTATACCTTTGATGTCCTTGGGACATGGCATCTTTTCAATAGCATCAACCTTGGCTTTATCAACTTCAATGCCTCTTTCAGAAACTTTGTGCCCCAAGACAATACCTTCCTTAACCATAAAGTGGCACTTTTCCCAATTCAAGACAAGATTAGTTTCTTCACATCTCTGCAAAACTCGATCAAGATTGCTCAAGCAATCATCAAAAGAGGAACCATAGACGGAAAAGTCTTCCATGAAAACCTCACAAATCTTTTCACAAAATCAGAGAATATAGCCATCATGCATCTTTGAAAGGTAGCAGGTGCATTACATAAACCAAAAGGCATACGCCTATAAGCAAAAGTACCAAAAGGGCATGTAAAAGTAGTCTTTGATTGATCTTTAGCCAACATGTATTTGAGAGAAACCGAATAACCATCTAGAAAGCAATAATGTGTATGTTTGCATAACCTTTCTATCATTTGATCAATAAAAGGTAAGGGGTAATGATCTTTCTTAGTATCTTTATTTAATTTGCGGAAATCAATTACCATCCAATAACCTGTAATAATTCTTTGCGGAATCAATTCATCTTTATCATTAGGGACAACAGTAATACCTCCCTTCTTAGGGACACAATGGACAAGACTTACCCACTGACTATCGGCAACGGGATAAATTATACCTGCCTCCAGAAGCTTGAGTATTTATTTTCTTACCACTTCTTTCATTTTGGGACTCAAACGTCGTTGAGGATCACGAACTGGTTTGGCATCCGCTTCCAAATTTATTTTATGCTGACATAGAGTGGGACTAATGCCCTTAAGATCATCAAGAGTATATCCAATAGCGGCACGGTCCTTCTTCAGAGTTTTCAATAATCTTTCTTCTTCATACTCTGAAAGGTTAGCACTAATAATAACATGATATATTTTCTTTTCATCAAGATAAGCATACTTAAGATTATCAGGCAACGGTTTGAGCTCAAATACGGGATCACCCTTGGGTGGAGGCGGATCCCCTAGGATTTCAACAGGCAAACTGTGTTTCAGAATAGGTTCTTGTTGTGACGCCCTCGATTCAATCGTACAGTAATCATGCACGCAAATGTGTACGATCAAGATCAAGGACTCACGGGAAGATATCACAACACAACTCTAGACACAAATTAAAATAATACAAGCTTTATATTACAAGCCAGGGGCCTCGAGGGCTCGAATACATAAGCTCGAATACACAAGAGTCGCCGAAGCAACAATATCTCGAGTACGAAATGAGTTAGACAAGTTTGCCTTAAGAAGGCCAGCACAAAAGCAACATCGATCGAAAAGGCAAGGCCTCCTGCCTGGAGCCTCCTAACTACTCCTGGTCGTCGCGGTCTTCACGTAGTAGTAGGCATCGACGGTGGCATCGCGCCCCGGGCTTCGACATCTGGTTGCATCAACCGGAAAGAAGAAGAAAGGGGAAACAGGGAAGCAAAGCAACCGTGAGTACTCATCCAAAGTACTGCAAACAAGGATCTACACTACATATGCAACATTATCAAAGGGAGGATGTATATGTGGACTGGCTGCAGAAATGCTAGAATAGAGAGAAGGCCTAGTCCTATCAAGACTAGCATCTTCCGAAACCACCATCTTGCAAACAACCGGAGGGAGTAGAGTAGCATAAAGTAAGTAGTAGAAGTGTTATCAACCTCGGCGGAGATCCTTTCTCGACTCCTGCGAGAAAGGCATCCTAGAGCCATACTATCCGTTATCATCACAATCAAATCCTCATCACCATCCAGTTCTCATCACAAGTATCTAGTTCTAGTTGTATCGATCGGGATACAACTCCAAGTGTCCGTTACCGTAGGACAGGCTACCGATAGATGTTTTCTTCCCTGCAGGGGTGCACCAACTTACCCACCACGCTCGCTTAACTCCGGCCGGACACACTTTCTAGGGTCATGCCCGGCCTCGGCCAAACAATACGCCGCAACCCGACCTAGGCTTAATAGAGAGGCCAGCACGCCGGACTAAACCTATGCCCCCAGGGTTCATGGGCCATCTCCCCAGGAACTCCTGCACGTTGCGTGGGCGGCCGGTGAGCAGACCTAGCTACCTCCTTCAACAAGGCAAAGCGCCACGCAGTCCAACCCGGCGCCGCCGCCGGTCGCCGACGTCTATTAAGCTTCGGCTGATGTATACGACGCAGAACGCCCATACTATGCCCACGTGATGGTTAGTGCTATCAGGCCAGAGGCCCCTCGGATCAAATATCCAAATCGTAGTGGATTAGGAACGCGCGGTAACAAGAAGAGACTCACGAAAGATGTAACCCCGTTGCCCGCCTCGAGGACTTGCGGCAAGGGCTAGGAATGCCCGCCACGCCTCGTAATTATCTCGCGGGCACCCTCCGTGTCAACCCGACTCCACATCACTCGCAATTAAGCTCGCTGGTACCCTCGTGGTCGACCGTCTTTCCAAGTAACCGTGGTAAAGTCCAAGTATCCGTGTGTCCAAACATCAACGGGAAAACCCGAGGAATCACCCCCGATGAATTTCACTAGATGTAATCATCAAGGTGAGCGTAAGAGGAATCACCCTCGAGGTTCACACTTGAGGGGTTGCACGACAGAGTCGTATCGGAAGTGGTTAAGGAGGAAATCACCCTCGATGACCACGACCGAATAACTACTCTACAGAGATCTCATCAGGAGTGATGTATGAGGTTCCACCCTCGGCACTCGATGGTAACTCTGCAGAGTCGAGCAACGAAGGGGCGTGATGTGACGTGAGGTGTCGGGGTCTGGTCTTCGATCCCGTTGATCGGGTCTTCGATAATCCAGCAGGCGATCGGGACAAAGTGGGGTCACCGATGGATCTCTAACCAACCTATACTAAGCAGTTTAGGATAGCAGGTAAGGTACAACAATAGATACAAAAATAGGCTATGCATTAGAATAGGAGCAATCAATAACAGTAGCAAAATCTAATGCAAGCATGAGAGAATGGAATGGGCGATATCGGGATGATCAAAGGGGGGGCTTGCCTGGTTGCTCTGGCAAGGAGGGGTTGTCGTCGACGTAGTCGATCACCAGGGTATCATTGGCCTCGGGGTCTACCAGAGAGAAGAGGGGAAAGAAACAGTAAATATAAAGCAGGCATAGCATCACCAAGCATAACATGGCAATAAGTTGTGCCGGGTGTGACCTAACGTAAGGCTACACGATAAAGGAGAAGGGGAAAATCAACCGGGAATGTTTTCCCGGTTCCGGACCTGTGTCAGACAGATGATCGGAGGGGGAATATTCCATGTTCAGCATGCTAGAGGCATTTGACAGGTGAACGGACCACATATTCGGATTCGTTGGATTTTTCTGAGCAACTTTCATATAGAAAACATTTTCATCCGAGTTACAGATTATTTTATATGAATTTTCTAAGTTTTAAACATATTCTGGAATTATTTAAAATAACAAAAAAGATAAAATGACGTCAGCATGACGTAGGAGTGACGTCAGCAGTCAACAGTCTGGTTGACTGGTTAAAACTGACACGGGGGACCCACCTGTCATAGACAGTGGGTTAAAAAGAGTTCAAACTAATCTAAATTTAGTTAGTAAAACTACTGGGCCCACCTGTCAGTGTCTAATTAACTAAACTAATTTGTTTATTTATTAAAATGTTTTAGTTAGAGGATTAAGCGGTGGGACCCGACGTCGCTGGTCGGGCTCGCCCATCAAGATAGTTGACCAGGTCAACTGGTCAACAGGGGACCAGGGGCCCCACTGGCAGTGACCCGGGGGTGGCCCCAAGTGTGCCACGTCGGCGGCCGGCGACGGAGCGGCTCCGACGACCAAAGCAACGGCGGCGCCTCGCCGGAGTTGGCCGGAGCCGCGCTACAGGGGGCCTTCAGACCTGCGGCTTGGACCTAAGGGTGCGGCTCGGCGCTGCACACACGATGGTGACGACGAACGGCCTCGGGGACGACCGGAGTATCGCCGGTGGCGAGTGGAGGCGGCAGCGGTGATCGGGAGCGCATTGGGAAAAGCCTACGGGGTGGTTAAAACGAGCGCCGTGACGCGCGTTCGAACGAGGGGAGCCGCACGCATCCAACATCGGCGGTCCCGAGTGCTGGGATGGCCTAGAGCCACGGCAGCGCTGACCGGAGCAGCGCCGGAGTTCGGACGTCGACGGATTCGAGCGTCCAGGGCACGACAAGGGTGGCGGAGGGGTGCGTTGAGCAGCTAGGAGCTCCAGGAGCTCGGTGGTGGCGCTAGCGTGGCACTAGGAGCATCAGGGCGACTGCAATGAGTTCAACGACGGAGCTCGTCTCGGCCATGGCGGGCCGGCCCGCCCGGCACGTATGGAAGCAAAAAGAGAGGGGGGAAGTGTAGCTCACAGTGAGCCTGCAGATGTGCTGAGTGGGCTCGGGGAAGGCGCGAGGTGGCCGAATTCGACGCCGGCGTTCGTCGGAGTAGAGGAAGAAGAAGAGGTCGCCGCGCTCGCTGTGGGGCTCCTGGCTTGGTCCGGTGGTCAAGGAAGACTTCGCGGGGTACGACGGCGCTCGGGGAATCATCGGAGAGGGACGGGGACAGCGGTGGCCGCGGTCAGCACGGCGGACGGCGCACGGCACGTCGCCGAGGCAGATCTGGAGGAGGGGGAGCGAGTGTGCGAGGGGATAGGGACTAGCGCGAGTGGAGGGGGGAGGCAGGGCAAGTGGGAGGCGAGGGGGCCGAGGCGTCGGGGCGGTGGAGGCCTTATCCTCTCGTCGGGCATCGCCGGCGAGGTGGTTGGGTGGCGACCGTGCCCGCGGTCGCTCGAACAAGAAGGCGACCGGGGGAGCGTGGGAGGCTGGGCTGGCCAGCTGGAGTGGGCCAGTTGGCTCTGGCCGCTTGGCCATCTGGGCCAAGGCCCAGTGGGGAGGGGGGCTTCTTTTCATCTTAAAATTAAAATAGAGAGACGAACAGTTTTTTTTTAGCATCCAAGGGATTTAGGAAAAATATGGGACTTGGCCCATAAATTCCTCCACATTTTTAGTATTGCCACAAATAGTTTGGAGGCAAGAGGAATTGTCTAGGAATTTTGGAAATTGGGAATGGCATATTTAAATGCTGCTGGAACAATAATTAATTTCCACGGGCAATTTGGGAATTCCAAAGATGTTGGATTCAACATGACAAATATCTAGGGATTATTTGCCATAGGATGAACTATTTTATTTGCATGAAAGAAGAAGCAAATATTTGACATGCAATTTGAATTTGAATTTGAAGCAGATTTTGGACAAGGGGCATTTTGGCATGATGATCATGATGACATGACCTTCATTAATGAGAGATTACTGTAGTGTGATGCTGGGGATGTTACAAATCTCCTCCACTACAAGAAATCTCGTCCCGAGATTTAAGTGGGGAAGTAAAGAGTAACTTCGGGTGAACTGGCCCTTAATTATATGGTTAATTGTCTGGTGAAAAAAATGCAGGGAATGTGACAGAAGTATCCCTCGAGTTGAATTTTAAGAAAACGTCGAGAGTAAAATATGAAGGCACAATAAGAAGTTTCAACCGAATGGACAAACGATTGATACCTGAACAGAGTGTGAGAAAGGGGTTCAGAGCATCGGGAATAGATCATCTCTCGGAAGGTGGCTCGTGACATGATATGAAGCCAAATGCAAGTATATTTTGGAATCAAAGATATACAGGAGAGTTAGATTTCGATCCTGTGGTACTGTGGGTTATGGGCCCACCTTGTGTGTTCAGAGGAGGAAAAGCAGCGACATCTTGCACGGATATGATAGCAAGGCATGTCATAGGATAGCATGTCAGTTATGTTGGCATCAACGTTGGTACCAAGGGCGAGGGACGAAGAGAACCATTTTCCTGCTCGTTGGAACGAGGCGGACCATTAGGCAAAGTTCTTGTCCATCGGTGGTTACCAGAATATCAACAACAATAGTAATAGGGTTTTACTGTAAGAGTTGTACACCAAGATGTTTATTTAAGCAGAAGAATATTACTGCTTAGATCATATAGATCACAAGAAAGGTTAAACAAAACAATGGAAAGGAAAATGTGATCATCAAATTAAGCGAGAACATTGAAAGGAAAATGTGTTTACACACAAGAATTGGGAGTATATCCTTCCCACGGGGAAGCGGAGCAGGATATACATGATATGACAGCAAGTTCAAAAGCATTTAGATAAGGGGGGCGAGGGAAGAATCATGATATTACCCATACAACGGTGTTTGTATAATAGATCAAGAAACATTCGACAATGTGCTTCCAATGTTCTTGTTGATATCCGGAATACCTCAGTCATGCTTCAAGGTAGCATTAACATGGTGTTCCCAGTAGGGGTTGGAGTTGAAGATCACAAGAAATACTCAAAGAACAATTGCAGGAATAGCAAGGAGTCCAAGGTATAACCAAGACATGATCAATCATGTGTTGGAAAGAAGACAAGGGGGTAGTCGATGATAACTCAATTCATCGTAGGTCAAGGATGGTATCTCTCACCATGAATTCAATTGTCATTTCAACAGAAGTCAAAATGTTGATGCTGATCACGACGCCTTTGTCGAGAGGCTCTATGAAGATGCCATCGAGGAGCGATGCCATCAAGCAAAAGGAATGATGAAGCGAAGGCTATTGGAACCATGGATACGACACAAGCTCGGATTCAAGCTTGTTGTTCAAGGTGGAATGATAAGATGATGAAGATCGACGTAAGCTTCGCTCATCGTCGAAAAGTTGTGCTCCAGGAATAAGGACCAGGTAGCATAGTTAAAATTTAGTACGATAATGATATAGCCGATCAGGCTAAGAATGATGTGACGGAGTATCACTCCAATTAAGAATTTTCAAGAGGTAGTGCGAAGACACAATATCCTCGAGATAACAGGGGGCAATACTCGAGGTTGATCAGAATAGAGGTTGGACAGATGAAATGATCTGTAGAAGTCAAGTATTTTAACTTGTCCGGGAAATGGAATCAAGGAGAAAATATGACCGGAACCACGATTGCAAAGAATCAATTTACAAATGCAAGATGAGCTTATACCAAGGGAACGTTAGATTAGAAGAGAAGCTTACATGCTAAGGTCTACATCGTGTCTATGGGCATGAACACAAAGTTCAAGGTCGACTCCCACTTCTTCAATGCATAACCTTTCATTTACTCCTCGTTTTCGATGAAGTTGTAGTGTTGAAATGTTATCTGGCAAAACACCAGAAGAGTACGACTCGTGAAAACTCTCGGGTTCACATGGACTAAGGAAGGCATAGGTCCAACCCATAGGGGCATCTTGGGAACATATACCACAAACTCCACGAGTAAAATAACACAAGCTCGAAGGCAGAGCATGGTTGAGAGGGCAGAGGATACAATTTACCAAAGGCAATGTGTATCAGGGGAAGAGCGCACAAAATTTGGAATATGAAGGAAACTGCCGGATAATAATCCAACAAAGGATTCAGCGGTCCTTAATGGATCTGATGTGAGTATCAGTACTCAATCAAAAGAAGGAAGGAATGCAAAGGCATTGGATTATAGAAACATATGATTAATTCGATGCTTGAGTACAAAGGAGTTATGATTTCAAGTCGAAAGATCAGGAGCAGAGGCTCTGATCAAAAGATGAGTAAGTTGAATAGACTTAAAGGTGCACCCGATAAGATTTTGATTGGGCAAGAACCAGCTCATAACCGGAGCGATGTCAAAGCCGGAAAGAAATTTTCCAAGGATTAATTGATGATTGCGAATATTCGCTCACACGTTGAATCCATAGGAACAGAATGACAACCACAAAGAAGTTTAAAGAATATTGCTAGACATATGGAATTTATCCTAATGCGGGAGAATCAAGAGCAATAGGCTGCAAAGGATTTTCGGAAGTTCACATAGTATTTCCAAGTATTTTGGAAAGCATATCAACAACTGGGGTTAAACGGGTTCAGTGAATCATCCGTAGTGCAAAAAGAAGCTGCAAAGCGGAAGGCACAAAGGATTCTCGAAACAACGGAGAGTTCTAGTGGTATCTAGTAATAATATGAGTAACTGGGGATGAAGGTAAAAGCGGCAAGGATGTTATTCATGGGGACTTATCGGTGGTAGGGAATTGCAAACGTGATGAGCACAAGTTATCGGGATAACATCGGAGACTATCTTCGGAAACTTCTGGTGCAGCAGGCGATCATCTGAATAAGGGGCTCTCCGTGAGGAAGTAGTTACGAGATCCTAATTTTAGAAAGCAAAATCGTTTAACCCGAATGAAAGAGAGATCAGAGTCCCAGAGTATAGACGATGAATAAAAGATCCTAATACCACCCAATGGCGACGTAGGCCCGTAAGCCACACAACCAATGTTAGTAAAAGTTTTTCAGTGACTAGACTCAACTTCGGCCAAGGAGTTGGAAAGGGGGCTACCTACAGCAAATGGCTCGATACCAACTTCAGACGCCTCGATTCAATCATACACTAATCATGCACGCAAATGTGTACGATCAAGATCAAGGGCTCACGGAAGATATCACAACACAACTCTAGACACAAATTAAAATAATACAAGCTTTATATTACAAGCCGGGGGCCTCGAGGGCTCGAATACATAAGCTCGAATACACAAGAGTCGTGGAAGCAACAATATCTGAGTACGACATGAGTTAGACAAGTTTGCCTTAAGAAGGCTAGCACAAAAGCAACATCGATCGAAAAGGCAAGGCCTCCTGCTGGGAGCCTCCTAACTACTCCCGGTCGTCGGCGGTCTTCACGTAGTAGTAGGCATCGACGGTGGCATCTGCCCTGGGCTCCGACATCTGGTTGCATCAACCGGAAAGAAGAAGAAAGGGGAAACAGGAAGCAAAGAAACCGTGAGTACTCATCCAAAGTACTCGCAAGCAAGGATCTACACTACATATGCAACATTATCAAAGGGAGGATGTATATGTGGTGGGCTGCGAAATGCCGAATAGAGAGAAGGCCTAGTCCTATCGAAGACTAGCATCTTCGAAACCACCATCTTGCAAAGAACCGGAGGAGTAGAGTAGCATAAAGTAAGTAGTAGAAGTGTTATCAACCTCGGCGGAGATCCTTTCTCGACTCCTGCGAGAAAGGCATCCCGAGCCATACTATCTAGTTATCATCACAATCAAATCCTCATCACCATCCAGTTCTCATCACAAGTATCCAGTTCTAGTTGTATCGATGGGATACAACTCCAAGTGTCCGTTATCGTAGGACAGGCTATCGATAGATGTTTTCTTCCTGCAGGGTGCACCAACTTACCCACCACGCCGCTTAACTCCGCCGGACACACTTTCTAGGGTCATGCCCGCCTCGCCAAACAATACGCCGCAACCCGACCTAGGCTTAATAGAGAGGCCAGCACGCGGACTAAACCTATGCCCCTGGGTTCATGGGCCATCTCCCGGGAACTCCTGACGTTGCGTGGCGGCGGTGAGCAGACCTAGCTACCTCCTTCAACAAGGCAGCGCCACGCAGTCCAACCCGGCGCGCCGCTCGATCGCCGACGCCTATTAAGCTTCGGCTGATGTATACGACGCAGAACGCCCATACTATGCCCACGTGATGGTTAGTGCTATCGGCCGAGGCCCTCGGATCAAATATCCAAATCGTAGTGGATTAGGAACGCGCGGTAACAAGCAGAGACTCACGAAAGATGTGACCCCGTTGCCCCATCTCGAGGACTTGCGACAAGGGCTAGGAATGCCCGGCCACGCCTCGTAATTATCTCACGGGCACCCTCCAGGTCAACCCGACTCCACATCACTCGCAATTAAGCTCGCGCGGGTACCCCTCAGGGTCGACCCGTCTTTCCAAGTAACCGTGGTAAAGTCCAAGTATCCGTGTGTCCAAACATCAACGGGAAAACCCAAGGAATCACCCCCGATGAATTCCACTAGATGTAATCATCAAGGTGAGCGTAAGAGGAATCACCCTCGAGGTTCACACTTGAGGGGTTGCACGACAGAGTCGTATCGGAAGTGGTTAAGGAGGAAATCACCCTCGATGACCACGATCGAATAACTACTCTACAGAGATCTCATCGGGAGTGATGTATGAGGTTCCACCCTCGGCACTCGATGGTAACTCTGCAGAGTCGAGCAACGAAGGGCGTGATGTGGCGTGAGGTGTCGGGTTCGGTCTTGAACCCGTTGATCGGGTCTTCGATAATCCAGCAGGCAGTCGGGACAAAGTGGGGGTCAGCGATGGATCTCTAACCAACCTATACTAAGCAGTTTAGGATAAGCAGGTAAGGTACAACAACAGATACAAAAATAGGCTATGCATCAGAATAGGAGCAATCAATAACAGTAGCAAAATCTAATGCAAGCATGAGAGAATGGAATGGGCGATATCGGGATGATCAAAGGGGGGGCTTGCCTGGTTGCTCTCGCAAGGAGGGGTTGTCGCCGACGTAGTCGATCACTAGGGCATCATCGGCCTCGGGGTCTACCAGAGAGAAGAGGGGGAAGAAACAGTAAATATAAAGCAGGCATAGCATCACCAAGCATAACATGGCAATAAGTTGTGCCGGGTGTGACCTAACGTAAGGCTACACGATAAAGGAGAAGGGGAAAATCAACCGGGAATGTTTTCCCGGTTCCGGACCTGTGTCAGACACATGACCGGAGGGGGAATGTTCCATGTTCAGCATGCTATAGGCATTTGATAGGTGAACGGACCACATATTCGGATTCGTTGGATTTTTCTGAGCAACTTTCATATAGAAAACATTTTCATCCGAGTTACAGATTATTTTATGTGAATTTTCTAAATTTTAAACATATTCTGGAATTATTTAAGATAACAGAAAAGATAAAATGACGTCAGCATGACGTAGGAGTGACGTCAGCAGTCAACAGTCCGGTTGACTGGTCAAAACTAACACGGGGACCCACACGCCGAGAGCAGTGGGGTAAAAAGAGTTCAAACTAATCTAAATTTAGTTAGTAAAACTACTGGGCCCACCTGTCAGTGTCTAATTAACTAAACTAATTTGTTTATTTATTAAAATGTTTTAGTTAGAGGATTAAGCGGTGGGACCCGCACGTCGGTGGTGGGGCACCTTGATCGGCATAGTTGACCAGGTCAACTGGTCAACAGGGGACCAGGGGCCCCACTGGCAGTGACCCGGGGGGTGGCCCCAAGTGTGCCACGTCGGCGGCCGGCGACGGAGCGGCTCCGACGACCAAAGCAACGGCGGCGCCTCACCGGAGTTGGACGGAGCCGCGCTACAGGGGGCCTTCGGACCTGCGGCTTGGACCTAAGGGTGCGGCCCAGCGCCGCGCACACGATGGTGACGACGACCGGCCTCGGGGACGACCGGAGTATCGCCGGTGGCGAGTGGAGGCGGCAGCGGCGATCGGGAGCGCATCGGGAAAAGCCTACGGGGTGGTTAAAACGAGTGCCGTGACGCGCGTTCGAACGAGGGGAGCCGCACGCATCCAACATCGGCGGTCCCGAGTGCTGGGATGGCCTAGAGCCACGGCAGCGCTGACCGGAGCGGCGCCGGAGTTCGGACGTCGACGGATTCGAGCGTCCAGGGCACGGCAAGGGTGGCGGAGGGGTGCGTTGAGCAGCTAGGAGCTCCAGGAGCTCGGTGGTGGCGCTAGCGCGGCGCTAGGAGCATCAGGGAGACTGCAATGAGTTCAATGACGGAGCTCGTCTTGGCCATGGCGGGCCCAGCCGCTCCGGGCGCGTATGGAAGCAAAAAGAGAGGGGGGAAGTGTAGCTCACAGTGAGCCTGCAGATGTGCTCAGTGGGCTCGGGGAAGGCGCGATGTGGCCGAATTCGACGCCGGCGTTCGTCGGAGTAGAGGAAGAAGAAGAGGTCGCCGCGCTCGCTGTGGGGCTCCTGGCATGGTCCGGTGGTCGAGGAAGACTTCGCGGGGTACGACGGCGCTCGGGGAATCGTCGGAGAGGGATGGGGACAGCGGTGGCCGCGGTCAGCACGGCGGACGGCGCAGGGCACGTCGGCGAGGCAGATCTGGAGGAGGGGGAGCGAGTGTGCGAGGGGATAGGGACTAGCGCGAGTGGAGGGGGAGGCAGGGCAAGTGGGAGGCGAGGGGGCCGAGGCGTCGGGGCGGTGGAGGCCTTATCCTCTCGTCGGGCATCGCCGGCGAGGTGGTTGGGTGTCGACCGTGCCCGCGCTCGCTCGAACAGGAAGGCGACCGGGGGAGCGTGGGAGGTTGGGATGGCAGCTGGAGTGGGCCAGTTGGCTCTGGCCGCTTGGCCATCTGGGCCAAGGCCCAGCGGGGAGGGGGGCTTCTTTTCATCTTAAAATTAAAATAGAGAGAGGAAAAGGTTTTTTTTAGCATCCAAGGGATTTAGGAAAAATATGGGACTTGGCCCATAAATTCCTCCACATTTTTAGTATTGCCACAAATAGTTTGGAGGCAAGAGGAATTGTCTAGGAATTTTCGAAATTGGGAATGGCATATTTAAATGATGCTGGAACAATAATTAATTTCCACGGGCAATTTGGAAATTCCAAAGATGTTGGATTCAACATGACAAATATCTAGGGATTATTTGCCATAGGATGAACTATTTTATTTGCATGAAAGAAGAAGCAAATATTTGACATGCAATTTGAATTTGAATTTGAAGCAGATTTTGGACAAGGGGCATTTTGGCATGATGATCATGATGACATGACCTTCATTAATGAGAGATTACTGTAGTGTGATGCTGGGGATGTTACACTTGTTTAAAGAATACTTCATCTATTTCCCTTCTTTCATTCATAAACATATCATTTTCATGGTCTAGCAAATAGTGTTCCAAAAGATCACTAGGAGGTACGGCAATAGAAGCAAGACCAATAATTTCATCCTTACTAGGAAATTCTTCTTCACGATGCTGTTTACTAAATTTAGAGAAATTAAACTCATGAACCATATCATCCAAGCCAATAGTAACAACATTCTTTTCGCAATCTATCTTAGCATTAACAGTATTCAAGAAGGGTCTACCAAATATAATGGGACCAAAACTATCTTGCGGAGAAATAAGAACAAGAAAATCAGCATGATATTTAGTTTTCCCACACAAGACTTTAACATCTCTAACAATCCCAATTGGTGAAATAGTATCTCTATTGGCAAGTTTAATTGTGACATCAATACCTTCTAACTCAGCAGGTGCAATTTCATTCTTAATTTCTTCGTATAAAGTATATGGTATAACACTAGCACTCGCACCCATATCACATAAGCCATGGTAACAATGATCTCCTATTTTAACAGAAATAACAGGCACGCCTACCACAGGTCTATGTTTATCTTTAGCACAAGGTTTAGCAATTCTAGCAGTTTCACCTTCGAACTGAATAACATGCCCATCAATATTATCAGACAAGAGATCTTTAACAATTGCAATATTGGGTTCTACTTTAACTTGCTCAGGAGGTACATAAGTTCTAATATTGCTTTTACAAACAACAGTTGAAGTTTTAGCATGATCCTTTACTCTAACAGGGAAAGGTGGTTTCTCAACATAAGAGGTAGGAACAATAGGATCATTATAAGTGATAGTATTTTCTTCAACTTTAATAGGTGCAGCTACTTTTACTTCTATGGGAGGATGATATTTAAACCACTTCTCCTTAGGGAGATCAACATAAGTAGCAAAAGATTCACATAAATAAGCTACTATCTCAGAGTCAAGTCCATATTTAGTGCTAAACTTACGGAAAATATCGGTATCCATAAAAGATTTAACACAATCAAACTTAGGTGTCATACCTGACTCCTTACCTTCGTCGAGGTCCCAATCTTCAGAGTTGCGTTTAATTCTATCCAATAAATTCCATCTGAATTCAATAGTCTTCATCATAAAAGAGCCAAAGACAAGAAGTATCGAGCATGGTGCGATTGTTATCGTAAAGCCGAGCATAAAAATTCTGAAGAATTGCTTCTCTTGAGAGGTCATGATTGGGGCATGAATATAACATTGATTTAAGCCTCCCCCAAGCTTGCGCGATGGTTTCTCCTTCGCGAGGCCAAAAATTATATATATAATTGCGATCACGATGAACAAGATGCATAGGGTAATACTTTTGATGAAATTCCAATTTCACTCTTTTATAGTTCCATGATCTCGTATCACATAGCCTATACCATGTCAATGCGTCTTCCTTCAAAGATAAAGGAAAAGCCTTCTTCTTAACAACATCATCGGGTATACCTGCAAGCTTAAATAGTCCACAAATATCATCCAAATAGCGAAGATGCTCGTCAGGATGCTTTGTTCCATCTCCTGTAAAAGTATTAGCCTGCAGTTTTTCCATGATACCCGAAGGAAATTCAAAAGGAGTTTCATTTTCAATAGGTTCAGTAGGTTGAGGAGCAACTCTTTGCTCTACTGGAAGGGGTGAAGATACCCCGAACATGCCCCTCATAGAATTACTTTCCATACTAACAAGTGACAGAAAATTTCAGCACACTATATAAATTTTTCCTTACCAAATTCCACCTACCAAAGGCGCTACACTCCCCAGCAACGGCGCCAGAAAAGAGTCTTGATGACCCACAAGTATAGGGGATCTATCATAGTCCTTTCGATAAGTAAGAGTGTCGAACCCAACGAGGAGCAGAAGGAAATGATAAGCGGTTTTCAACAAGGTATTCTCTGCAAGTACTGAAATAAGTGGTAACAGATAGTTTTGTGATAAGGTAAATTGTAAGGAGCAACAAGTAACAAAAGTAAATAAGGTGCAGCAAGGTGGCCCAATCCTTTTTGTAGCAAAGGAGAAGCCAGAACAAACTCTTATAATAGGAAAAGCGCTCCCGAGGACACATGGGAATATCGTCAAGCTAGTTTTCATCACGCTCATATGATTCGGCGTTCGGTACTTTGATAATTTGATAGTGGGTGGACCGGTGCTTGGGTGCTGTTCTTACTTGAACAAGCATCCCTCTTATGATTAACCTCTATTGCAAGCATCCGCAACTACAACAAAAGTATTAAGGTAAACCTAACCATAGCATGAAACATATGGATCCAAATCATCCCTTACGAAGCAACGATAAACTAGGGTTCAAGCTTCATCACTCTAGCAACCCATCATCTACTTATTACTTCCCAATGCCTTCCTCTAGGCCCAAATAATGGTGAAGTGTTATGTAGTCGACGTTCACATAACACCACTAGAGGCTAGACAACATACATCTCATCAAAATATCGAAGCGAATACCAAATTCACATGACTACTAATAGCAAGACTTCTCCCTTGTCCTCGTGAACAAACGTAACTACTCACAAAGCATATTCATGTTCATAATCAGAGGGTAATAATATGCATAAAGGATCTGAACATATGATCTTCCACAAAATAAACCAACTAGCATCAACTACAAGGAGTAATCAACACTACTAGCAACCTACTAGCACCAATCCCGGACTTGGAGACAAGAATTGGATACAAGAGATGAACTAGGGTTTGGAGATGAGATGGTGCTGGTGAAGATGTTGATGGAGATTGCCCTCTCCCGATGAGAGGAGCGTTGGTGATGATGATGGCGATGATTTCCCCCTCCCGAAGGGAAGTGTCCCCGGCAGAACAGCTCTGCCGGAGTCCTAGATTGGTTCAGCCAAGGTTCCGCCTCGTGGCGGCGGAGTCTCGTCCCGAAAGGTTGCTTATGATTTTTTTCTCATCTAAAGACTTCATATAGGAGAAGATGGACGTCGGACAACCACCAGGGGGCCCACGAGGTATGGGGCGCGCCCAGGGGGGAGGGGCGCTCCCCCCACCCTCGTGAGCAGGGTGTGGGCCCCCTGGCCTTCATCTTTGGCGACGATTTTTCTTTATTTATTTTAAGGTATTCCGTGGAGTTTCAGGACTTTTGGAGTTGCGCAGAATAGCCCTTCAATATTTGCTCCTTTTCCAGCCCAGAATTCCAGCTGCCGGCATTCTCCCTCTTCATGTAAACCTTGTAAAATAAGAGAGAATAGCCATAAGTATTGTGACATAACGTGAAATAACAGCCCATAATGCGATAAATATCGATATAAAAGCATGATGCAAAATGGACGTATCAGGATGCCCCGGAAGGCATCCCGTCTTTCTTCAACAAGTATCGATATGTTTTCGGATTCGTTTTGTTCATGCGATATGTGCAAATCTTGGAGCGTCTTTTGCATTTAGTTTTCACTTTTATTTTATGCACCATGCTGGTATGAGATAGTCTTTGGTTGATTTATAGAATGCTCTTTGCACTTCACTTATATCTTTTGAGTTTGGCTTTATAGAATGCTTCGTGTGCTTCGCTTTTATCATTTGAAGTTTGGATTGCCTGTTTCTCTTCACATAGAAAACCGCCATTTGTAGAATGCACTTTTGCTTCACTTATATTTGTTAGAGCATGGGCATATATTTTGTAGAAATAATTAAACTCTCTTTCTTCACTTATATCTATTTAGAGAGATGACAGGAACTGGTCATTCACATGGTTAGTCATAAAATCCTACATAAAACTTGTAGATCACTGAATATGATATGTTTGATTCCTTGCTATAGTTTTGCGATATAAAGGTGGTGATATTAGAGTCGTGCTAGTTGAGTAATTGTGAAATTGAGAAATACTTGTGTTGAGGTTTGCAAGTCCCGTAGCATGCACGTATGGTGAACCGTTATGTAACGAAGTTGGAGCATGAGGTATTTATTGATTGTCTTCCTTATGAGTGGTGGTCGGGGATGAGTGATGGTCTTTTCCTACCAATCTATCCCCCTAGGGGCATGCGTAGTAGTACTTTGCTTCGGGGGCTAATAAACTTTTGCAATAAGTATACGAGTTCTTTATGACTAATGTGAGTCCGTGGATTATACGCACTCTCACCCTTCCATCATTGCTAGCCTCTTCGGTACCGTGCATTGCCCTTTCTCACCTCGAGAGTTGGTGCAAACTTCACCGGTGCATCCAAACCCCGTGATACGATACACTCTATCACACATAAACCTCCTTATATCTTCCTCAAAACAGCCACCATACCTACCTATCATGGCATTTCCATAGCCATTCCGAGATATATTTCAATGCAACTTCCATCATCATCATATACATGACTTGAGCATTTATTGTCATATTGCTTTGCATGATGTTTTCATGGCTTGTCTGTTTTTTATGTCATTGCTATGCTAGATCATTGCACATCCCGATACACCGCCGGAGGCATTCATATAGAGTCATATCTTTGTTCTAGTATCGAGTTGTAATTAAATAAAAGTGTGATGATCATCATTATTAGAACATTGCCCCAGTGAGGAAAGGATGATGGAGACTATGATTCCCCCACAACCGGGATGAGACTCCGGACTTTAAAAATAAATAAAAGAGGCCAAAGAAGCCCAAATAAAAAAGTGAGGCCAAAGAAGCCCACCAAAAAAAGAAAAAAAAGAAAAAAAGAAAACAAAAAAATTGAGAGAAAAAGATAGAAGGGGCAATGTTACTATCCTTTTACCACACTTGTATAGAGAGTCTCTCGAGTTATCACTTTCATATACTAGTGGGAATTTTCATTATAGAACTTGGCTTGTATATTCCGATGATGGGCTTCCTCAAATGCCCGAGGTCTTCATGAGCAAGCAAGTTGGATGCACACCCACTTAGTTTCCAGTTTGAGCTTTCATATACTTATAGCTCTAGTGCATCCGTTGCATGGCAATCCCTACTCCTCGCATTAACATCAATTGATGAGCATCTCCATAGCCCATTGATTAGCTGCGTCGATGTGAGGCTTTCTCCTTTTTTGTCTTCTCACACAAACCTCCATCATCATATTCTGTTTCACCCATAGTGCTATGTCCATGGCTTGCACTCATGTATTGCATGAGGGTTGAAAAGGCTGAAGCACGTTAAAAAGTATGAACCAATTGCTCGGCTTGTCATCGGGGTTGTGCATGATTTGAATGCTTTGTGTGGTGAAGATGGAGCATAGCCAGACTATATGATTTTGCGGGGATGAGCTTTCTTTGGCTATGTTATTTTGATAAGACATAATTGCTTGGTTAGTATGCTTGAAGTATTATTGTCTTAACGTCAAATGATAGACTATTGCTTTGAATCACTCGTGTCTTAATATTCATGCCATGATTAGATTATGTGATCAAGATTATGCTAGGTAGCATTCCACATCAAAAATTATCTTTTTTTTATCATTTACCTACTTGAGGACGAGTAGGAATTAACCTTGGGGATGCTGATACGTCTCCGTCATATCTATAATTTTTGATTGTTCAATGCCAATATTATACAACTTTCATATACTTTTGGCAACTTTTTATACTATTTTTGGGACTAACATATTGATCCAGTGCCCAGTGCCAGTTCCTGTTTGTTGCATGTTTTATGTTTTGCAGAAACCCCATATCAAACGGAGTCCAACGGGATAAAAAGGACGGAGAATATTTTTGGAATATTTGTGAAATATGGGAAGAAGAATCAACGCGAGACGGTGCCCGAGGGGGCCACGAGGCAGGGGGCGCGCCCCTGACCCTCGTGGGCTCCCCGTAATGCGGTTGCTGCTCTTCTTTGGCCGCAAGAAAGCTAATTTTTGGAGAAAAATCTGGGCGCAGGTTTCAATCCAATCTGAGTTACGGATCTCCGGATATATAAGAAACGGTGAAAGGGCAGAATCCCAGAACACAGAAACAGAGAGAGATAGAGAGACAGATCCAATCTCGGAGGGGCTCTCGACCCTCCCATGCCATGGAGACCAAGGACCAGAGGGGAAACCCTTCTCCTATCTAGGGAGAAGGTCAAGTAAGAAGAAGAAGGGGGCCCCTCTCCCCCTCTCTCCCGGTGGCGCCGAAACGCCGTCAGGGCCATCATCATCATCGCAATCTACACCAACAACTTCACCGCCATCATCACCAACTCTTCCCCCCTCTATGCAGAGGTGTAACCCCTCTTTTACTCGTTGTAATCTCTACTTAAACATGGTGCTCAATGCTATATATTATATTCCAATGATGTATGGCTATCCTATGATGTTTGAGTAGATCCGTTTTGTCCTATGGGTTAATTGATGACCGTGATTGGTTTGAGTTGCATGTTTTATTAGTGGTGTTGTCCCATGGTGCTCCCTGTGTCGCGCAAGTGTGAGGGATCCCCGCTGCAGGGTTTGCAATATGTTCATGATTTGCTTATGATGGGCGGCGTGAGTGACAGAAGCACAGACCCGAGTAAATAGGTTGTTTGCGTATGGGAGTAAAGAGGACTTGATACTTTAATGCCATGGTTGGGTTTTACCTTAATGATCTTTAGTAGTTGCAGATGCTTGCTAGAGTTCCAATCATAAGTGCATATGATCCAAGAAGAGAAAGTATGTTAGCTTATGCCTCTCCCTCATATGAAATTGCAATAATGATTACCGGTCTAGTTATCGATTGCCTAGGGACAAATAACTTTCTTGTGTGACAACAAGCTCTCTACTAAAACTACTTAGTTGTGTCTTCTTCTAAACAACCCCTACCTTTTATTTACGCACTCTTTATTATCTTGCAAACTTATCCAAAAACACCTACAAAGTACTTCTAGTTTCATACTTGTTCTAGGTAAAGCGAACGTAAAGCGTGCGTAGAGTTGTATCGGTGGTCGATAGAACTTGAGGGAATATTTTTTCTACCTTTAGCTCCTCGTTGGGTTCGACACTCTTACTTATCGAAAGAGGCTACAATTGATCCCCTATACTTGTGGGTTATCAAGGACCCGAGCGCCCTGTGAGGCGATGCTATGGAGTCGTGGTGGACAGATCCGGCCGTGGGCCGGGCGCTGTCCTCCCGGGAGTGGCGGAGTGCAATGCGGACTACCATTGCCTCCTCCAACCCGCACGAGATGACACCCCAGTCGACGGATCCGGAGAGGTCGGAGTCTGATCCACTACCTGCCATGCCGGAGAAGGCCGGAAACCGTCGGAGATCAGCTCGGGTGGCGGAGGGGAATGAAGGGGAGTGGAGTGAAGTGGCTAGAGTTTGCTTCGACAAGCAGATGGGGACAGATATATGTTGGGTCGGGTGGGCTAGCATGGGCCGGGTCCGACGTGGCAGGCACGCCCGGGCACCCACATACCCGTCGGAGTCAAAAAATTGTGACCGGGCGGGCCGCCCGGACGTTTGAGGAGGGTTTGTGGCATTCGGCTGTAGATGCTCTCAGGTGGCTGATCAGACGGTCGAGGACCTGAAATTGTTGTGATTGCTCCTAGATATTTCCTTCTTGCTGTTTTTTAATATATGTAGGCCCACTCTAGAAATCAATAATGTTGCTTTTAATTTATCAACTATGCACTATAAACAAAATTTATGTTTGAACTAATTTTAGATTATGTATTCTTATGTACGAACAATTTATATTTATGCGCACTAAACTATGTTTGGTCAAGACGATCGATATGCATGTGTTCTATTGAAAATAAGAATTGTGGTTGTAAATGACAAAATTTGAGGTCCGTCCGATCAATGTTCGCGGGCGCTTCGGCAAATGTATAGGGACCCATATTATGCAATTTGTAGATGCTCTAAGAGCATCTACAATAGTTGCTCTAAGAGCATTTACAGCCGGACTTGGCAAGTCCGCCCCCCTATACATCTGCGGATGGCGCCGAACAACTCGTCATACCCGGCAGCTACTCACCTCAAATCCGAACTCTCAAATTCATACACGTTCATCATACACGTAAATGTCGCACATAAATAACAAATGTTGGTAACGAAAATACATAGTTCGAACATAAAATTTATTTTAAATGCACAATTCAAACATTAGCTCTTTGGTTTTCATTATAGGTCCGCATATGCTCCACAAGATCACTGAGCAGTTGCGCGTGCACCTGATGATTTCAAAGATTCTGATGTATTTGCAGAAAATTCATAAGCTGATCTACATCTTGTTGTTCTGGAATGTGGACTTGTTCTCCCGACGTCTCAAAATCATTGGTTTGGGCTACCCCAACAATCATATTGTGCAAAATAACACAACATGTCATCAACTGTCACAGATTCTCTGATTCTCGCACTAGTGAAAGTATGAACCTTAGGCCTTGTTTCTAAGCATTGAGACGCCGTTTATACACACTTATGTTATTTTCTACCTTGCTATTTTTATTTGTTCAGCTAATAAAAAGCTATTTTTTATCATCTATATTACATATCTATCATCACCTCTTTGCCTAACTAGTGCACATATATAACTGGCAATTGTATTAGGTGTTTTGGGGACACAAGATACTACATGTATGGTTGCAGGATTTTTTGACAGAGACTATCTTCATCCTACACCTCTCACAGGTTGATAAATTTTAGGTCATTCACCCGAGAGGAATTTACTATTGTCCTACAAAACTCTGCGCCTGGAGCAAGGTTGGAAAAAGCTCTAGGCGGTAGGCGGGCGATAGCTCTCTGCCTAGCGCCTAGCCTGCCTAGGCGTAGCCTAGGCGGGCCAAGGCGTTTTGTATGGTAGCAGGCTAGGAGGACAATTTTTTGGCTAGGCATAGCCTTAGGCATTTTCTACTACAGTAGGTTAGGACAATTGAATGATAATAAGATACTCCCTCCATCCCATGATATAAGATCTGAAATATTCAGATTTTATATCATGGGATGGAGGGAGTACATCACAACAACGTGAAGAACTAAAAATGATCTACTCAAGGGAAGTAGCAGTAACATAGGAACATCAAATATTCAAATATAGTTGAGGCAAACATCACGCAAGACCCAATATGGCATATAGCATTATAAATTATGAGCTCAAGTTCACAAGTACTTTATTCCTAGAATCTTATTTGAAAGACTTCTCTCAAGTCACAACAGGGATAGTTCCACACAGACGCACAACTTGAGTTAATTTAGGATCAATAGGACGTGTCCACTGTCAATGGGACCTATCTTGTGTGGCTCAACGCTTCCAATAAAAGTAACTTAAGCATCTCCAACACGAGAAATATTCACGCCTTCTCTGAGCTCTAGCTCACGGGAAGTCTTCTCCCTCCTCTTCTTAGATGCCTCCTCAAGAGATTTCTTGCACCTATCTTTAGCTTCCTGCGAGCTTTTCTTGCATTTAGCCACAAAATTACTAACGTGAGACACATGCTGCTTGTGACGATAAACACCTCCAATGATCACATGGTTACAAAACAAACACTTCACTTTTTCCTTGTTGTAAACATCGACTAGACTCCCATACTCCCATCCCACATCATCCGACTTTCTCTTACGGGCATTCTCTTCCAGCAACACTGATGTTGTATTTGTCTCCAACATCCTACAAATGCTCAAATACATAGCAACAATAGTTCAGTAATTCACATTGATAATGATAAAAAATATGGACCAGGTCTATCGAAGTGGAGACCACAAGTAGGCATAAATCTAGATAATAATCAAAGCAAAAAATGCAATATAGTATGTCTGTACGGGTGTGCGCGTGTCCACATCCGAAAAACATACAGTATAAGATAAATCATTACCCACTTAATTAGGTATGTGATTTTTACAGAAGAAGACAGAAGCAAAGCAATATAAGTTATAATATCATAAATTCATAGTATATGCAGATCAAATATGAAACAGGTAGGAAGCTGCCTATCGAGTGATTCCAAGCAAAACAAACTAAATAGAAAATACAAAAACTACAATGAGGGAAACCAAAAAACATATTTTTTTTGCATTACAAGCTTATAAATTTGTTGCATAATTGCATTGGAAACTTACTTAGTCCTGGAAGGCTGCAATGATCGATACAGATCCAGAAGCAAATCAGTTTTTATATCGTCTAAGCTTGGGGAGGCCCAATGAAGTCTACAAGAGTAAAGTTGTGTAGTAGAAATCAATTTATTTCTGGCGTCATTGGTGGGAAAGTGGGTGCTTGAAGGTAACTTCTTTAGATCTTGCAGTTGAATCTTTTAGTTTATTGTTTTTCACTAGTTTGGTTTTATAAAAAAAACTAAAAAACAGAAAATGCAAGTGAAGTTGCATCAAATTCTTTATCTTGTTCTTCTTATCTGCCAGATACTTCAAACAATTTCTTTTCCAGTGTTCTTCTTGTTTGCAGTAAAAGCATATAGTCCCGCGAGAAGCTCCACCCTTATTTCTTTTGTTGTTGTGTTTTCTTTTGAAACTTTTTGCCTTATGTATTAACAACTTTTGTTGATTCTGCAATTCAACTTCATATTTTTTTAGCATTGCTTCATATAGCAAAGAGAACATCAAATCATTCTCTGGTGTTTTGGGAATATCTACTCCCATTGCAGTTACACTATTATAATAGTCTGCAAATCTGTCACCTTGCTCAACTATCTTGCATTCATTCATTGCTTCAGTCATCTCATGAACTTCAGTTGGGTCTTTGTGTTCCAATTCCTCCAAAAATTCGATGGGACTGAGTTCTTGATAATGTTTCTGTAACACTTTATCCATGCATGATAGCATAATACTTTTGATGACACTGAATCATTCTTGCAAGATAAAAACACGTTGATGACATCTTGAGACGCTCCAGGCGTTGGTAGTCACCAAGTGGTTGATCCAGCACATATTCTTTCGTAGCACTCTTGAGAACATATCTCAGAGTGTGGATCCAATCCTCATAGTTTCCACCATTTGCAGTCAACTTTTCTTTCTCAAACAGAGGTGCTAAATTTAAACTATTACAAGCCATTGATCTACAACAATACACACAAGATTCAATTTATACATTTTTCGTGATTAATAATTTTACTTAGTTGTTTAAACTAACAATGTAAAATGTACTCCCACTCAAATTAATATCTCTCATAATTAATATTGAGTGATTCAAGACCCAAATCTTGTTCTCAGTCATTGATGTGGATCACTGATGATGAGAATTTTGATCGGTGGGCAAACGATTGCCGATCATATCACCATATGACTCTTGTTCATCTTTCGATGCTTTGTGCTCTGAGCTCTGAACGATTTTGCTAGAACTTCAAGATAACTGAGTGCTATCTGCCCACATGGTTTGACCATCTCCATCTTACATCTCTCATCTCGTTTGAATTCATGTGGACATGACGAACTCCAAGAAGTTAGAATGTCATAGACGGTTGCCACACTAGGAAGCGCACTTTTTAACTTGATATTTATCGTGAGAGATCACCCTAATAATTGACTACTGCGCAGTCAAAGAGTGCAAACAACAAAGGGATAAACATCTCAGGCAATTCATAAAAGCATGATATGGTATAGCTCAGGGCGCCGGTAATCTCTGTTATCATCTTCAATCTTCTATTGAAGTGTCGTGATAGCCATTATTTCCTTGCCATGGCAACCGTTTCAAAAATGTTGTCGTGGCGGCAGTTTCGAAAAATGTTGCCGTGGCACCAAATTTCACAAATTCCGCCGCAACACAAAATTATAGCTCATCGTCCCACACCTAGTACACCTTCTCCTCGTCAGGGTCCTCCATGTACATTTGCCATCGTCACCTGTACCTGTAGGCTATCTCTATGATATTTACATTAACGTGGCAACCTCGTCGCTCTAGCCATCATGTCGTGACACGCAGGACACCTAACATTACAATATATAACCATCTCATACATAAACTCATTATCATGACAAATGCTATACCACATCATATTCATACCCTGCAAAACCAAGTTAGATGTCCTCTAATCGGTTTTAGCAAAATTTAGTTACATGGTTAACCAGTTTTAGCAAATAATACTAACTACCTATGTCCACAACATATGTGATGATTCTTGTTGCTAGATTAAGTTTCGGGGTGTGTGAAAGAAGAGACTCAATTAAAAGTCTTGTCCCCCACACTAATCTTTGTCAAATACGCGTGACCCCATAGAAGATCATCCATCTTCGACACCCTCTTGTGTACGCGACAGTTCACTATTCTCAACTATGGTCAAATCCAAGGAATTGTCAGCACATCGTCGATAGCCAGAGCCGATCAATTGCTTGTAAAAGCGACACAATGGTGTATATCAATTGAACCAAAGCAACACTCAAGGGAAGCATAGAAAGAACATCAACCCTCACAATCACATGTGATCTAGATCGCAACCTGCACCTACTCACATAACTGTTCTGATACCACTGTTGGGAAACATAGTTGAAAACAAAAAAAGCACACCTATGATCACCGAGGAACAATATGAAGATGCATAACGGGTTGGGATCATGATCGTTACCATCACCAAGTTGCAACGGAAGAAGAATGTGTCGGTATAGATCGTACTTGGCGTCCCTTGAACCTTCGATGAACGATCCATCGTACCCCCCACAAACAGTCCCTCAAACCGAAGACCAAAAGCACAACCTCTCTACTTGGTTGCAGTGTGCAACCTTCACAATCTAGCAGCGGTTCACCATCCAGAGCTAATCGTCACCGAAGAATTAGAGGGAGGAGATCAGAAACACACTGGGATTCTAATTATTAGGACAAGAGGGTTAGCCTAGCTATAATTAGTCAACTAGGACCAAATAGAACTAGAACTAGAAGAACTAGAGGAGGCTACAAAACTTGTGTATCAGATAGAGCAAAAAACCCTAGTATATATAGGTTAGAGGAGGAGGAGGGGGCCGCCACTGACATGTTCCCAACATATCTATAATTTTTTATTGTTCCATTCTGTTACAGTATCAATCTTGGATGTTTTATATGAAATTTTATATCATTTTTTGGGACTAACCTATTAACCTAGTGCCCATTACCAGTTGTGTTTTTGCTTGTTTTTGGCTTTTCAGAAAATCAATATCAAGCAGATTCCAAACGGAGAAAAAACTTTGGAATTATTTTTTCTGGACCAGAAGGGACCCATAAAGGTTTGGGAGAAGACCAGAAGAGCCATGAGGGAGCGACAAACTCGCTAGGTGCGCCGTGGGGGGGCATGCCCCCTGGCTTGTGGGCCCCTCGTGGCACCTCTTGACCTAATTCCGCCTCTATAAATTCCCAAATATTCCCAGTATACCACAGAGACACCCGAAACACTTTCCGCCGCCACAAGCTTCTGTGCTTCCACGATCCCATCTAGAGGCATTTCCGGTACTTTTCCGGAGGGGGAATCGATCATGGAGGGCTTCTACATCATCCTTGTTGCCTTCCGATGATGCGTGGGTAGTTCACCATAGACCTAAGGGTCCATAGCTAGTAGCTAGATGGCTTCTTCTCTCTCTTTGCTCTTCGATACAAAGTTCTCCTCGATGTTCTTGGAGTTCTATTCGATGTAATCTTCTTCCGCGGCGTGTTTGTTGGGATCCGATGAATTGTGATTTTATGATTAGAGTATTCATGAATATTAATTGAGTCTTGCCTAGACTTTAATATGCATGATTGTTATATCTTTGTATTTCTCTTTGATCTATCGGTTTGGTTTGGCCAATTAGATTGATTTATCTTGCAATGGGGAGGTGCTTTGTGACGGGATCAATCTTGCGGTGCTCTATCCCAGTGAGAAAGTAGGGGATAAGACACATATTTTTATTGTTGTCATTAAGGATAACACGAGAGGGTTTATTCATATTAGTTGAGTGTACTTTGTCTACATCATGTCATCTTGCTTAAGGTGTTACTCTGTTTCATACTTAATAATCTAGATGCATGCTGGATAGTGGTCGATGAGTGGAGTAATAGTGTTAGATGCAGGTAGGAGTCGGTCTACATGTCCCGGACGTGATGCCTATATACATGATCATTGCCTTGAATATCGTCATAATTATGCGATTTTCTATCAATTGCCCAACAGCAATTTGTTCACCACCGTATGCTATGTGCTCGAGAGAGAAGCCTCTAGTGAAAACTATGCCCCCCGGGTCTACCTTTATCATGTATAAAAACACAAAATACCTTGCTGCAATTTTATTTCCTTTTATTTGTTTTGCAATTTATCTTATTACCTACCGCTACGAGATTTAATCCTTGCAAACAACCACCGAGGGGATTGGCAAACCCCTTGTTTGCGTTTGGTGCAAGTATTTGCTTTTGTGTGTGCAAGTGCTGCTAATGAGATTCTGTGTGGTTCTCCTACTGGATTGATAACCTTGGTTCTTAATTGAGGAAAATACTTATCTCTACTGTACTGCTTCATCCTTTCATATTCAAGGAAATCCCAACGCAACTCACAAGTAGCAGCCACCAAGGAGGTAAAGACCCTCCATGGGACGCCGGCCAAGGGGGAGGAGTAGGAATCCTCCACTAGTCCAATCCGACCCCCTATATGACAAGGGGGGCGCCACTTCCTTATGGGCCCTCATGGCCCATAATTCCTTCCACCACTTGGCCTTTTAAGGCCCATTGATGTTAAACTAAATAAATAAATGTTCTGAATATTTTTAGACCATTATATGTATAATTAACATCCCGGAACCATTTTCCACCTATATATATTTAACGGTAATACCCAGTATTACCCAATATTCACTGACACCTTCCGGTGACCCCGAAACGCTTCCGGGTCCTCTTGGAACTATTGACGAAGACATGTACCTAGGGTAGGGTCACAGGGCTGGCCTAGATACCCTCCCTAAGGACATCACTTTATCACCAAAAGCATTCGAAGAAGAATCATCTTTCAATCGACCATGAAGTGTTCCACTCGACAGACTTGGAGTCACTCGACCTTCAAGACTATCACTCGACCGCCAGGAAATCTAGAGCCACTCCGCACTGCAACCGTCAGTCATTATGTAGCTTTAATGGTCATTATGTCACTTTATTCTTGGCATTACCAGTAACGCCCTACCTTAATGTACTTTAAACCCCGCGTAACTGAGGGCCGGAGGGGTCTGGCGAACTCTATATAAGCCACCCCCCTCCTCAGTGACAAGGGTTCGCACCCCCTGTAACTCACACGCATATAATCCAGTCGACCGCCTCCGGGATCCGAGACGTAGGGCTGTTACTTCCTCCGGGAAGGGCCTGAACTCGTAAAACTTGTGTGTACAACTCTTCCATAGCTAGGATCTTGCCCTCTACATCCCTACCCCCCCCCCATTCTACTGTCAGACTTAGAACCACGACAGTTGGCGCCCACCATGGGGCAGGTGTCTTAGCGACTTGTTGGAGAAGTTGCAATTTTTTCGATCCCCATCAGCATGGTTTCAGGAGGAGGTTTGGCCGAGGGCCGCGAGATCCATCTCGGCGCGCTCGTGTTTGTCGCTGACGACTCCGCTTGGCTTCAGGAGGCTCCACTTGACATCGACGCACTCCCCGTTCGCGAGGCCACACACTTTCGCGCGTGCGTCCGCGGCGTCCTCCTGCGACAGCCGTCGACTCAGTATCAGTCGGCTCCTGTGGCGTCCTCCCTTCCTGTTGCCCGCCGGCACAAGCGATCCGGTCGATCGAGGCTTCAGCGGTGGGTGAGGCATGCGGTGGCTCGCCAGTCGGCCACCCCCCAAGTCGCGGCAATCGAGCCCGACAAAACTCTCTACGGCCTGTTTGACCTGTCGACTGGTTCCGTAGAGACTGCATCCGAGTGCGACAGCATTGACCCTGCGGCGGAAGTCCTGATGGTCAATGGACCCCGCAGTCCTCCAGGCTTCCCCCGCGTCGACGGTGGCGTCGGCGAAGGCGATCCGTCGTGTGTCCACGAGGAGTACCTCCCCGAGCCCCTCTCTTCACAGCAGAGGGAAGAACTTCGCCGCCGGAACATGGATGCACTTCACACTCCTATCATTGGAGAAACCCCCGAGGCTCGAGCCTTGGAGGAAGTACGCCTGGCCAACTTGGCTGAGCGCACTCGACTGGAGAACCTCCAGCACGCACTCGACGAGCGTGCTCGGCAGCGGATTCCTGAATCCAGTCAACGACAATTCTTTTCGCCTCCGACTCAGGTATATCGAACTCCGATTCAGAATCTAACAGCTGCAGCCCGAATAGCTGAGTCAATTCAGCCCTCCCAGTCAGAAGCTGGCAGAGGTTTGATGCAGATCCAGGCTTTACTCTGAGAAGCAGGAGAGCAGAATACAGTTGTGTCACAGTCGTGGAATAGGATCCATAGCAGATCCGTTGTTGCAGATACAGTCCAGTCGGCTCACAGCCCAAGATCGCCCCCGAGGCGTGAGGGACGTGGAGACCGGCGAGATCAGTACAGAAACCGTGAGCAGTATGATCACTGACTCGATCACGATGACCGTCATCGAGTGCCCACACCTCCCCCAAGGAGTGGGTCATACGTACCTCGGCAGCATGATGACAGACGCCCTCATAGTGGTGGGCGAAGGATTCCAGTTGACCCCAGGGAACCGGGCTTTAATGCGAGATCTATTCTCGTTCAGGGTCTGGTCGACAGAAACAGAGCTCACAGAGAAGGCCATGATAGAGATTTACCAACCAGCAACAGAGTGCATGTCTCAGGTCCAGAGTGCTTCAGCAGAGCCATCAGGGCCACGGTGATTCCTCCCAACTTCAGGTTGGCGACTGGAGTCAGTAAGTTCACTGGTGAGTCCAAGCCTGACACTTGGCTTGAGTACTACCGAGTGGTTGTGCAGATTGGTGGAGGCAATGATGAGGTTGCCATGAAGCATCTTCCTCTGATGTTGGAGGGCTCGGCCAGAGCATGGTTAAATTAGTTAGCACCTAGCAGCATTTAAAGCTGGGAAGAACTTGCCCGAGTGTTTGTCAGAACATTCTAAGGAACATGCGAACGGCCAGCAGGGTTAACCGAGCTGCAGTCTTGTGTACAGAAGCCAAATGAAACTTTGAGGGATTATATCCAGAGATGGATCACGTTGCACCACACGGTGGAGAATGTGTCTGATCACCAAGCAGTTTGTGCCTTCAAGGAAGGTGTCAAATATCAAGAGTTGAATCTGAAGTTTGGTCGGACCGGAGACATGTCTCTGAGTCGAATGATGGAGATTGCCACCAAGTATGCCAATGGTGAAGAGGAGGATCGGCTCCGGAGTGGCAAACACAAAGCAGTCGCCCACGAAACCGGAGGAGGAAACTCCATTCGGAAGCAGAAGCATAAAGCCGAGCTAGCTGCTCCTGGAGAAACCTTAGCCTTGACTCAGGGAAAGTTCAAGGGGAAGCCCAAAGTGCCGTGGAACCCCAAGAAAATAAAAGATCAAGACGGAAATGATATGTTGGATTTGCCGTGCCACATTCACACAAAGAAAGATGAAGAGGGTAATCTCATTTACCCGAAGCATACCACTTGACAATGTCGGCTCCTAATCTAGCAGTTCCGAGAGAAACAACCCAAAGAAAAGGAAAAAGAGTCGGAAAAAGTTGAGGACAAAGAGGAAGGTGATGATGGATACCCACATGTCAATTCCACTCTGATGATTTTTGCCGATGTTGAGAGTAAAAGTCGACTGAAAGTCATCAACAGAGAAGTAAACATGGTCGCTTCGGTGATGCCCAGCTATTTGAAATGGTCTCAAACTGCCATTACATTCGACCATTCTGATCACCCAACGCACATAGCCACCCCTGGGAGGCAAGCGTTGGTGGTCGACCCAGTTGTCGAAGGCACTCAGTTGACTAAGGTTCTGATGGATGGTGGCAGTGGCCTGAATATCTTGTATGCGGAGACGTTGAAAGGAATGGCATTCCGATGTCCAGACTCAACGAAAGCAATATCAGTTTCCATGGAGTTATTCCTGGCAAGAAGGCCGAGTCACTCGGCCAGATCACCCTTGATGTGGTTTTCGGTGATTCCAAGAATTAACGTAAAGAAAAGTTGATGTTTGAAGTCGTGGATTTCCAAAGTGCTTATCATGCTATTCTGGGCAGGCCAGCTTACGCACGTTTTATGGCTCGACCATGCTACGTGTACCTCAAATTGAAGATGCCTGGTCCTAAAGGAGTGATCACTATCACTGGCAATCGAAAGAAGATAGAAGAGTGCTTCCAGAAAGGCTCAAAGATCGCTGATGCACAAATGGCGGTAGTGGAATTGCAGGAGTATCAGAAAAATACAGATCCGAGTGACTTGTTGCGAGCTAAGAAGCCTGCCACAGATTCAGCATTTCAGTCGTCCGTTGAAACGAAGCCGATTCATATTCACCCGACCAATCCCAATGTTGCTCCGACTCACATTTCAACAACACTCGACTCCAAATAGGAAGAAGCGCTCATCCAGTTCCTCCGTGAGAACTGGGACATCTTTGCATGGAAACCTTCTGACATGCCGGGTGTTCCTAAGGGGCTGGCTGAGCATCGTCTGCGAGTCGACCCAAAAGTGAAACGAGTCAAAGAACATCTTTGACGGTCCGCTGTACAAAAGAGAAAAGCAATCGGTGAAGAAGTGGCTCGGCTTCTAGCCGCTGAGTTTATCCGAGAGATTTACCACTCCGAGTGGCTAGCTAATGTTGGCATGGTCCCTAAGAAGGACGATTCACTTCGCATGTGCATTGACTTCAAGCATATCAATCGGGCCTGCCCGAAAGATCACTTTCCTCTCCCTCGCATCGACCAAATAGTCGACTCGACTGCGGGGTGTGAGCATTTGTCCTTTTTGGATGCTTATTCCGGGTATCATCAGATCCGTCTATATGGACCCGATGAGATAAAAACAGCTTTCATTACCCCATTTGGGTGCTTCTGTTATGTCACTATGCCATTCGGCTTGAAGAACGCTGGAGTCACATTCATGCGGATGATTCAGAAGTGTTTACTTACTCAAATTAGTCGGAATGTGGAGGCGTACATGGATGACATTGTGGTCAAGTCACGTAAAGGTTCCGACCTACTGGCTGACCTTGCTGAAACCTTTGCCAACCTTAGAAGGTATGATATCAAGCTTAATCTATCGAAGTGCACATTCGGAGTTCCAGGCGGAAAATTACTCGGTTTTCTCGTTTCCGGACGAGGGATCGACGCTAACCCAGAGAAAGTGGGTGCCATACTCCGGATGAAACGCCCTGTGTGCGTGCATGATGTCCAGAAGCTTACTGGTTGTTTGGCCGCCCTAAGTCGATTCATTTCTCGCCTCGGTGGACTCCTAAAGCTGATGCAGCATTTGCAGAGCTAAAAGAGCCTTTACTGCTTTACATTGCAGCCACTGGACAAGTCGTCAGTACAGTACTTAAGGTCGAGCGGGAAGAAGGAAATGCCTATAAAGTTCAGTGCCCAGTATATTATGTTTCTGAAGTTTTGACTCCATCAAAGCAAAGATATCCTCATTATCAGAAGCTTGTTTTTTGGATTTATATGACCACGAAGAAGGTTGCACATTACTTCTCTGACCACTCCATTACAGTCGTCAGCGACGCTCCCTTGTTAGAGATTCTGCACAATAGAGATGCAACTGGTCGAGTGGCAAAGTGGGCGATTGAACTTGTTCCCTTGGATATCAAGTTTGAGGCAAAGAAATCTATCAAGTCCCAAGCAATATCAGATTTCCTCGCCGAGTGAATCGTACAACAACTGCCGACTCAAATTCACTCAGAGCACTGGACCATGTTCTTTGATGGTTCCAAGATGCTGAATGGTTCTGGTGCCGAGGTGGTTCTGGTATCCCCCCGAGGAGACAAACTTAGATATGTCCTCCAGATTCACTTTGATTCCTCCAATAACGAAGCATAATATGAAGCACTCTTGTATGGGTTACGTATGGCCATCTCACTCGGCGTCCGTCGCCTTATGGTCTATGGCGACTCATATTTGGTAGTCAATCAAGTGATGAAGGAGTGGGACGTCAGAAGCCCAGCCATGACTGGTTACTGCAATGCGGTGGGGAAATTGGAAAAGAAGTTTGAGGGGTTAGAGCTCCATCATATACCCCGACTGAAAAATCAAGCAACCGATGATTTGGCAAAGATAGGTTCCAAGAGAGAAGCCATTCCCAGCAATGTGTTTTTGGAACACATTCACACACCGTCAGTTCAAGAAGATCCTTTCGCTGAAGAGCCCCCGCAGCCTAAGAGTGTCACAGACCCGACAGAAGTCGAAGTCCCAGCCGTGGTCGACCTGATCATGGAGGTTTTGGTCGTCACTCCCGCCTGGACAGTGCCATACATTGCGTATATCCTTAGGAAGGAACTCCCAGAGGATGAAGAAGAGGCTCGACAGATCGTCCGTCGATCCAAAGCCTTTACCGTGATAAGAGGACAACTGTTCAGGGAAAGCGCGACTGGAGTCAGTCAGAAATGCATAACGCCATAAGAAGGTCGAATGATCCTCAACGACATCCACTTGGGGACCTGTGGTCACCATGCGTCCTCTCAGACCATTGTGGCTAAAGCATACCGAGCCGGATTTTATTGGCCACGAGCAAATGAAATGGCGAAAGATATAGTTGACAAATGTGAAGGCTGCCAGTTTTACTCCAATATGTCTCACAAGCCTGCGTCGGCTCTGAAGACCATTCCCCTCGTCTAGCCCTTTGCTGTTTGGGGATTAGATATAGTTGGATACCTGGGAACTGGTAGGACCGGCTTCACTCATGTGCTTATCGCAGTCGACAAGTTTACCAAATGGATTGAAGCTAAGCCTATCAAGAATCTTGAGGCCAGTACTGCTGTCATTTTCATCAGAGAGTTGACATTCAGATATGGGGTTCCGCACAGCATCATCACTGACAAAGGATCGAACTTCGATTCTGATGAGTTCAGAGCCTTCTGCACTTCTCAAGGCACACGAGTCGACTATGCTTCAGTCGCTCACCCCCAATCGAATGGACAAGCAGAAAGAGCAAATGGCTTAATTCTCAAAGGACTAAAACCCCGACTGATGCGTGATCTCAAGCACGCAACAGGCGCCTGGGTCGATGAACTTCCATCAATTCTTTGGGGATTGAGGACAACTCCCAACCGGTCGACTGGCCGAACTCCATTCTTCTTGGTCTATGGAGCTGAAGCTGTTCTACCAAGTGACCTGCTTCACAATGCGCCCAGAGTCGAGCTTTTCTCCGAAGATGAAGCAGAACAAGCCCGACAAGACGCAGTTGATCTCCTAGAGGAGGAAAGAGAGATGGCCTTAATCCGGTCGACCATTTATCAGCAAGACTTGCGTCGATTCCACGCCAGAAACGTGAGGGTCGAGCCTTTCAAGAGGAAGACTTGGTTCTTCGAGTGGATCAACAGAAACCACACAAGCTTGCCCCTGCTTGGGAAGGCCCCTTCATCGTCACCAGAGTTCTCCACAATGGAGCATACCATCTTTACAATGTCGAGCATCATAAAGACGAGCCACGAGCTTGGAACGCGGAGCTGCTCCGCCCCTTTTATACTTAAGTACTCACTCAGATGATATGTAATAAGAAATACCTTTGTAGTCTATTTATCAAAGACAAGAGCTTTATAGTCTTCCTAAACGATTGTTGTTGCTTTTGTTTACGTTTGAAATCCCCCAGTGGGTGACTTTGCTGCGAATCCGTTTCGCCTAGGTTTGAAAAATCCTACCGAGTGGTGAGCAAGCCTCTCACTCGGGGGCTTAGCTGCAGTCCAGTGCTCGCCTAAGTTTAAAAAATCCTACCGAGTGGTGAGCAAGTCTCTCACTCAGGGGCTTAGATGCGAATCCGTTTCACCTAAGTTTGAAAAATCCTACCGAGTGGTGAGCAAGCCTCCCACTCGGGGGCTTAGCTGCAGTCCAGTGGTCGCCTAAGTTTAAAAAAATCCTACCGAGTGGTGAGCAAGCCTCTCATTCGGGGGCTTAGCTGCGGTCCAGTACTCGCCTAAGTTTTTAAAAAAATCCTACCGAGTGGTGAGCAAGCCTCCCACTAGGGGGCTTAGCTGCAGTCCAGTACTCTCCTAAGTTTAAAAAAAATCCTACTGAGTGGTGAGCAAGCCTCCCACTCGGGGGCTTGGCTGCAGTCCAATACTCGCCTAAGTTTAAAAAATCCTACCGAGTGGTGAGCAACCCTCCCACTCGGGGGCTTAGCTGCAGTCCAGTACTCGCCTAAGTTTAAAAAATCCTAACGAGTGGTGAGCAACCCTCCCACTCGGGGGCTTAGCTGCAGTCCAGTACTCGCCTAAGTTTAAAAAATCCCACCGAGTGGTGAGCAACCCTCCCACTCGGGGGCTTAGCTGCAGTCCAAGACTCGCCTAAGTTTAAAAATCCCACCGAGTGGTGAGCAACCTCCCACTCGGGGCTTAGCTGCAGTCCAAGACTCGCCTAAGTTTAAAAAATCCTACCGAGTGGTGAGCAACCCTCCCACTCGAGGGCTTAGCTGCAGTCCAGCACTTGCCTAAGTTTAAAAAATCCTACCGAGTGGTGAGCAACCCTCCCACTCGGGGGCTTAGCTGCAGTCCAGTACTCGCCTAAGTTTAAAAAATCCTACCGAGTGGTGAGCAACCCTCCCATTCGGGGGCTTAGCTGCAGTCCAGTACTCGCCTAAGTTTGAAAAATCCTACCGAGTGGCGAGCAACCCTTCCACTCGGAGGCTTAGCTGCAGTCTTATACTCGCCTAAGTTTGAAACCCATCCCTATCCGCAAGGACGACGAGGTACAGGTCGACTGCAACCTTCTCCTTCGGAGCTACGCCACAAATACAACGTGTGCCCCATCCCTATCCGCAAGGACGACGAGGTGCAGGTCGACTGCAACCTTCTCCTTCGGAGCTACGCCACAAATACAACGTACGCTCCATACCTATGCGCAAGGACGACGAGGTGCAGGTCGACTGCAACCTTCTCCTTCGGAGCTACGCCACAAATACAACGTGCGCCCCATCCCTATCGGCAAGGACGACGAGGTGCAGGTCGAATGCAACCTTCTCCTTCGGAGCTACGCCACAAATACAACGTACGCTCCATCCCTATCCACAAGGAAGACGAGGTGCAGGTCGACTGCAACCTTCTCCTTCGGAGCTACGCCACAAATACAACGTGCGCTCCATCTCCGTCCGCAAGGATGGCGAGGCACAGGTCGATTGAAGCCTCCACTTTAGGGCTGCATCTCAAACATAAAGGTCATTCCAAATGAAGAACAAATTCCAAAAGCAATCGCAAGCATATACTGAGATAAATCAAGTTCAGATGAACCCTAAAGGTTCAAGACCACGGATCAAAGTACTCGGGCACTCAGCCCGAAAGAGTTTAACGGTTACAAAAATCACTCGGCATCCCGAGGCAAATTTAAGGTGGAACATGAAAGTTTGTTCACTCCGCAGGAGGAGGACTGGCAGGCTCAACGAATTCGTCCAGGTCGATGTCGTCGGCAATCCAAGTGGCGGCAGCAATGAAAGTCTCCATAAAGGATTGGAAGTCATGCCTCTTGGTGTTGGCAACCTTGATTGCGGCTAGATTCTCTTCTGCGCTTCCATGCGATGGATGCGGACCAAAGACAGAGCCACATCAGCACCGCACCGGGCAGAAGACTTCTTCCACTCTTGCACTCGACCGGGAATTTCGTTAAGTCGAGTCATCAAAGACTCGAGGTCATTCTAGAGCGTTGCCCTCGGCCAGAGTGTTGTGTCGATCCTCGACATTGTGACCTTCAGTCGGGCAAGGTAATCAACAACACCGTCGATGCGGGATTCCAGTCGGAGCACATTCATGGCAGCTTCATCTTTCACGGGGGAGTTGATGGGGTCCAAGCTTGGTTCAATTCGCCCGGTCTCCTCCTCGAAATCCCGGCAAAACTCTGCATGCAAAATCCGAGAGTGAGTCGATAGTTGTATGCCGAATTGACAAGGACAAACCAGTCGGAGCAAAGAATATACCTTCAAGCTTGACGAACAACTTCTTAGCAAGGCTCCTCAGATAACTCTCCAGATCGTTCCTCCTACAGGCAATACCTTCCATCTTCTCGTTCAGATTGACCTTGTCCATCTTCAAGCGAGTTACTTCCTTATTGGCTTCGTCCAGGGCAGATTTTATCTTGGCGTTTTCTTCCTCCAATTTGCCGACTGAAGCCAGCTTCTGTTCAGCCAGAGCGGTTTTATCATCAGCCTTTTTCTGTGCGGCAGCCAGATCTTGATCCTTTTTCGCCAGAGCCTGGTTCAGTTTCTCTGAAAAGAAATAAGGCTTGATTCCGAAAAAGCAGAATGAAATTCAGATCAAGGGCAAACCAGTCGACAAGTTTTTCTTACCAGTGGCATCATCCTTGGCTTTCTGTAGTTCTGTCTTGGCCAACTCCAGATCGAGGTTGAGTTGAATCTATTGTTTCTCCAGGTCAGCAAAGCGAGCTCCAAGATCACAAGATTTCTGCAACCAAAGAACGGGTCAGTCGACTGGGAAAAGTTTGGTTATTTCGGAGACTACTACCGAATCAAACATCCAACAGTAGTCTCGGGGACTACACCCAGTTGGTGCACTTAGCGTGCCCCCACTGGTTCAGTTTACACTCGACAAGACCTTTCCAGCACGAGTGCAAAAAAAGAGAGAGAGAGAGACAGCAACAAACAGACTCTTCAGACCATAGTCGACTGCCAACACTCGACCACGGTCTCGGGGACTACACCTAGTGGGTGCACTCAGCGTGCCCCCACTGGTTCCAAAATTCCACTCGATATGGCCCGACCAGACCGAGTGAAGAAATTCAAAATTGAAGACTATAGTCGACTGCCCGCATTCCACCATAGTCTCCGGGGACTACACCCACTGGGTGCACTCAGCGTGCCCCCACTAGTCCAAAAATTCAATCGACGACAACATCGAATTCAGCTCAAAGTACAAATTTGCTCAGTGACAAATTGAAACACCCAGTGGGTATACAGAAGCAAAGATCCTTGGAAATAGAGTTTTCAGGTACCATATCCTAAAACAGAACAAGCCAAGAGAGTCAGTCGACAATCCCTAACCTGAATGTTGCTCTGGAGAGTAGAGCTGGCATCATAAGCAGCCTGGCTGGCATCCCGCACCATATTCATCTTGTCCATCATGATGCCCGCCTGGCGTATAGCTTCTTTGGCAGCACCCACTTCATCTTCTGGGACGTGATGTGTAGCAACAACTGAAGGTGGATCGGCAGGAGCATGTGCAGCTCACGCAGAAGGTCGAGCACTCGACAATGGTATGGCGAAGGAGACTGAAGTCCGATTGGCATCGCCGGCGTCCTGAACTACCGGTTCCGCCACCGGCATCGACTGAGGCGTCTTGCCAGCAGACGTTTTCCTGTTTCTTCTCCCCAAGGGCCTGTGTAGCTCATCCTCATCATCATCGGGGAGGTTAATAACGTTGGGAGCTGCAAAAAGATCAGTCGCCAAAATTTCATCGCCCGATTGGATATATCATAATTCAGTCGACAAACAGAAGGCAGAATAACAAAGATTGTACCCAGATTGGAGGTGACCGCGTCTTCCATTTCCTCATCCTCGTTTTTATAAGCTGAAGTCCTAGAGGTAGCGGCACTGCCAGTTTCAAGATTCATTTGATCAAACCAAAGGAAAGATAAACAACACAGAACATCGAGTGAAAGCGAAAGAAAAACACTCACGCAGAAGCAAACGGAATGTCAATCTTGATTTTTGGCAGCGCCTTCCGAGTCTTCTGCACTACAACCTTGGACTGCTTTGGGGCCTTCTCAGTTGGTGCCGGAGAGGACATCCGAGGACGCTTTGACGACTGCCCAGTCTGGGCGATCGCCTTGTCACGGACGCTCGCCGGATCTTGGTCAAGCTTGGATCGCCTTTCCCTGCGAGGAGGCGAGTCGACCTATTCTTCGTCACTCGGGTCGTCGCTCTCCTCGTCCCCCTCTCCGTCAGAATGCCATTCACCACTTTCACCTCCGCTTGCCTCGCCCTCCAGATCCTACTCCTGCTCTCCGTTGGGCATCGAGTACATTTCGGTAAGAGTCTGGAAGAAAACAAGCAGGACAAAGTCAGTCGGTGAAGCGTAAACAACTGTACGAATAAATCAAGATTATAGTCAGTAATTCGGAATTGGACCTTGTCTGGTTCGTAAGATTGGTCGAGTGGAGGAATTCTGCTGGCTCCTCTGGGGTTGTCTTTGTTTCCTGTGATATTCATCAGCCACCCCTCCAACATGGTCTCGTCGACCTCCTCCGGATGAGTCCGAGTGGTGTCATCAGTGCCCGAATACATCCACATCGGATGGTCACGAGCTTGAAGCGGTTGGATGCGTCGCCGGAGGAAGACCTCCGGTAAATCCATACCAGTCACCCCATCACGGACAAGCTGAACTACTCGATCAACCAGCACCTTGACTTGTGCCTTCTCCTCTGGGATCACCTTCAAAGGGGAGGGCTTCCCCACTCGGGCCAGGGAAAGTCCAGTCGACTGCCCTGGAGTCGGCTGGTCTTTGTAGTAGAACCAGGTCGACTGCCACCCACGGACCGAATCGGGAAGGATCATGGCTGGAAAGGAACTTTTGCACCTCATCTGAATCCCAAGAACCCCACACATCTGGATCACTTGCGTCTCTCGTCACTCGGGTTGGCCTTTTTTTACCAACTGAGAGCGGCATGTGAAAATGTGCTTGAAGAGGCCCCAGTGGGGTCGGCAGCCCAAGAAATTCTCACACAAAGACACGAAGGCAGCAAGGTACACAATTGTGTTTGGGGTAAAGTGGTGGAGTTGCGCCCCGAAAAAATTCAAGAAGCCTCGAAAGAAAGGGTAAGGGGGCAAGGAGAACCCGCGGTCGATGTGAGTGGCGAGGAGAACACACTCACCCTCTCGTGGTTGCGGCTCGGTCTCGTTCCCCAAGAGCCGCGCCGATCCGTGGGGAATCAACCCCCCTTCAACCAGGTCGTCGATGTCATCCTGACGGATCGCCGAGTGAATCCAGTCGCCCTGGATCCAGCCCGGCGGCAGATCGGACCTCGAGGAAGATCCACCCCGGCTGGACTTCTTCCCCTTCGCCTTCGCCGTCGCCTTCTTCGCGCGCTCTAGAGCCACCGTCTTCTCTTTCCCCATCGCTGCAGACGGAGCTCGAACGGAACGGCGGCACTGGGGCGAGAGCAAGCGCAGTGGAGAAATCTGCGAAGGAGGAAGAAGAATGAGGGTGCACTGTTCAAAAGCCCTGGTCCGGCGCCTTATATGAGGTTATTTCCGAGTGACTGACTTGTAGGCCCAGGCGATCTTATCAAATACCGCAACAGTCGCGCGCGCGATATGTGGCAAAAAGGGCAGCACAGAAATCGAGGCGGCCCTGCCTTATCCAGCCCGATTACTGCGGCCTCCTCCGCCCCGCGCGCTTCCCAAAATTCTAATCCCGCGAGATCCGCGGACAGCAGAACAACTTGTTAGACGGAAGATCTCCTCCACATCCGCACTCGGAGCTCTTCCCGTAAAAGTTCACTCGACAAAAACAAGAATGGATCAAGGCAACTGAAAAAGAAGTTGACGTCACCAGCTCGGTTCGTTGATCCAAGATCAGACACACCCGAAGCGCAAAAAATGAGTTGGAAATATTTTTCAACTCCTTCCTCACTCAAACCCCGATCCATTCGGGGGCTAATGACGAAGACATGTACCTAGGGTAGGGTCACAGGCCTGGCCTAGATACCCTCCCCAAGGACATCACTTTATCACCAAAAGCATTCGAAGAAGAATCATCTTTCAATCGACCATGAAGTGTTCCACTCGACAGACTTGGAGTCACTCGACCTTCAAGACTATCACTCGACCACCAGGAAATCTAGAGCCACTCCGCACTGCAACCGTCGGTCATTATGTAGCTTTAATGGTCATTATGTCACTTTATTCTTGGCGTTACCAGTAACACCCTACCTTAATGTACTTTAAACCCCGCGTAACTGAGGGCCGGAGGGGTCTGGCGAACTCTATATAAGCCACCCCCCTCCTCAGTGACAAGGGTTCGTACCCCCTGTAACTCACACGCATATAATCCAGTCGACCGCCTACGGGCTCCGAGACGTAGGGCTGTTACTTCCTCCGGGAAGGGCCTGAACTCGTAAAACTTGTGTGTACAACTCTTCCATAGCTAGGATCTTGCCTCTACATCCCTACCCCCCATTCTACTGTCAGACTTAAAACCACGACAACTATTCCGAATATTAATGAAGCAATTCCACAAATATATTCTCATCACTCTCCTTAAGCTTATGACTCCATAGGTCGGTAACTCATTAACGTGGCTTGAAACTGCATCGATATTTCCCAAAGAGGAAGGGTTGATGCAACACATCTACGGTAAGTATTTTCCTCAGTTATGATACCAAGGTATCAATCCAGTAGGAGAACCAAGCAACACTATGTAAACGGTACCTACACACAAAGAACAAATACTTGCAACCCGACGCGTAAGAGAGGTTGTCAATCTCTCCACGGTAAAAAGATAGATTGGTTTGTATGAGATTGGATAAATAGATCTGAATAAAACATGAAATAAAATAAGTAAAGAAAAAGTGCAGCAAGGTATTTTGGGGTTCTTGGTATAATAGATCTGAACAAATACGGTAAAATATAGATCTGAAAGCAATATGATAAAAGATAAATCCGGGGGCCGTAGATTTCACTAGTGGCTCTCGAGAAAATAACATATGGTGGGTAAACAAATTACTGTTGGGAAATTGATAGAAGAACAAATAATTATGACGATATCCAAGGCAATGATCAATATATAGCATCACATCCAAGATCAGTAGACCGACTCCTGCCTGCATCTACTACTATTACTCCACACATCAACTGCTATCCAACATGCATCTAGTGTATTAAGTTCATGGAGAAACGGAATAATGAAAAGAATGATGACATGATGTAGACAAGATCTATTCATGTAGGAATAGACCCCACCTTGTTATCCTTAATAGCAACGATATATACATACGTGCCTCGCTACCCCCTTCTATCACTGGGTGAGGACACCGTAAGATCGAACCTATCACAAAGCACCTCTTCCCATTGCAAGAAAAATTTATCTAGTTGGCCTAACTAGACCAAAGATTCGAAGAAGAAATACGAGGCTGTAAATACTCATGCATATAAGAGATCAAAGTGTTGGGGAACGTTGCATGGAAAACCAAAAAATTCTATGCACACGCAAGATCTATCCATGGAGATGCATAGCTACGAGAGGGGGAGAGCATCTACATACCCTTGTAGATCGCTAAGGGAAGAGTTTATCAATGCGATAGATGTAGTCGTACACCTTCACGATCCGTCCCGATCAAGTACCGAACATAGGGCACCTCAGCGTTTAGCACACGTTCAGCTCAGTGACGTCCTCACATTCTTGATCCAGCAAGAGGGGCGAAGTAGTAGATAAGTTCCGGCAACACGACGACGTGATGATGGTGGTGGTGAAGAATAATCTCCGCAGGGCTTCACCAAGCACACAAGAAACTATGACGGAGGATAAACTAGAGGGGCGGGGTCGGCACACGGCTTGGTGTATCTTGATGTGTCTTGGGTGCTAGCCCTGCCCCTCTATTTATATGTTGAGCCCTGGGGTCGTTGCTTGGAGAAAGAGCCTCCTCAAAGTCGGTTTAGCCCGCAAGGCAAGAGTCCTTCTCGGAATCCAGGACCAGATGATACGTCTCCATCGTATCTACTTTTTCAAACTCTTTTGCCCTTGTTTTGGACTCTAATTTGCATGATTTGAATGGAACTAATCCGGACTGACGCTGCATAAGTCATCGGTTCAAATCCGATAAAGGGCTTTTTAAATTAGTGGTAGAGTAATCTCGTGCTAAGACGTAAGTCGTTGGTTCGAATCTGATAGAGTACTTTTCTACTAAATTGATTCACTTTTTTCAGCAGAATTGCCATGGTGTTATTTTTGTGCAGAAATAGAAGTTCTCGGATTGACGTGAAAATTTACGGAGAATATTTTTGGAATATATAAGAAATACTACGCAAGAATTAACCAGAGGAGGTCCACCCAGAGGTCACAAGCCTGGGGGGCGCAGCCCCCCTGGGGCACGCCTAGAGGGCTTGTGGGCCCCCTGGACCTCTTCCGACTCAACTCCAACTCTGTATAACCCTATTCGGGGAGAAAAAATCGGAGAGAATCGCGTTTTACGATACGGAGCCGCCGTCACCTCCTGTTCTTCACTGGGAGGGCAGATCTAGAGTCTGTTTTGGGCTCCGGAGAGAGGATTCGTTGCCATCATCATCACCAACCTTACTCCATCACCAATTCCATGATGCTCACCGCCGGGAGTGAGTAATTCCTTCATAGGCTTGCTGGACGGTGATGGGTTGGATGGGATTTATCATGTAATCGAGTTAGTTTTGTTAGGGTTTGATCCCTAGTATCCACTATGTTCTGAGATTGATGTTGCTATGACTTTGCTATACTTAATGCTTGTCACTAGGGCTCGAGTGTCATGGTTTCACATGTGAACCTATTATGTTTTCATGATAATATTTGTGTTCTTGATCTGTTCTTACAAGTTGTAGACACCTATTACGAGTTATGATCCGCATACCCCAAGGTGACAATAATTGGGATTCTTTCCGGTGATTACCGTAGTTTGAGGAGTTCATGTATTCACTAAGTGCTAATGCTTTGTTCCGGTTCTCTATTACAAGGAGGCCTTAATATCCCTTAGTTTCCATTAGGACACCGCTGCCACATGAGGGTAGGCCAAAATATGTCATGCAAGTTCTTTTCCATAAGCACGTATGACTATATACGGAATACATGCCTACATTATATTGATGAATTGGAGCTAGTTCTGTGTCACCCTAGTTTATAACTGTTGCATGATAAATGCCATCCGACATAATTATCCATCACTGATCCAATGCCTACGAGCTTTTCACATATTGATCTTTGCTAAGTTAGTTTGCCGTTGCCACTGTTACAATCGGTACAAAACTGCTACTATTACTTTTGCCACCGTTACCGCTACTTCCATGCTACTTTCCTAATAACAACTTTGCTACAGATATTAAGTCTTTCAGGTGTGGTTGAATTGACAACTGAACTGCTAATACTAGTGAATATTCTTTGGCTCCTCTTGTGTCGAATCAATAATTTGGGTTGAATACTCTACCCTCAAAAACTGTTGCGATCCCCTATACTTGTGGGTTATCAAGACCTTTTTCTGGCGTCGTTGCCGGGGAGCATAGCTCTATTCTCTGAGTCACTTGGGTTTATATTTTTTGATCACTATGAGGAATCTGAAAGATACTAGAACCAAGATTTTTCTCTCTATTATGAGGGCAGATAAGGAACTGCCATCTAGTTCTGCACTTGATTCACCTGCTGTTTTGAGTAAACTTGCGACACCGCCACCTGCTATGAATTCTGATTTGTTGCAAGTAATTGATGATTCTACTTCTGTAATGCATGATGCTTATGTTGATACTTTGTTTGATAATACTGTGCCACTGGGTGAATTTCTTGATGAACAACTTGCTAGAGCTAAAGATATTGAGAATGTTGAAAATGATGATATTTCTGAAACTGATGAAATCATTGAAACTGAACACTTTGAAACACCTGCTAGACCTAGCTCTCCTAGATATGACTTGCCTGTTATACTTGAGGGTTATGTTATGAATGGAGAGGTAGCTAGGGACTTTCTTGCTTGTAAGGATAGGGATGACCTTAAGAAATTATTATGCAAGTGGAAAGAAAAATCTTTGAATGCTAGAATGCAATATGATCCTAAGTTTGCTACTTCACCTATCTTTGTTACTCATAAGGATTATGAATTCTCTATCGATCCTGAGTTAATTACATTGGTTGAATCTGATCCTTTCCATGGCTAGGAATCTGAAACTGTTGTGGCACATCTTACTAAATTGAATGATATAGCCACCCTATTTGCTCATGAGGAATTTTTTTGCTATTACTATATTCTTAAGTTGTTTGCTTTCACATTAAAGGGTGATGCTAAGATTTGGTTTAATTCTCTTGCTCCTGGTTGTGTGCATAGTCCCCAGGATATGATTTATTATTTCTCTGAAAAATATTTTCCTGCTCATAAGAAACAAGCTGCTTTAAAGGAAATATTTAACTTTGTGCAAATTGAAGAAGAGAGTCTCCCACAAGCTTGGGGGAGGCTTCTCCAATTACTTAATGCTTTGCCTAATCATCCTCTCAAGAAAAATGAAATACTTGATATCTTTTATAATGGACTAACCGATGCTTCTAGGGACCACCTAGATAGTTGTGCTGGTTGTGTTTTCAGGGAACGAACTGTTGAACAAGTTGAAGTACTATTGAACAATATATTGAGTAATGTTAATGATTGGACTCTTCCCGAACCACCTACCTAAGCCAACTCCAAAGAATAGAGGTGTTCTATTTCTCAGTCCCGAAGATATGCAAGAGGCAAAGAAATATATGAAAGAAAAAGGTATTAAAGCTGAAGATTTTAAGAATTTACCACCTATTGAATAAGTACATGGTCTTAATACTCTAACACTGGTAGTAGAGGTAAATTATCTCTATAGATTTGATGAAGGTGATATTCCTTATAATAAGTTTGCTAGTCAATGCTTGGATGAATTTGATAACTTTATTGTTAAACAAGAAAACTTCAATGCATATGTTAGTAGAAAACTGAAACGTAATGCTTATATGCTTGACTGCTTGGGTGGCTATATGTGTAGAACTGTTAATGATCTCAAGATTATTAGTAAACATGCTTCCATTGTAAAAACTCAAGTAGAACAAGTTCTCAAGGCACAAAATGATTTGCTTAATGAAGTGAATAGTAAGAACAATGATAATGCTGTTAGAGTTATGACTAGAGGTGGTAAAATGACTCGGGAACCTTTGTATCCCGAGGGCCATCCCAAGAGAATTGAACAATATTCTCAGAAAACTAATACTGATGCACCTATTTCATCCAAGAAAAAGAAAGATGATAGGACTTTGCATGCTTCTAGTGAACCTACTATAGACACACCTGGGAATCCAAATGATATTTCTATTTCTGATGCTGAGACACAATCTGGTGATGAACATGAACCTAGTAATAATGATAATGATGATGTTCATGTTGATGCTCGACCTAGTATTGATAATGATGTGGAGATAGAACCTGCTGTTGATCTTGATAAACCACAACCTAAGAATAAAAGATATGACAAGAGAGACTTCCTTGCTAGGAAACATTGCAAAGAAAGAGAACCATGGGTTCAGAAACCCATGCCCTTTCCTCCTAAACCATCAAAGAAAAAAGATGATGAGGATTTTGAGCGCTTTGTTGAAATGCTTAGACCTGTCTTTTTGCGTATGCGTTTGACTGATGTTCTGAAAATGTCTCATTATGCTAAGTATATGAAAGATATTGTCACTAATAAAAGAAAGATACCGGAAGCTAAAATTTCCACCGTGATTGCTAATCACACATTTAAAGGTGGAATACCAAAGATACTAGGAGATCCTGGAATACCAACTATACCTTGCTCCATTAAAAGAAACTATGTTAAAACTGCTTTATGTGATTTGGGAGCCGGTGTTAGTGTTATGCCTTTCTCTTTATATCGTAGACTTGAGTTGAATAAGTTGACACCTACTGAAATCTCTTTGCAAATGGCCGATAAATCAACTGCTATACCCATCGGTATTTGTGAGTATGTGCCTGTCGTAGTTGCAAATGTTACTATTTTAACGGACGTTGTTATTCTTGATATACCCGAGGATGATAGTATGTCGATCATCCTTGGTAGACCCTTCTTGAATACTGCAGGGGCTGTTATTGATTGCAACAAGGGCAATGTCGCTTTTCATGTTAATAGTAATGAGCATACGGTACACTTTCCAAAGAAACAACCTCAAGTGAATTGTATCAACTCTATTGGAGAAGTTCCAACAATTGATATTGGGGGTTTTAAATTCCCTATTCCTACTGTCAGAAAGAAATATGATATTCTTATTGTTGGGGACATCCATATCCCCGTTGAGGCAACCTAGTGTTATTCAAAAAGTCTCCGGTTTCATGCCATTCGGAAGAAGTTTGTTAATAGGACTTGATCAACCTTATTAATGGATTCTTTTTCACGGGCATGTGATGGATGGATTTAGGAGGCACAACCTTCTGTACCCAACTTTTACTTTCTGTTATTTAGAATAAATAAATTATAAATGCTATTATTTTTCTGTTTTCTGAATCATCCATGCATTAAAAAATGACCAGAAAATAAAAGTTCTCCAAATGCCCTAAAAATTTAGTATGATTTTTTCTAGAATATTTAAGAATTTTTGGCACTGAAAACACCTCAAGGAGGTGCACCAGTGGCCCACAAGCCCCCTGGGCGCGCCTACAGGGCTTTGAGTCCCATGTGGGTCCCCCACTTATGCCAGCACCCATCCACTTCGTCTTCCTCCAGAAAAAATCCCACCATTGCTCAAACCTGTGTTCTAGCTCATTTTCCTGCCATTTTCGATCTCCTTGCTCAAGGCTCCTTTTGCAAAACTGTTTTGGGGGATTGTCCTTTGGTATGTGACTCCTCCAATGGTCCAATTAGTTTTTGTTCTAGTGCTTTATATATTGCAATTTTTTGCTGTTGTGGTGACCATGTTCTTGAGCTTGCATGTCAAATTTATATGGTTCAAAGTAGTTTTGTTGCATGATATAGCCCCTAGACACTTGTGGGAGTAGTTGCTATCAATCTTGTTGAGTTTTGTTCACTTTTATTTTGAGTCACTAAAAATTTCAGAATTTTTTTTCAGAGGGAGAAAAATGTTTAGGAAAATATATCAAGGTGGTTCCTCAAGGAAGAAAGTCCCGGGGCTCGCAATACGTGAGGCGGACCTCGAACCACCAAGGGAAGCTCTAGTGCGGCCTTGTGAATGGCCATCAGATCATTTCATGAATCATGCCGGTTTTAAGGAGGAATTTGATGCGTACGTACAAAACGCTAGCCTTGAGGACTTCGTGTCAGATAAGTGCCGGCAATACTATCACCTTACTGATTCCTTTGTGCGGAGGATTGAGTTTACATCTACGCGCAATACCCATTTTGTTTTATTTTATCTATATGATAAAATCCTTTCGAATGGACCTTGAAGGTTTTAATGAAGTATGTAAAATTCCGTAATGGGCATTCATAGTGAACCCCGTAAATCTGATTGTATTGATTTCCTTACTAGCATCACTATGGGGGAAACTATAAATGTCACACAAGCTACTATAGGGAGCATTCACTTTCCTGCTATACATTATTTTGCTCTCTTTATAGATAGATGCATTAATGGTAAACATGATCATAGCCACCTTTGTGCATCGGATCTTAGCGTCATCAAGAGTGCGGTAATGGGTGATAAACGATATAACTTGAGGGCTATTGTTGCAAGGCGGTTACATAATAATGCTACAGATGGGTATTTCTTCGGTGGAATTTATGCCACCCGGTTAGCTAATTATCTCGGGTACCTGATGTCTACTATGCAACCTTTCTTCTTGTAGACGTTGTTGGGCCTCCAAGTGCAGAGTTTTGTAGGACAGTAGCAAATTTCCCTCAAGTGGATGACCTAAGGTTTATCAATCCATGGGAGGCGTAGGATGAAGATGGTCCCTCTCAAACAACCCTGCAACCAAATAACAAAGAGTCTCTTGTGTCCCCAACACACCCAATACAATGGTAAATTGTATAGGTGCACTAGTTCGGTGAAGATATGGTGTTACAAGTGTAATATGGATAGTAGATATAGGTTTTTGTAATCTGGAAATATAAAAGCAGCAGGGTAACTAGTAGCAAAAGTGATCAAAAGCGGTATTGCAATGCTTGAAAACAAGGCCTAGGGTCCATACTTTCACTAGTGCAAAGTCTCTCAACAATGATAACATAATTGGATCATATAACAATCCCTCAACATGCAACGAAGAATCACTCCAAAGTTTCTATCAAAGAACGTAGGAAGAAAACGTGCACCAACCCCTATGCATAAATTACCCCAATGTCACCTCGGGAATCCACGAGTTGAGTGTCAAAACATACATCAAGTGAATCAATAGAACATCCCATTGTCACCACAGATATCCCATCGCAAGACACACATCAAGTGTTCTCAAATCCAATACTCAACCCAACATAACAAAATCTCAAAGAGCAAGACTCAATTCATCACAAGAAGGTAGAGGGGGAGAAACACCATATGATCCAACTATAATAACAAAGCTCAGGTACATCAAGATCGTGCCAAATCAAGAACACAGGAGAGAGAGAGAGAGATCAAACACATAGCTATTGGTACATACCCTTAGCCCCGAGGGTGAACTACTGTGACGCCCGGGAATTAGGCTACAGTAATCCCACGTTAATGATGCCACGTCACCACGGTTACTGTTGTTAATCTCGTGTTAGTTCAAAATCGATTCAAAATTCAAACTTAAAATAAAGTCAAACGGTAAAGATTTTCAAACTTTAAAACTAAAATGTTCGAGAGGTGACAAATAATGTGTAGGTATTTATGGTGGAGGAAACATCTTTTTATAAAGTAGTTAAAAGCACTAAATTAATAAAAACTGCAGTAAAACTAATATTTAATTGTCTTTTAAATACTAAACAAATATAAACTAATTGTTTAGGGTGCCAAATCAATTGTGGTAGTGTCATAAGTATTAGTACTAATTTAGGGCTAGATTTATAATTTATAAAACAAAGGTAAAAAAAGCAGAAAATAAATTGAAAAAAAGAAAAGGAAAACTAGCAAACAAAAAAGGAGAGAAAAGAAAACGGACCCCCATCTGGGCCACAAGTGGCCCGGTGGCCTCACCGCTTCGAGCGGGCCGCCCACCCCGTCCACCTCCCTACTAACCCCAACCTCCACCTAAACCTAACCCTAACCGGCACACGATCCCCACTCCCCCTCTCTCGATCCCGTCTGGATCGGGGCCCCAGCGCCCGATCCCGCCCACATCGTTGCCCCCGTCGCCCCTCGCCGCCGTTCGTCGGATCGCCCACCACCTCGTCGGACCGCCTCCCGGCCGAACCGCTCCGTCCTCGACCTCCTCCTCGCCGGATCTGCGTCGCCCGACCCCCGCCCGCTGGTCGGTCGCCCGCGCCGCCGCCTCCCGAGGACCGCTCCGCCCGGAGCCCGCCCTCCCTCGCCGGACTGTCGCCACCTCCTCAAGCCCATTGCCTTCCCCCTGCAGCTCCCCTGTGAGCACCCCCTTCTATCCTCCTTCCCCTCCTTCCTTGCGTCGCGCGTGTGCGCCGGTGCACACCACGGTGCCCCTGCGCCCCCGGCCTGCTCACTGCAGCCTGTGCACGCTCCCGTGCATGGCCACGCTGCCGCTAGCTGGTAGCCCGCCCGCATAGTCCGCGCCTGCTGCCTACCTCGCGTCGCCCCACCACGCCTATTTCGGCAGCCGCCTGCGCCGCGGCGGATGTCAACTCCGCCGTCGTCTCCGGCCAAGTTCCGCCGCCCCACGACCACCAGTCGACGTGGTCGACCATCAGCTACCCTTCGGTCCCCTTCGCGCATCGAACCGATGCCCGTAGCGCAAGCCCGACGGGTTCTCGCGTTGCTGCCATCGCCGACGCACTATAGCTCCTCGTCGGCGTTAACCATGATGACGAGGACGCCATTTACCCCCTACTAACACTCACTAACTCCAGGACCCCACGCGTTAATTAACTGCAGATTAGTTAATATACATAATTAACTAAGGTAACCACTCACTGACAGATGGGACCCACGCTGCTAATTAATCTATTATCAATAAAACTTAACACTAGGTTAAACCTGTGTCAATGACACCTGGGCCCCACTAGTCAGCTTGACCCGTCAATGGTCGATGCTGACTAGACTGCTGACTGGCCCCCTGGTCCCACTGCCAGCCTCACACACACACACACTCTAGCTGGGTACACTTCTGTGTACCCATAGAATTTTCCTATTTATTTTCGAATTAATAATAATTATAGAAAATGATTAAACCTTTGATAAATAATATAAATTAAACCGTTTATCAGATGAAGAAACTTTGTACATGAAAGTTGTTCAGAACGACGAGAAGAATCCGGATACGCAGCCCGTTCATCCGCCACGCGTCCCTAGCATAGTGAACCTGCAACATTTCACCTCTGGTTCATCACGTCTGAAAACACGAAACACCGGGATATTTTCCGGATGTTTCCCCTTCACCGGTATCACCTCATATCGCGTTCGAACACGTCTAGCTCGCTGTTATCTGTTATGCACTTGCTTGCTGTGTATTTACTGTTTCTCCCCTCTTCTCTTGGTAGACCCGTGGCGATCTTGATGCCCCAGTTCGACTACGGAGTTGGCGACCCTCTCTCTTGCGAGCAACCAGGCAAGCCCCCCTTTGATCACGGATATCGCCTACTCTTCTCTATCTGCTTGCATTAGAGTAGTGTAGCATATTCTTGCTTCGCCATTACTCCTATATCTGCTGCATAGCTTTGTCCTTGCTACTCTTGTTGTTACCTTTACCGCTATCCTCTGCTTAGTATAGGATGCTAGTGTTCCATCGGTGGCCCTACACTCTTGTCAAATCCCGCCATGCTATACTACTAGGCTGTGATCACTTGGGAGGTGATCACGGGCATATACTATATACTTTACCTTTGTTACATTACCGTGATCTTTGTTAGGAGATGGGGGCTGAAAGGACGGTGGCTCCATCCCAGTAGAGGTGGGCCTGGGTTCCGACGGCCCCGAGTGTTACTTGTGGAGGAGCGGCAGGCAGGTTGAGACTACACAGGTGTGAGGTGGGCCTGGCCTGGTCGGCGTCGCGGATACTTAACACGCTTAACGAGATCTTGGTATTTGATCCGAGTCGGCCATTTGGTCTATACGCACTAACCATCTACGCGGGAGTAGTTATGGGTATCCCGACGTCGTGGTATCAGCCGATGCACTTCGTGACGTCAGCGACTGAGTGGCGCGCGCCGGATTGGACTGGAACGCATGTAGGCTAGGTCTGCTTCCGGCCGCGTACGCAACGTGCAGGTGTGCTAAGGGCGATGGGCCCAGACCCCTGTGCGCTTAGGTTTAGACCGGCGTGTTGACCTCTCTGTTGAGCCTAGGTGGGGCTACGACGTGTTGATCTTCCGCGGCCAGGCATGACCCAGGAAAGTGTGTCCGGCCAAATGGGATCAAGCGTGTTTGGTTATGTGGTGCACCCCTGCAGGGAAGTTTAATCTATTCGAATAGCCGTGATCTTGATAGCAGGGACGACTTGGAGTTGTACCTTGACCTTATGACAACTAGAACCAGATACTTAATAAAACACACCCTTCCAAGTGCCAGATACAACCCGGTGGTCGCTCTCTCAGGGTTACGAGGAGGGGATCGCCGGGTAGGATTATTGCTATGTGATGCTACTCGAAGGTCTTCAGTCTACTCCCTTCTACATGTTGCAAGATGGAGGCTGCCAGAAGCGTAGTCTTCGACAGGATTAGCTATCCCCTCTTATTACGGCATTCTGATTCAGTCCACGATATGGCCCTTTACACATATATCCATGCATATGTAGTGTAGCTCCTTGCTTTAGTACTTTGGATGAGTACTCACGGTTGCCTTGTTCCCCTTTTCCCCTATCTCTACCCGGTTGCTGCGACAGACGATGGATCCCGGAGCAGACGCCACTGTCGATGGCGACTACTACCCTGGAGGTGCCTACTACTACATGCAGCCCGGCGGCGACCGGGAGTAGTTAGGAGGATCGAGCGGGAGGCCTGCGCCTCTTCGATCTGTATCCCGCTTTGTGCTAGCCTTCTTAAGGCAAACTTGTTTAACTTATGTCCGTACTCAGATATTGTTGCTTCCGCTGACTCGTCTATGATCGAGCACTTGTATTCGAGTCCTCGAGGCCCTGGCTTGTATTATGATGCTTGTATGACTTATTTTATTTGTAGAGTTGTGTTGTGATATCTTCCGTGAGTCCTCGATCTTGATCGTACACATTTGCGTGCATGATTAGTGTACGCTTGAATCAGGGGCGTCTCAAGTTGGTATCAGAGCCGACTGCCTGTAGGAATCCCCCTTTCCAACTCCTTGGCCGAAGTCGAGTCTAGTCATTGCAAAACGTTTACTAACATGGTTGTGTGCCTTACGGGCACACATCGCCATTGGGTGGTAGTAGGATCTTTTACTCCTCGACCTTTACTCTGGGACTCTGAACTCTCTCCTATTCGGGTTAAATGATTTTGCTAAATCTAACATTAGGATCTCGTTATCACTTTCACCCGGAGAGCACCTTATTACCGATGATCGTCTGCTGCACCAGAAGACCCTGAAGATACTCTCCATTGTTAACCCGAGAACTTGTGCGCGTCGCGTTTGCAATTCCCCTTCGACCGTCAACCCTTATGGATAACTACATGCAGTTGTCATTCTTACATTCATTCCTAGTTGGTCTTGTTATTACAAGATACCCCAAATACTAAATCGTTGTTTCGATAATCCTTTGTGCCTTACTGCCTTGCAGTTTTGCCACATGAATACTCCTACAAATAATTTCTCGCACTTGCCGAGTATCCGCTTATCCCAGCTTGTTTGTGTTTCGCAAAAGTCTTCAAATACTATTCGATCCTCCAAAATCCCTAGCAGCTTATTGCTCGCAAACACTTGTCCGCTTGCATTATGGATGCTCTCCATATGTCCGCAATATTCATTAGTCTCCTTTGACACCGCATTTTGATCCTATTGATTCAACATGAGTGCGAGTGCACACAATCATCGGTTGATCCTTTTAAAATATCTTTTTGGCTCAGATGTCATTTTGAAAGTGAGCTGGTTATCGACTCATCAAATTTCCGTCGATTGTACCCCTAAGTCTATTCATCTTATCCATTCTTAATCAGACCGTTGGCTTCTAATCCCTTGATTTGAAAATCATAATTCCTTAGCAGATGCACTCTGAATTAGTCAGTTGTTTCTATAATCCAATGCCTTCGCATTGTTTCTTCTTCTAGTTGAGTACCGATGCTCACATCAGATCTCTTGTGGACCATCAACTCGTTTGTTGGATTTTATCCGACAACGTCCTTCATATTCGATAACTTTGTGAGTCTTTTCCCGGATACATAATGCCTTTGGTAAATTGTACCCTCTGCTTTGTCGAACATGCTCTGCTTTCGAGCTTGTGTTGTTTACTCCTGAAGTTTGTGGTATATGTTCCTAAGAGGCCCCGATGGGTTGAACCTATATCTTTTCTAATCCGTGTGAACCCGGAAACTACTACGGGTCATACTCTACTGTTATTATGTCAGATAAAACTTCAACATTACAACTTCTTCAACAAAAAATGAGAAGTGAATGAAAGGTTATGCATTGGAGAAGTGGGAGTCGACCTTGAACTTGTGTTCATTCCCATGGAAACGATGTAGATCGTATCTTTAAAGCTTCTCTTCAAATAAATATTTCCTTGGTATAAGTTTATCTTATATCTGGAATCTGGCATTTTGCAATCGTTGTTCCGACCATGTCCTCTTTTAAATACCTTTTCTCGTGCAAGTTTAAGTACTTGTCTTCTGCAGATCATTTCATGTGTCCACCATCTACTCTGCTCTACCGTCGAGTATTACCCCCCTGGTATCTCGAGATTATCTTGGAACTGCATAACTTCTTATGAGTTCTTCATCAAGTACTACATTCTCACTGATTACAATTTTTCACGGGCTTCGAGTTATTAAACACTCAAGGACATCGATAGCTGAATCGAGTCCGCATCACGACTAAACAACTCTTAGTAATCTTCTTTGCTTACGAGTTTTTACCCGATCACGTCTTCCCTAGCCTGATCGGCTATATCATTACCGTGCTAAATTTTAACTGTGCTACATGGTCCTTCTTCCCGGAGCACAATTCTCGACGATGAACTAACCTTACGTCGATCCTCATCGTCATATCAATTCGCCTTGAACAACAAGCTTGGTTTTGAATTTGTGTCCTACCCATGGTTCCAATAACCTGCCGCTTCATCATTCCTTTGACTTGAGGTCGTCGCTGATTGATTACATCTTCATGAAATCTATCGACAAATGTGTCGTGATCATCATCAACCTTATGAGCTCTTCCAGGATGTCAATTGAGTTCATGATGAGAAATACCATCCTTGCCCCGATGATTTGTGTTAACTTTGACCACTTTATTGCCTTCCGTTCAACACAAACTTGTTCGTGTTTTGTGTTATACCTTGAGCTCCCTGCTATCTAGCATTTGTTCTTCTTTACCTTGGAGTATTACCATCTTTTAGTATCAAGGATGTTGTGAGGACTGCTCCACCTCTTAAAGAGTTCTTGGTATAGTGATACTACTCACCATCACCACTCTTTCATGGTCCTCGTGTTGATTCCAACCGGGGTACCAACAAGTGAACGGTGCTGTTTGGATCCTGCACTTCTAGCAACCCTATTGCTTTGAAGTTAATAGTCGGTCGTTCATTCTTAGTCTATTGATTATTGAATCACCATTCCGACATTGGCCGTGCAACCCAACCCGTATTTCGGGCGCACCTTTCAACCAGTGTTTAGTTTTGTATGTTCTCCTCGAGCATACTTCCTTATATCATTTGGTCTGACAAATGTTATCTCCTTGTTCACTTAATTGTGGAAATCCATCTTTTGGAAATCTCGATGAATTGTCGTTGAGTTCATCAGCCACCTCCTTGACCTCTCCTTGGGTTAATGGTGAACTCTTGTTAACGGAAATCACTTCATAGTTCATTTCCCAAGAATCTTACAGTGCCATCCCGTCAATTTGTGTTGCACCTTTCTTCTCAGGCATCCTGAGCCTGAGGTATCCTGACACCAATCATATCTGAATCTCCATCAGATATGATGGTTGGAACATATTTTCAAGAGTTATAACATTGGTCCTCTTAAGACCCGGTAAGGTGATGTCATGCCCAGCACCCCTGGCCGGAGGGCCTATTGTTATAGTTCTTCCTTTTAGCAATGTTAGCCATTCTTCCGAGAGGAAATTGTTAAACTTATTCTACAAGTTGTTTCTGATGGGTCCTTTGTGTATCCGAAGTATGATCTTTACATGAAGACCATGTCAATGCTATCTCGAAGCATGTCTGTGGTACTCCGATTTTCAACAAAAACATTTGAAGCCCAATGCTAAATGTTTCCTGCTCGATTATCCAAACACCGATGTATGGGTATGGTCATCAAATTCCTCTCCCCTTACCTAAATGGTTATCCACTCTATATCCTGTCATGGATATCTTGCTCTGCTTGTCCTTGGGAAGGATATGCCCCCGAAATGTGTTTAAACACATTTTTCCTTTCCATTGTTCATTTAACTTTGGTAATCACCTTTCCTTTCCTTTGGTTTGCTTAACCCTTCTTGTGATCTATATTATATAGCGGTAGTAATCTTACGCTTATGTAAAACATGTTAGTGTACAACCGTGCAAGAAGACCCTGTTTCTACTGTTGATGACATTTCGGTAGCCACCGACGGACGGAACTTTGCCTATTGGCCCGCCTCGTTCAACGAGCAGGAAAATGGTTCTCTTCGTCCCTCGCCCTTGGTATCGATGTTGTTGCCGACATAACTGACAGGCTACCCTCTGACACGCCTTACTATCATGACAGTGCAAGATGTCGGCCCCCTTCCAACTTTTAACCACATGGTGGGCCCATAACCCACAGTTCCACAGGATCAAAACCTGACTCTCCTATACACCCCTTGTTCCCAAAGTTATTCCTCCCGCGTGGACTCGTATGTAATTCATGAGCCACCTTCCGATGAGATCATCAATTCTGGCATCGGAAACAATAATTATTCCGTTGCTTGAAACCCTTTCACCTTACATTTGGGCATTGAGCGATTGCTGGCTGCTTGAAACTTCTTGTTGGACCTTCCAACTTTACTCTCGATGTGTTCTATTTGTTCAACTCGAGAGGTACTCATATGCTCATTCATGGTTTAACCCCAGGTTATTACCCTTATAGCATTCTGTCGTTTCCGATCTACCCCATGACCTATTCGTAAGTACGATGGAGTTTCCGAAGAAAGGATGCCGACTTCATCTTAATGACCTGAAGCAGAAAAATGAAGACATCAATGTATTGGATCGACCACTTCGAGAAGAGCAACTATGACCGAGAAGAATCGTTAGAATTTCGTAACCAGATCCCTTCCCCCCTTATAACCGCTCCTAAATCTCGGGATGAGATTTCTTGTAGTGGAGGAGAATTGTGACGCCCGGGCAATTAGGCTACAGTAATCCCACGTTAATGATGCCACGTCACCACGGTTACTATTGTTAATCTCGTGTTAGTTCAAAATCGATTCGAAATTCAAACTTAAAATAAAGTCAAACAGTAAAGATTTTCAAACTTTAAAACTAAAATGTTCGAGAGGTGACAAATAATGTGTAGGTATTTATGGTGGAGGAAACATCTTCTTATAAAGTAGTTAAAAGCACTAAATTAATAAAAACTGCAGTAAAACTAATATTTAATTGTCTTTTAAATACTAAACAAATATAAACTAATTGTTTAGGGTGCCAAATCAATTGTGGTAGTGTCATAAGTATTAGTACTAATTTAGGGGCTAGATTTATAATTTATAAAACAAAGGTAAAAATAAACATAAAATAGATTGAAAAAAAAGAGAAAAGGAAAACTAGCAAACAAAAAAGGAGAGAAAAGAAAAGGACCCCCACTGGGCCACAAGTGGCCCAGCTGGCCTCACCCTTCGAGCGGGCGGCCCACCCCGGTCCACCTCCCTACTAACCCCTACCTCCACCGAACCTAATCCTAACTGGCACACGATCCCCACTCCCCCCCCTCTCTCTCGATCCCGTCTGGATCGGGGCCCCAGCGCCCGATCCCGCCCACATCGTTGGCCCCGTCGCCCCTCGCTGTTGTTCGTCGGATCGCCCACCACCTCGTCGGACCGCCTCCCGGCCGAACTGCTCCGTCCTCGACCTGCTCCTTGCCGGATCTGTGTCGCCCGACCCCGCCGCCGCCGGGTCAACCGCGCCCGCCGCCTCCCGAGGACCGCTCCGCCCGGAGCCCGCCCTCCCTCGCCGGACTGTCGCCACCTCCTCAAGCCCATTTCCTTCCCCCTGCAGCTCCCCTGTGAGCACCCCCTTCTATCCTCCTTCCCCTCCTTCCTTGCGTCGCGCGCGTGCGCCGGTGCACACCACGGTGCCTCGCTGCGCCCCCCCCCCCGGCCTGCTCACTGCAGCCTGTGCACGCTCCCGTGCGTGGCCACACTGCCGCTAGCCGGTAGCCCGCCCGCATAGTCCGCGCCTGCTGCCTACCTCGCGTCGCCCCACCACGCCTATTCCGGCAGCCGCCTACGCCGCGGCGGATGTCAACTCCGCCGTCGTCTCCGGCCAAGTTCGGCCGCCCCGCGACCACCGGTCGACGTGGTCGACCACGGCAAGAACCGGTCCCCTTGGCAAGATCGAACCGATGCCGTGAGCGCAAGCCCAGACGGGTTCTCGCGTTGCTGCCGTCACGGCGCACTATAGCTCCTCGTCGGCGTTAACCATGATGACGAGGACGTCATTTACCCCTACTAACACTCACTAACTCCGGGACCCCGCGTTAATTAATCGCAGATTAGTTAATATACATAATTAACTAAGGTAACCACTCAGCGGCATGATGGGACCCACCGCTAATTAATCTGTTATCAATAAAACTTAACACTAGGTTAAACCTGTGTCAATGACACCTGGGCCCCACTAGTCAGCTTGACCCGTCAATGGTCGATGCTGACTAGACTGCTGACTGGCCCCCTGGTCCCACTGCCAGCCTCACACATACACACACACTCTAGCTGGGTACACTTTTGTGTACCCGTAGCATTTTCCTATTTATTTTCGAATTAAGAATAATTATAGAAATGATTAAAACTTTGAAAAATAATATAAATTAAACTGTTTATCAGATGAAGAAACTTTGTACATGAAAGTTGTTCAGAACGACAAGACGAATCCGGATATGCAGCCCGTTCATCCGCCACGCGTCCCTAGCATAGTGAACATGCAACATTTCACCTCTGGTTCATCTGTCCGAAAACACGAAACACCGGGGATATTTTCCCGGATGTTTCCCCCTTCACCGGTATCACCTCATATCGCGTTAGAACACGTCTAGCTCTGCCTGTTATCCTGTTATGCACTTGCTTGCTATGTATTTACTATTTCTCCCCCTCTTCTCTTGGTAGACCCGTGGCGATCTCGATGCCCAGTTCGATTACGGAGTTGACGACCCTCTCTCTTGCCGAGCAACCAGGCAAGCCCCCTTTGATCATCGATATCGCCTACTCTTCTCTATACTGCTTGCATTAGAGTAGTGTAGCATGTTCTCGCTTTCGATTACTCCTATACCGCTGCATAGCCTGTCCTTACTACTCTTGTTGTTACCTTTACTGCTATCCTCCGCTTAGTATAGGATGCTAGTGTTCCATCGGTGGCCCTACACTCTTGTCCAAATCGCCATGCTATACTATGGGCTGTGATCACTTGGGAGGTGATCACGGGCATATACTATATACTTTACATCGTTACATTACCGTGATACTGTTCGGAGATGGGGCTGAAAGGACGGTGGCTCCATCCCGGAGAGGTGGGCCTGGTTTCTCGGCCCCGATCGTTACTTGTGGTGAGCGGCGGGGCAGGTTGAGACTACCTAGGTGAGAGGTGGGCCTGGCCCTGGTCGGCGTTCGTGGATACTTAACACGCTTAACGAGATCTTGGTATTTGATCCGAGTCGGCCATTTGGTCTATACGCACTAACCATCTCGCGGGAGTAGTTATGGGTATCCCGACGTCGTGGTATCACCAAGCACTTCGTGATGTCACGGCCGAGTGGCGCTACCGAATTGGACCTGGAATGCTGTAGGCTAGGCCTGCTTCCGCCACGCACGCAAGCGTGCAGGTGTGCTAAGGCGATGGGCCCTGCACCCTGTGGCGCTTAGGTTTAGACCGGCGTCTGACCTCTCTGTTGAGCCTAGGTGGGGCTGCGACGTGTTGATCTTCCACGGCGGGCATGACCCAGAAAGTGTGTCCGCCAAATGGGATCAAGCGTGTTGGGTTATGTGGTGCACCTCTGCAGGAAGTTTAATCTATTGAATAGCCGTGATCTTGATAGCAGGACGACTTGGAGTTGTACCTTGACCTTATGACAACTAGAACCGGATACTTAATAAAACACACCCTTCCAAGTGCGGATACAACCCGGTGGTCGCTCTCTCTCGTGGTTACGAGGAGGGATCGCGGGTAGGATTATTGCTATGTGATGCTACTCGGAGGTCTTGATCTACTCCCTTCTACATGTTGCAAGATGGAGGCTGCTGAGCGTAGTCTTGATGTGATTAGCTATCCCCTCTTATTACGGCATTCTCTGATTCTGTCCACCGATATGGCCCTTTACACATATATCCATGCATATTTAGTGTAGCTCCTTGCTTGCGAGTACTTTGGATGAGTACTCACGGTTGCCTTGTTCCCCCTTTTCCCCCTATCTCTACCCGGTTACTGCGACCAGACGATGGAGCTCAGGAGCCAGACGCCACCGTCGATGACGACTACTACCCCAGAGGTGCCTACTACTACGTGCAGCCCACGGCGGCGACGGGAGTAGTTAGGAGGATCCCAGCAGGAGGCTTGCGCCTCTTCGATCTGTATCCCAGTTTACGCTAGCCTTCTTAAGGCAAACTTGTTTAACTTATGTCCGTACTCAGATATTGTTGCTTCCACTGACTCGTCTATGATCGAGCACTTGTATTCGAGCCCTCGAGGCCCCGGCTTGTATTATGATGCTTGTATGACTTATTTTATTTGTAGAGTTGTGTTGTGATATCTTCCGTGAGTCCTCGATCTTGATCGTATACATTTGCGTGCATGATTAGTGTACGATTGAATCGGGGGCGTCACAAGTTGGTATCAGAGCCGACTGCCTGTAGGAATCCCCCTTTCCAACTCCTTGGCCGAAGTCGAGTCTAGTCATTGCAAAACGTTTACTAACATGGTTGTGTGCCTTACGGGCACACATCGCCATTGGGTGGTAGTAGGATCTTTTACTCCTCGACCTTTACTCTGGGATTCTGAACTCTCTCCTATTTGGGTTAAATGATTTTGCTAAATCTAACATTAGGATCTCGTTATCACTTTCACCCGGAGAGCACCTTATTACCGATGATAAATCGCTGCACGTAAGACCTCAAGATACTCTCCATTGTTAACCCGAGAACTTGTGCGCGTCGCGTTTGCAATTCCCCTTCGACCCTCAACCCTTATGGATAACTACATGCAGTTGTCATTCTTACATTCATCCCTAGTTGGTCTTGTTATTACAAGATACCCCGAAATACTCGTCGTTGTTTCAATAATCCTTTGTGCCTTACTGCCTTGCAGTTTTTGCCACATGAATACCCCTACGAATAATTTCTCGCACTTGCCGAGTATCCGCTTATCCCCAGTTGTTTGTGTTTCGCAAAAGTCTTCGAAATACTATTCGATCCTCCGAAAATCCCTAGCAGCTTATTGCTCTGCAAACACTTGTCTGCTTGCATTATGGATGCTCTCCATATGTCTGGCAATATTCATTAGTCTCCTTTGACACCGTCATTTTGATCCTATTGATTCAACATGAGTGCGAGTAAACGCAATCATCGGTTGATCCTTTTAAAATATCTTTTTGGCTCAGATGTCATTTTGAAAGTGAGCTGGTTATCGACTCATCAAATTGCCGTCGATTGTACCCCTAAGTCTATTCATCTTATCCATTCTTAATCAGACCGTTGGCTTCTAATCCCTTGATTTGAAAATCATAATTCCTTAGCAGATGAGCTCTGAATTAGTCAGTTGTTTCTATAATCCAATGCATTCACATTGTTTCTTCTTCTAGTTGAGTACCGATGCTCACATCAGATCTCTTGTGGACCATCAACTCGTTTGTTGGATTTTATCCGACAACGTCCTTCATATTCGATAACTTTGTGAGTCTTTTCCCGGATACATAATGTCTTTGGTAAATTGTACCCTCTGCTTTGTCGAACATGCTCTGCTTTCAAGCTTGTGTTGTTTACTCCTGAAGTTTGTGGTATATGTTCCTAAGAGGCCCTGATGGGTTGAACCTATGCCTTTTCTAATCCGTGTGAACCCGGAAACTACTACGGGTCATACTCTACTGTTATTATGTTAGATAAAACTTCAACATTGCAACTTCTTCAAAAAAAATGAGAAGTGAATGAAAGGTTATGCATTGGAGAAGTGGGAGTCGGCCTTGAACTTGTGTTCATTCCCATGGAAACGATGTAGATCGTATCTTTAAAGCTTCTCTTCAAATAAATATTTCCTTGGTATAAGTTTATCTTATATCTCGAATCTGGCATTTTGCAATCGTTGTTCCGACCATGTCCTCTTTTAAATACCTTTTCTCGTGCAAGTTTAAGTACTTGTCTTCGCAGATCATTTCATGTGTCCACCATCTACTCGCTCTACCGTCGAGTATTACCCCCGGTATCTCGAGATTATCTTGAACTGCATAACTTCTTATGAGTTCTTCATCAAGTACTACATTCTCACCGATTACAATTTTCACGGGCTTGAGTTATTAAACACTCAAGGACATCGATAGCTGAATCGAGTCCGCATCACGATTAAACAACTCTTAGTAATCTTCTTTGCTTACGAGTTTGTACCCGATCACGTCTTCCCTAGCCTGATCGGCTATATCATTACCGTGCTAAATTTTAACTGTGCTACATGGTCCTTCTTCCCGGAGCACAATTCTCGACGATGAACTAACCTTACGTCGATCCTCATCGTCATATCAATTTGCCTTGAACAACAAGCTTGGTTTCGAATTTGTGTCCTACCCATGGTTCCAATAACCTGCCGCTTCATCATTCCTTTGACTTGAGGTCGTCGCTGGTTGATTACATCTTCATGAAATCTATCGACAAATGTGTCGTGATCATCATCAACCTTATGAGCTCTTCCAAGATGTCAATTGAGTTCATGATGAGAAATACCATCCTTGCCCCGATGATTTGTGTTAACTTTGACCACTTTATTGCCTTCCGCTCAACACAAACTTGTTCGTGTTTTGTGTTATACCTTGAGCTCCCCTCGCTATCTAGCATTTGTTCTTCTTTACCTTGGAGTATTACCATCCTTTAGTATCAAGGATGTTGTGAGGACTGCTCCACCTCTTAAAGAGTTCTTGGTATAGTGATACTACTCACCATCACCACTCTTTCATGGTCCTCGTGTTGATTCCAACCGGGGTACCAACAAGTGAACGGTGCTGTTTGGATCCTGCACTTCTAGCAACCCTATTGCTTTGAAGTTAATAGTCAGCCGTTCATTCTTAGTCTATTGATTATTGAATCACCATTCCGACATTGGTCGTGCAACCCAACCCGTATTTCGGGCGCACCTTTCAACCAGTGTTTAGTTTTGTATGTTCTCCTCGAGCATACTTCCTTATATCATTTGGTCTGACAAATGTTATCTCCTTGTTCACTTAATTGTGGAAATCCATCTTTTGGAAATCTCGATGAATTGTCGTTGAGTTCATCAGCCACCTCCTTGACCTCTCCTTGGGTTAATGGTGAACTCTTGTTAACGGAAATCACTTCATAGTTCATTTCCCAAGAATCTTACAGTGCCATCCCGTCAATTTGTGTTGCACCTTTCTTCTCAGGCATCCTGAGCCTGAGGTATCCTGACACCAATCATATCTGAATCTCCATCAGATATGATGGTTGGAACATATTTTCAAGAGTTATAACATTGGTCCTCTTAAGACCCGGTAAGGTGATGTCATGCCCAGCACCCCTGGCCGGAGGGCCTATTGTTATAGTTCTTCCTTTTAGCAATGTTAGTCATTCTTCCGAGAGGAAATTGTAAAACTTATTCTACAAGTTGTTTCTGATGGGTCCTTTGTGTATCCGAAGTATGATCTTTACATGAAGACCATGTCAATGCTATCTCGAAGCATGTCTGTGATACTCCGATTTTCAACAAAAACATTTGAAGCCCAATGCTAAATGTTTCCTGCTCGATTATCCAAACACCGATGTATGGGTATGGTCATCAAATTCCTCTCCCCTTACCTAAATGGTTATCCACTCTATATCCTGTCATGGATATCTTGCTCTGCTTGTCCTTGGGAAGGATATGCCCCCGAAATGTGTTTAAACACATTTTTCCTTTCCATTGTTCATTTAACTTTGGTAATCACCTTTCCTTTCCTTTGGTTTGCTTAACCCTTCTTGTGATCTATATTATATAAGCAGTAGTAATCTTCTGCTTATGTAAAACATGTTAGTGTACAACCGTGCCAGTAAGACCCTGTTTCTACTGTTGATGACATTTCGGTAGCCACCGACGGACGGGAACTTTGCCTATTGGCCCGCCTCGTTCAACGAGCAGGAAAATGGTTCTCTTCGTCCCTCGCCCTTGGTATCGATGTTGTTGCCGACATAACTGACAGGCTACCCTCTGACACGCCTTACTATCATGACCGTGCAAGATGTCGGCCCCCTTCCAACTTTCAACCACATGGTGGGCCCATAACCCACAGTTCCACAGGATCAAAACCTGACTCTCCTATACACCCCTTGTTCCCAAAGTTATTCCTCCCGCGTGGACTCGTATGTAATTCATGAGCCACCTTCCGATGAGATCATCAATTCTGGCATCGGAAACAATAATTATTCTGTTGCTTGAAACCCCTTTCACCTTCTGACTGGGCATTGAACGATTGCCTGGCTGCCTGAAACTTCTTGTTGGACCTTCCAACTTTACTCTCGATGTGTTCTATTTGTTCAACTCGAGAGGTACTCATATGCTCATTCATGGTTTAACCCCAGGTTATTACCCTTATAGCATTCTGTCGTTTCCGATCTACCCCATGACCTATTCGTAAGTACGACGGAGTTTCCGAAGAAAGGATGCCGACTTCATCTTAATGATCTGAAGCGGAAAAATGAAGACATCAATGTATTGGATCGACCGCTTCGAGAAGAGCAACTATGACCGAGAAGAATCGTTAGAATTTCGTAACCAGATCCCTTCCCCCCTTATAACCGCTCCGAAATCTCGGGACGAGATTTCTTGTATTGGAGGAGAATTGTGACGCCCGGGCAATTAGGCTACAGTAATCCCACGTTAATGATGCCACGTCACCACGGTTACTGTTGTTAATCTCGTGTTAGTTCAAAATCGATTCGAAATTCAAACTTAAAATAAAGTCAAACGGTAAAGATTTTCAAACTTTAAAACTAAAATGTTCGAGAGGTGACAAATAATGTGTAGGTATTTATGGTGGAGGAAACATCTTTTTATAAAGTAGTTAAAAGCACTAAATTAATAAAAACTGCGATAAAACTAATATTTAATTGTCTTTTAAATACTAAACAAATATAAAGTAATTGTTTAGGTGCCAAATCAATTGTGGTAGTGTCATAAGTATTAGTACTAATTTAGGGGCTAGATTTATAATTTATAAAACAAAGGTAAAAATAAACAGAAAAGAAATTGAAAAAAAAGAGAAAAGGAAAACTAGCAAACAAAAAAAAGGGAGAGAAAAGAAAACGGGACCCCCCCCCCAGCTGGCCTCAGCCGCTAGAACGGGCCGGCCCACCCCGGTCCACCTCCCCTACTAACCCCTACCTCCACCGAAACCTAACCCTAACCGCACACGATCCCCCTCCCTCTCTCTCTCTCGATCCCGTCTCGATCGGGGCCCCAGCCCGATCCCGCCCACATCGTTGCCCCGTCGCCGCCTCGCCGCCGTTCGTCGGATCGCCCACCACCTCGTCGGACCGCCTCGCCGAACCGCTCCGTCCTCGACCTCCTCCTCGCCGGATCTGCGTCGCCCGACCCCCGCCGCCCGGCCGGGTCGACCGCGCCGCCGCCTCCGAGGACCGCTCCGCCCGAGCCCGCCCTCCCTCGCCGGACTGTCGCCACCTCCTCGAGCCCATTGCCTTCCCCCTGCAGCTCCCCTGTGAGCACCCCCTTCTATCCTCCTTCCCCTCCTTCCTTGCGTCGCGCGCGTGCGCCGGTGCACACCACGGTGCCCCGCTGCGCCCCCCGGCCTGCTCACTGCAGCCTGTGCACGCTCCCGTGCGTGGCCACGCTGCCGCTAGCCGGTAGCCCGCCCGCATAGTCCGCGCCTGCTGCCTACCTCGCGTCGCCCCACCACGCCTATTCGGCAGCCGCGCCGCGCGCGGCGGATGTCAACTCCGCCGTCGTCTCCGGCCAAGTTCGCCGCCCGCGACCACCGGTCGGCGTGGTCGACCACCAGCTACCGCCGGTCCCCTTGGCGCATCAAACCGATGCTCAGAGCGCAAGCCAGACGGGTTCTCGCGTTGCTGCCGTCGCCGGCGACTATAGCTCCTCGTCGGCGTTAACCATGATGACGAGGACGTAATTTACCCCTACTAACACTCACTAACTCCGGGACCCCCGCGTTAATTAAGCGCAGATTAGTTAATATACATAATTAACTAAGGTAACCATTCAGCGGCTGATGGGACCCACCACGCTAATTAATCTATTATCAATAAAACTTAACACTAGGTTAAACCTGTGTCAATGACACGTGGGCCCCACTAGTCAGCTTGACCCTCAATGGTCGATGCTGACTAGACTGCTGACTGGCCCCCTGGTCCCACTGCCAGCCTCACACACACACACTCTAGCTGGGTACACTTCTGTGTACCCGTAGCATTTTCCTATTTATTTTCGAATTAATAATAATTATAGAAAATGATTAAAACTTTGATAAATAATATAAATTAAAACGTTTATCAGATGAAGAAACTTTGTACATGAAAGTTGTTCAGAACGACGAGACGAATCCGGATACGCAGCCCGTTCATCTGCCACGCGTCCCTAGCATAGTGAACCTGCAACATTTCACCTCTGGTTCATCTGTCTGAAAACACGAAACACCGGGGATATTTTCCCGGATGTTTCCCCCTTCGCCGGTATCACCTCATATCGCGTTAGAACACGTCTAGCTCTGCCTGTTATCCTGTTATGCACTTGCTTGCTATGTATTTACTTTTTCTCCCCCCTCTTCTCTTCGGTAGATCCCGTGACGATGCTGATGCCCCGGTTCGACTACGGAGTTGACGACCCCTTGAAAGTGCGTTATATCGACTAGAGGGGGGTGAATAGGCGATTTTTATGAATTCTTCACTGAGGAATTTGCCGGTGAGGAAATTCCTTAGCGAAGGACTACTTGCAGCGGAATAAGTACTCAGAAGTAAGCATAACAGATTACAAGCATAGTCATCATGATGAAATTAAGACAATCACAGAGTACAGAAAGCGTAATCATAGGATAACACAAGATGAAGACAAACAGACTGAAGAAATTGAACTGAGGAAATTGAGAAAGTCTTCAGTCGAAGTCTTCAAACACAGATATGAACAAACACTCAACACAATGATGAGGAAATGAAAGGGTTGAGGAAATAGAACCAGTTGGGTTGGTGAAGACAATGATTTGGTAGACCAGTTCCAACTGCCGTCTCAGTTGTACGTCTGGTTGGAGCGGCTGAGTATTTAAACTCGAGGACACAGTCCGGACACCCGATCGGCTGAGCACGCAGCTCAGACACCAAGTCCTCACCGTATTCTCCTTGAACTAAGGTCACGCAGACCTCGTCCAATCACTCGTGGTAAGTCTTCAGGCGACTTCCAAACCTTCACAGACCTGGTCACTCGGCGATCCACAATTCCTCTTGGATGCTCTAGGCCATGACGCCTAACCATGCGGAAGAAGCACAGTCTTCAAAGGTAACAAGCGTCGGATCCACGCAGGATCAATTTCTTGATGATGCTCAATCACTTGGGTTTGTAGGGTTTGGTTTTGGGTTTTCGTCACTTGATGATTTTCGCTCAAAGTCCTCGGAGGATGGGTTGCTCTCAAATGACAAGTGTCAAGTTCTCTCGAGCAGCCAACCAACTAGTGGTTGTAGAGGCGGCTATTTATAGCCTAGGGAGCAGCCCGACATGATAAGACATAAATGCCCTTCAATGATATGACCGTTAGGTGGATAAGCTATTTGGGACAGGTGGCAAGAAGACAAAGCAATGGTCGGAAATCTGAATATCAAATTCCTCGGGGCTATCATGTTCCTCATGTAGGCAATTCAGATGGCGAATTCCTAACTCCTCGATCGAACAAATTCCTCGGCGACCGGAAGAGCTTCGTCTCATCCTTTGAAGAAATTGACTGAACTGTATGAGATTTCAAAAGCTTCACTCGAAGGAATTGGTAGGTGTAGGATTTTGAGTTGAGCATCACATGGAAATTTTTCCTTAGTATTTCCTCGACCCCTTTAACAAAGACGGTGTTTCCTATGACTCAAGAAAGAGAAAATGAAACTACGAAAACAAAAGTCTTCACGCTTCATGTTCCTCAAATGAATACCAAGTCTTCAAGGTCACACCAATTTCTTCACTTTCAAAGTCTTGAAAGTCTTGAATATCAAAGTCTTCAGTTGAAGAACTTCATTTATAGGGTCGACTTTCTCTGTAAATATCAAACTCCTCATAGACTTATAGACCTGTGTACACTCACAAATGCATTAGTTACTTAACCTATAAGTCTTCAATACACCAAAATCACTAAGGGGCACTAGATGCACTTACAATCTCCCCCTTTTTGGTGATTGATGACAATATATGTTAAGTTTTCAACGGGATAAACATATGAAGTGTAAATATCGATAATGAGGAATTTGATTGCAAGATATAGAAGAACTCCCCACAAGATGTGCATAGTGAGGAATTTGCGTTTGAGGCAATGCACATTTGAAGAATTGAATCATGGAGATCTCCCTTTATCTTGTAATTCATACACATTTGACATATAATATGAAGAATTTGAAATGCATGATGAAATATGGTGCTTGATGTTATGCAATGTAACGCATCAAGAGTATCGAGCCCAAATCGATTTGCTATGAAGATTTTCAAAGAGCTCACGAGAATCGAGCATAGAGCAAGAGCATAATGCATCAAAAGTATCAAAGCACCATCGGTTTTAAGATTACAACTCGATCCAATAAAGGTTTGGAAGAGCGAGAGTTGTAACTTAATAAAATACTGTATATAGACAAAAACTAGACCCGCTTGAAGACTAACTCAAATTTCTCCCCTTTGTCATCAAATGACCAAAAGGATCGGCGAGGACTAACGCTCGTGAAGAATTTCAAGTTGAGGACGGAGCGCCAGCATTGTTGGGGTCGGTGGTTGAAGTAGGACCAGCAGCAGTGTCTTCCAAATCTTCATTTTCATCAGTGTCGCGAGATGAAGAATAGGAGCTGGCCACCAAGGAAGGAACTTTGACCTTCTTGAATTTCTTGGAGGAGGTGCGAGCAGTCAAATTCTTCCTTGAGTCCCATTGAAATCAGTTCTTCTTCATTGTAGATATGTGAAAGAACAGCCAGTGCGCTTGAAGGTTTCATGAAGGTAGTAGTGGTTTTCTTCCTTTGCATTGTGTGTTGAGGTCATGTTGTAAAGAAGAGTACCAAACCGACGTTTGACCCACTTATGATTGCGATCAACCTTCCGATGAAGGCGAGGAGTAACTCACGATCAGTCATCACCACAGGTGCGATAGCTTGAGGACTTTGCTTGACCGAGGTATTTCTTCTTTGAGTCATGTGTGGCGAGTCATCATTGGTGGAGTAGGATGCTGCTTTGAAACTGTCCATCCAATGGACGAATGCCTTCATCTATCACAGCAGTAGCCTTGCCCTTGTCATCAATCGAGGTAAATGTCCGTTTGAGGACTTCAATCGAGGCGGTAGCTGCAGTGGTTCAAAGTATCGACTTTGTAATTGAGTGAAGACCTTGACGATGACTCTCATAATCCAAGGCGATAAGGCTTCAGCTCAAAAGGTGACATAGCAATGTTTGCGAGTCCTCATGAAGAAATCATGGAAGTTGACGGAGCGCCATGGATGATGTTGAAAAGCATATTCTTCATGATGCCAACGACTTCTTCATCGTTCGAGTCGTGGCCTTTGATAGGACTCATAGTCTTCGTCAGAATTCGATAGACTGTCCGAGGCACATATAATAATTCCTTGACGAGGAATTTGGTTCTTGGGGCCTGCCTTGGCTTCAAAGGCTTCATCAGCACTTGCATATAGTGATTTGAAAGTTATTTTTCGTCGTAGATACGACGTGCACCATCAAGCGGAGGGCTGAGTGGTAAGGCACGAAGAAATTCAGTTGCTGGTGCCTTGTAGTGAGTATTTTCGGTCATCCAATCTAAGACCCATGAGTTCACGTCTTGAGCGTCTCCGTGATGTGCAAGTGTTGCATAAAGCGAAGAATTAGCTCTTCATTCCGATCCACAGATATCGGTCAGAAGTTTAGAAGTCCTGCGTCGTGAAGAACACCGAGGATCGGCTCAAAGCTCGGCGGCGACTCCATATCCACATGAGGAATATGAGCATGATCAAGATTTTATCCTTGTTGAATAGCACCGAGGAATAGAAGTTGGCTTGGTGGCAGTCGTAAACGCCTCTTCCTAATGCGAGCAGAATCATAAGGATTATATTCAGTGAAGAACACGTGCTCGGCAAAGAAATCTTGAGCCTTGAACTTTTGCTTGGTTGAGAACGGATTCTTTTGCTTGGGCAGAGGGGTGTCAGTGAGTTGCATCACCACCTCAGGAATCGTAAGTTCAGGTTCTTCAGCCTGAGGAATTTCTTGTTCCTCAACAGGTGCAGTCTGAGGATTAGCGGCAGCAGTTTCATCAGCACTAGTGGCTGTAATTTCTTCATGCACAGAACCAGTGGGTTGATTTTCTTCAGAGTCCATTTGGACTGTTTGAGCAGGAGACTGAGGAACTTGTTGGAGCGGGGTGAAGAGAGGAGTATTGGGATGCTGACTTTCCCAAAAGTCATCATTTATCACTGGAGTGGTGCATCCAATATCCACATCTTCATCTTCAATTTCTTCAGCACCGGCCTGAGGAATTTCATAGTCTGATGAGGAAATAACTGGGGTTGAAGGGATTGCTTCCACTTCAATTTCTTCATCAATTTCTTCTGACGAAGCAGCAGATTGATGTTCTTCATCAGATCCGATTGGGATCTCATAGTCTTCTCCAAAAGGAACAACTTCCTTTGATGGTATGGAGGAAATTGGAACAGCATCAATTGGATTTTCGAATGAGCTGGTCATTGGCTTCATTTTCTTCGTAGCCGAAGAATCGGACGCAACAGATGCTTTCCTTTTCTTCACAGCAGCTCGTTCTGCAGCCTTGGTTTTCTTCACATTAGAAGCAGATGGAAGAATTGGAGTTGGAGTTGGCGCAGGGGGAGCTGAGGAATTTGGTTCATTTTCTTCAGGAGCAACTGGTGCAGTTCCCCTGTCTTGAGCAATGTCTTCAGGCGCACCACTAGTGGGTGCCCTGGCAGTTTCTTCAGCGGCTGGAATGGGATCATCAGCCCTGGAATCAGCATTTTCTTCAAAGCAGGTTGAACGTCATCGTGTGCTAGCATTTTCTTGATGGCTGAGTGAGGCTCCACTGAGGAATTTCATGTTGCATTGGGCAGCAACATTTGTGAATTTCTTCGTCAGTTGATTGAATCTGGTCTTGGCTCCTTGCCAATTAGCATAGTAGGAATCGAAGTTTTCTTTGAGGTCTTGAATTTCAGTTTGGACCTGGAGAAGTTCCTCGGTGTCATCTTGACAACGTTTTCTTGAGAACTTCTCCTTCTGTATTGAGCCTTTTGATTTCCCTCGCCTTCTCAAACTTCCATTTTCTTCAGCGATGAAGTGAGTCAGCGCATGACTTTGTCCAGTGTCGATGAAGGTCAGCAGAGGGTATTGGGATCATTGTGCCGAGATCAATAAAGTCGAGGACTTTCTTGGGTCCAATAGCGAGGGCACAGATGTACCTTTGGCTCTAGCGGCCCTTACTTGACGGTCTCGATGATTTCATGAGTTCTTCATCGATGCCTCATCATCGATGGTACATGGAATACAACTTGTTTCTTCCTTGGGCTAGGCCGAGGACCTCGTCCATTGTTGCTTTGGTCTTGGTGAGTCGGGCAGATGAAGAAATGGGAGCAGCTGAGGAACTTGCAGAAATGCCTGAGGCAATTGAGAAACCAGCAGTCCTTTGACATGTAGCTAGGTGTACAGGAACTGAGGGTTTTGACGGAGCTGTTGAGGACTTTGGTGGAGCAGCAGCGGTGTGAGAAATTGCTTGGAGGGTGTCATTGAGGAACTTGGCCGTGAGGGCAGATGATGAAGCACTTGGCTTATGAGCAGGCTTATTTTGCATTGATTTCCTCGGTTTGACCAAGACCTCGATGGCGATAGCAAGCGCAGAATCCTCATTGAATTTCTTCACTTTGCCTCCTTTGCTTGCTTTGCCAATTTTGCTTGACGTTTAGCCCATTCATCGGAAAGTCCTCACCTCGTTTGATGCTTGTGGGATCAGCTACTTGGCAGTGCCAAAGGAGCTCTTGGGCATGGAGGATTTGAGCGAATTTCTTCATGTACTTAGGAGTTACATATCTGTATTCCTTCCATTCCGTGCCCATCTCCGTTCAATCTTACGAATCGCACCTTGCGTTGATTTTTGCTTTCTTCATCCGGTGTGCGATAGTCAGCATATATTTCCTCGAGGATTTCAAACGCTGTCATAACCTCAGGTTTCTTTCCTCCCTTCGTGGCTTTTTACCGTCGCCATTTTCTTGATTGAGGAAATTGAACAATTGAGTTTTACGAAGAAGTATGCAGTTTTTCTTCGAGGAACGCTGCAAATGAGTTAAGTTGATGAGAACCTAGGGATTCAAAGGCGGACATTTGTACCGTGAACAGAGTATAGGTGCGAGGAATTTGGAGAGGTCATATCGTTCTCGGAAGGTTTTCAAAAGAACAAGTTTTGAGGATTTTGACCAGATGAGCCTTGAAGAATTTCACTAAGCGTTCTTTGTCTTAGGTTCGAGTTGTATAGATCGAGGATCCACACAATTGAGGAATCTTGAAGAAAATCATTGCTTAGAGAAACGAATCAAGAGATTTGAGGTGTTCATATGTGTGAAGAATTTGAAGAATAAACACCTTTGAAGAATTTGAAGAAAATTTGAGAATCAAAGCGAGTAATAAAAGTAACTTTTAATTTACTCAAGTGAAGAACACGATTTAACTGAGAAGAACAGTTGGGAAGTTCGTCTGTTCAGATCTTCCACGCCCTAACTTGGCAGAGGAAGACAGCTACGGCGGCGGAGTGAGGATTTCAGCGATCGGTAATCGTCGGCGACAAGGTCAAGGCAGTGAAGCTTTTCCTCACCGGCGACGATGGAGTAGCGGCGGCGCTAGGGTTTGAGGAGCTCGAGCGGGAGAGAGAGGTCGAGCAGTGTAAAAGAGTGAGGAAGGGAAGAGGGGTATTTATAGAGACGGTGAAAAATGGATCGCCCGAAGATTTAGGACGAACCTGCCCCTGACCATTTCCCTTCTCACGACATGTGTCACACACGTACTGTGTAGTGGAGATCGTGTGCGATCGTGGGTGAATAGAATAATGCATCGTGGGATGCGGAACGGTTTGAGTGGCAAAAACGAAGGTTTGGATAAGATTCGTTTTAAAAGTTCCGTTGCAATTTCTTCAGCTGTCAAGGACACAGTGAAGATTTTGAACGAGTTTCAAAGTAGAACGCACATGAAGAATTTGTGAATGGATTGGGTTGAGTATAGCATAGAGGGAAGGGTCCGATCACATTCACTTAGTAGAAAAGCGACTTGAAGAAATAGCCATAAGTGAATCTTGTAGAGGACATAAACCCATATATATATATATATATATATATATATATATATATATATATATATATATATATATATATATATATATATATATATATATATATATATATATATAGCCAATGAAGAAAGACGACGGAAACAGTGAAGATTTTGCAAAGTTGAAGAATTTAAAAAACTGAAGAATTTCAAAACTGAGGAAAAACTCAAATTTGAAGATTTTCAACTTTGATGGTGGCGTGACCCACCGTATAAGAATGATGATTTCAGACACCGCGTACAATTTGTCGTAGGGTTCTGAGAATCAATTTCTTCATTAATTTCTTCACACTTAGAGTGTTATTCTTCATTGATTGAAGAAAAACGTTTCTTCATGTGTTGCACATCTAAGTCATCAATTTTGCATAAGTGTTAGGATGTGTGTCCTTTTCAAAGAACATTCGAAGATTCTAAGATATTTAGCTCACACCGCAACTTGCTAAATCTCTTCTCATCCAAGGGCTTAGTGAACATATCAGCTAGTTGTTCTTCAGTCTTCACGTGCTCGATGGAGATGTCGCCCTTCAACACATGATCACGAAGAAAATGATGACGAATTTGAATGTGCTTTGTCTTCGAGTGCTGAACTGGGTTGTGAGCAATCTTGATGGCACTCTCATTGTCACAATAGAGAGGCACATTCTTCACGTTGATGCCGTAGTCCTTGAGGTTTGCTTCATCCATAGTAATTGAGCACAACACGAGCCAGCAGCAATGTATTCAGCTTCCGCGATGGGACGGTGATACGCAGTTCTGTTTCTTCGAGGACCAATAGACCAAAGATCGTCGAGGAAATGACAAGTACCAGATGTTGACTTGCGGTCCACACGATCACCAGCATAGTCGAGTCGAATATCCAATGAGATCAAAGGTAGAGCCCTTGGGGTACCATAATCCTAGTGTTGGTGTGTGAGCTAGATATCGAAGAATATGCTTCACAGCCTTATGGTGTGATTCCTTGGTGTAGCTTGAAATCGGGCACACATGCAAACACTAAGCATTATATCTGGCCTAGATGCACATAAGTACAATAAAGAACCAATCATGGGCGGTATACCTTGTGATCGAAGTCAATACCATTTTCATCGATGCATAGATGGCCATTTGTGGGCATAGGAATTTTGACACCTTTGCAATCTTGCATGCGAATTTCTTGAGGACATCTTTGAGGTATTTCTCTGAGATATGAATATGCCATTGTGTTGTTGACGAATTTGAAGACCTAAAAAGAATTTCAACTCTCCCATCATAGACATTTGATATTCTTCACTCATCATATAGGCAAATTCATCACTATAACGTTGGTCAAGACAGCCAAAGATAATATCATCAACATATATTTGGCACACAAAAGTTCACCATCATAAGATTTAGTAAAGAGAGTAGGGTCGAGTGAACGGGTGTGAAGCCATTCTTCACGAAGAATTCCTTCAATGTATCATACCACGCCGGGGGCTTGCTTGAGGCCATAGAGGGCCTTATTGAGTCTGAAGACTTTGTCGAGATTCTTTGGATCTTCAAAACACGGGGGTTGAGCAACATATACTTCTTCCTCAAGCTTACCATTGAGGAATGCGCTTTTCACAACCATTTGATATAAGGTGATATTGTGATGGTTAGCATAGGCGAGTAATATGCGAATAGACTCAAGTCTAGCGACAGGTGCAAAAGTTTCATCGAAATCAATTCCTTCAACCTGCGTGTAGCCTTGAGCTACTAGTCGTGCCTTATTCCTCACCACAAGACCATTTTCATCTTGCTTGTTGCGGTAGATCCACTTTGTGCCAATGATATTATGCTTGTGAGGATCTGGACATTTGACCAGTTCCCAGACGTTGTTGAGCTCGAACTGATGTAATTCTTCTTGGATGGCCTGAATCCACTCCGGCTCAAGAAATGCTTCATCTACCTTAGTGGGCTCTGTGATAGAGACAAAAGCATAGTGCCCACAAAAGTTAGATAAGTGTGAAGCTTTTGAGCGAGTGAGAGGACCTGGCGCTTTAATGTCATCGATGATCTTCTCCACTTGCACTTCTTTTGCAACGCGAGGATGAGCTGGTTGTCGTCGAGGAATTTGATCATTTTCCTCAGCACCATTTTCTTCAGCATTATCTTTAGGTGCATCAGCTCGACGTTCTTCACGTACATGAATGAATTCTTCAGCAGTTTCTTCAGTAGGAATGACGTCCTCAGTTGCCTTGAACCTAATAGAATCCTCAGGTGCTGGTTCGTCTAACACAGAAGGTAGGTGCTCTCTTTGCGAGCCATTAGTTTCATCGAACCGCACATCTGATGTCAACAATCTTGTGTAGAGTGATGTTGAAGACTACTGTAGGTGTGCTGAGTCCTTTCCATAACCAAGCATAAAACCTTCATGTGCTTTCGGTGCAAATTTAGAGTTGTGGTGAGGATCTCTAATCCAGCATTTGGCACCGAAGACTTTGAAATAACTTACATTAGGTTTCTTGTTTGTGAGGAGTTCATAGGCAGTCTTTTTGAAGAATTTGTGAAGATATACTCTGTTGATGATGTGGCACGCAGTGTCAATTGCTTCAATCCAGAAACGACTAGGCGTTTTGTATTCATCAAGCATAGTGCGAGCCATCTCAACAAGAGTTCTGTTCTTGCGCTCCACGACGCCATTTCTTTGAGGAGTATAAGGAGCAGATAACTCATGAGTAATACCAAGTTCATCAAGATAGTCATCAAGACCGGTATTCTTGAACTCAGTTCCATTGTCACTCCTGATGTGCTTGATCTTCACACCAAAGTTAGTTGAAGCCCTCGAAGAAAATCGTTTGAAGATTTCCTGCACTTGATTTTTGTAAGTAACAATGTGTACCCATGTGTAACGAGAGTAATCATCAACAATAACAAAGCCATAAAGAGATGCATCATTAGTGACGGCTGAGTAATGATTGGGACCAAAGAGGTCCATGTGAAGCAATTCGAAGGGATGAGTAGTGGTCATGATAGTCTTATTTGGATGCTTGGCCTTGGTCATTTTCCAGCTTCACAGCTCGCATAAGTGATCCTTGAGGAATTTGACATTCTCGATGCCAATGACATGCTTCTTCTTTGCAAGCGTGTGCAAATTCCTCATGCCTGTGTGACCAAGTCGTCGATGCCATAGCCAGCCTTCTGAAGCTTTTGCAAGTAGGCACATGGCTGGTTGTGAACCTGTGGAGAAGTCAACAATATACAAGTCTCCTCTCCTAAAGCCTTCGAAGACTTTGGAATTGTCAGCTTCCATAATCACAACACAACGATACTTGCCAAAGATAACTACCATATCAAGATCACAAAGCATTGAGACAGACATGAGGTTATATCCTAAGGACTCAACAAGCATGACTTTGTCCATGTGCATGTCCTTAGAGATGGCAACCTTACCAAGACCCAATACCTGACTTTTGCCTTTGTCAGCAAAGATGATATGCTTCAGATGTGACGGTGATAAGGGAGCATCCATCAATAGATTCTTGTCACCGGTCATGTGATTTGTACATCCACTATCGAGAACCCACTCAGTGGCTTTGGGTTGATCATCCTGCAGATGAATTAGTACAACTTACGATCTCATATACTTCATCAGTGAAGAATATGATATCAAGTTCATCAGATGAATTTCATCATCGGTATCAATCGATAAGCAAGTATGAGGGCGTGTGAAATGAAAGTTCATTTCATCATGATTAACTGCGTCCTTTCGTGCATTTTGTCAGGACCCCACCAAATTCTTCAGATGTTAAGGCACGTCTGGAGACCTGACCCTGCAGAAGAGATTAGTTCTTTTTCTTCACCACCCACATCTGAAGGGGTGGCAAAGAGTTCATCACTCTGCGAGCACCATATGAGAATGGTGGCATAGAGGCCAAACCATTTCGTTTCACATAAGAGGGGTTAGGGTAAGCATATGAATAAGCAGAGAAATTCTTCGAGGACATATGAACATATTGGTTTGAAGAATAATGCACATATTCATAGCCCTTAGCTCTACCCTACGAAACAGAGTTGTTAGCACGATGATAATCATATGAGGACTTTGATCCTTTTGAGGAATTTGATCCACGTGAGGAATTTGGTCCGTATGAGGACTTGGATCCATATGAAGAATTTGGTCCATATGAAGAATTTGATCTGAGGTTCCTATTCTTCACTGGTGGTGTCATGAGGACATTCACCTAAAGACTTTCAAGGCACTTCTTGGGAACCCAGATTTTCTTCATAGGGGAACCGTTCCTGCAGTTAGTACCAACATATCTAGCAAATACTTCACCATTCTGATTTTTGAACAGTTTATAATTGGAGTCAAATGACTCATCAACAGAATGAGGAAATTCGCATGTGAAGCAGATAAGGTAGATGGATCAGCTGGAGGTCCCTTTGCAGCAACCCATGAGGTTTTGGGATCCGCTCGGGCTTCGAAAGACGTTCCATCAGCATTGAGTTTCCTCTCAAAGGCAATACCCTCTTTCCTAGGGTTCTGTTGAGGATCTGCTTTTAAGCACATCACAAAGAGTCGATGCCCTTTGAGGCTTTTGTACATGTCATCATGTACAATTCCTTGATCTGCATCGTCGGTGATACTAGCAATGTCCTCGGATGAGGAATTAATGATAGCAGAGGCAGGTGAAGAATTTGTAACAGTTGAAGCATTTGAACATTGGTGAAGAATTAGCGATTCACGTTCAATGCACTTTAAGCATGGAGGAACAAATTCTTCTTGAGAAGCGCTGATTTGTTGAGCAAGTAATGAATCGCGCTCCTTCGAAGATCCTCATAACTCGCCTTAGCTTCTCAAGATCTTGCTTTCTTTGAAGAAATTCATAAGAAAGTTTCTAATGATCGAGATAAGAGAGTGTTATGATGACCTTGAAGGCTGTCAAGCCTAGGCTGAAGTTTCAAGATTTTCGATCGAGCTTGAGTGCGATCCATTTCTTCACCTAACATATCATCACTCTTATCTAGCATGTTTTGAACCTTTTCAAAAGCCCTTTGTTGTTTTATAGCAATCTTAGCAAGTTTAGAGTAGCTGGGCTTGAGATCCTCATCGATTCATTTTCACTAGATTCAGAGGAGGTGAAATTGAGTACCTTGGCACCTTTGCCATGAAGCAATAGGTGGGAGCGTAGTCATCATTTTCCTCATCGGGCTTGTCGGTGAGTCAGTTTCTTGATGTTGAAGATGGACTTGCTAAAGGCGAGAGCAAGAGCCGGACTAGCCACACCAGATTCGGATTCTTGAGACTCCTCCTCTTCCTCATGTTCCTCGATTCAGCTTGAGTCCATTTCCTTGCCAATAAATGCCCGAGCCTTTTGGAGCTGCTCCTCTTGTGAGAAGAAGGTTTTGAGGATTTTGATGATGAAGATTTTGATGATTTCTTCTTCTTCTTCGCATCATCAGAACTGTAATCCTTGTGTTTCTTCTTCTTCAATTCCTTTTCCCACTGAGGACAATCCTGGATATAGTGACCAGGTTTCTTGCATTTGTGACAAAGTCTTCTCTTATAGTCACTAGATGAGGAATCACTGCTTCTTGAGGATTTTCCAAAGCGACCACGTCTTGAGAATTTCTGGAATTTCTTCACGAGCAGTGCTAGCTCCTGGCCAAATTCTTCAGGATCTCCTAGGCTACTACCAGAGTCTTCACTCTCAGATTCGGACACAGCCTTGGCCTTGAGGCACGTGTTTTCCATAGCCGAACCATAGAGATCTCTCTTTTCAGCAAGCTGGAATTCGTGAGTATTTAGCCTTCGAGGATATCGGCAGGATCAAGAGACTTGTAGTCAGCTCGTTCTTGTATCATCGGTGCGGAGTATCAAATGAGGAATCAAGCGATCTTAGTAATTTCTTCACCACCTCATGGTCGGTGATGTCATGGCACCAGTGCTTGAAGCTCATTTGAGATGTCGGTGAGGCGATCGAAGGTTTGTTGAACATTTTCGTTGTCGAGTCTTTTGAAGCGGTTGAAGAGATTCGAAGAACATCAACTCGAGAGTCACGCTGAGTTGAAACACCTTCATTTACTTTGGACAGCCTGTCCCAAATGAGTTTGGCGATTCCAAAGCACTCACTCTTCCATATTGACCTTTGCTCGATGGCCACATATGATATTCTTCGCTTGAGAATCGAGTTGCTTGAATCTCTTCACATCAGCATCATTCGGAGAAGGTGTGGTGAGGAAACACCTTTTGTCACAACATACCGTAGATCGTTGTCAATTGCTTCAAGATGCATTCGCATTTTGTTCTTCCGATGAGGGGTAGTCCGTCCCATCGAAGGTAGGACACCTGCTGAGACCTTGATCATACTGCGGTCGACATAACTAAAATCCGGTGGTTAAACCAAAATCACACGAACAAGGGAGTACCTTGCTCGATACCAATTGAAAGTGCGTTATATCGACTAGAGGGGGTGAATAGGCGATTTTATGAATTCTTCATCGAGGAATTTGCGGTGAGGAAATTCCTTAGCGAAGGACTACTTGCAGCGGAATAAGTACTCAGAAGTAAGCATAACAGATTACAAGCATAGTCATCATGATGAAATGAAGACAATCACAGAGTACGTAAAGCGTAATCACATGATAACACAAGATGAAGACAAACGGTGAAGAAATTGAACCGAGGAAATTGAGAAAGTCTTGATCAAAGTCTTCAAACACAGATATGAACAAACACTCAACACAATGATGAGGAAATGAAAGGGTTGAGGAAATAGAACCAGTTAGGTTGGTGAAGACAATGATTTGGTAGACCAGTTCCAACTGCTGTCTCGATTATACGTCTGGTTGGAGCGGCTGAGTATTTAAACTCGAGGACACACAGTCCGGACACCCGATCGCTGAGCACGCAGCTCGGGACACCAAGTCCTCACCGTATTCTCCTTGAACTAAGGTCACACAGACCTCGTCCAATCACTCGTGGTAAGTCTTCAGGCGACTTCCAAACCTTCACAGACTTGGTCACTCGGCGATCCACAATTCCTCTTGGATGCTCTAGACCATGAAGCCTAACCGTCTGGAAGAAGCACAGTCTTCAAAGGTAACAAGCGTCGGATCCACGCAGGATCAATTTCTTCAGTGATGCTCAATCACTTGGGTTTGTAGGGGTTTGGTTTTTGGGTTTTTCCTCACTTGATGATTTTCGCTCAAAGTCCTCGGAGGATGGGTTGCTCTCAAATGACAAGTGTCAAGTTCTCTCGGAGCAGCCAACCAACTAGTGGTTGTAGGGGGCGGCTATTTATAGCCTAGGGAGCAGCCCGACATGATAAGACATAAATGCCCTTCAATGATATGACCGTTAGGTGGATAAGCTATTTGGGACAGGTGGCAAGAAGCTTTAACAACGGTCGGAAATTTGAATATCAAATTCCTCGGGGCTATCATGTTCCTCCTTGTGTAGGCAATTCATGACTTTGGCGAATTCCTAACTCCTCGTCGAACAAATTCCACGGCGACCGGAAGAGCTTCGTCTCATCCTTTGAAGAAATTGACTGAACTGTATGAGATTTCAAAAGCTTCACTCGAAGGAATTGGTAGGTGTAGGATTTTGAGTTGAGCATCACATGGAAATTTTTCCTTAGTATTTCCTCGACCCCCTTTAAAGACGATGTTTCCTATGACTCAAGAAAGAGAAAATGAAACTACGAAAACAAAAGTCTTCACGCTTCATGTTCCTCAAATGAATACCAAGTCTTCAAGGTCACACCAATTTCTTCACTTTCAAAGTCTTCAGAAAGTCTTCAGAATATCAAAGTCTTCAGTTGAAGAACTTCATTTATAGGGGTCGACTTTCTCTGTAAATATCAAACTCCTCATAGACTTATAGACCTGTGTACACTCACAAATGCATTAGTTACTTAACCTATAAGTCTTCAATACACCAAAATCACTAAGGGGCACTAGATGCACTTACACCCCTCTCTCTTGCCAGAGCAACCAGGCAAGCCCCCCCTTTGATCACCAGATATCGCCTACTCTTCTCTATACTGCTTGCATTAGAGTAGTGTAGCATGTTACTGCTTCGAGTTACTCCTATCTTGCTGCATAGCCTGTCCTTGCTACTCTTGTTGTTACCTTTACCGCTATCCTACTGCTTAGTATAGGATGCTAGTGTTCCATCAGTGGCCCTACACTCTTGTCCGTCTGCCATGCTATACTACTGGGCTGTGATCACTTCGGGAGGTGATCACGGGCATATACTATATACTTTACACTGTTACATTACCTGTGATACTGTTCGGAGATGGGGGCTGAAAGGACAGGTGGCTCCATCCCGGTAGAGGTGGGCCTGGGTTCCCGACGGCCCCCGACTGTTACTTGTGGCGGAGCGGCAGGGCAGGTTGAGACTACCTGGGTGAGAGGTGGGCCTGGCCCTGGTCGGCGTTCGCGGATACTTAACACGCTTAACGAGATCTTGGTATTTGATCTGAGTCTGGCCATTTGGTCTATACGCACTAACCATCTACGCGGGAGTAGTTATGGGTATCCCGACGTCGTGGTATCAGCCGAAGCACTTCGTGACGTCGCCGATCGAGTGGCGCGCGCGGATTAATTGGAACGCTTTGTAGGCTAGAGTCTGCTTCGCCGCGACATAACGTGCAGGTGTGCTAAGGCGATGGGCCCAGACCCTGTGCGCTTAGGTTTAGACCGGCGTCTTGACCTCTCTGTTAAGCCTAGGTGGGGCTGCGGCGTGTTGATCTTCAGCGGCGGGCATGACCCAGGAAAGTGTGTCCGGCCAAATGGGATCAAGCGTGTTGGGTTATGTGGTGCACCCCTGCAGGGAAGTTTAATCTATTCGAATAGCCGTGATCTTCGGTAACAGGACGACTTGGAGTTGTACCTTGACCTTATGACAACTAGAACCGGATACTTAATAAAACACACCCTTCCAAGTGCTAGATACAACCCGGTGGTCGCTCTCTCTCAGGGTTACGAGGAGGGGATCGCCGGATAGGATTATTGCTATGTGATGCTACTCGGAGGTCTTCAGTCTACTCCCTTCTACATGTTGCAAGATGGAGGCTGCCAGAAGCGTAGTCTTCGACAAGATTAGCTATCCCCCTCTTATTCTGGCATTCTGCAGTTCAGTCCACTGATATGGCCCTTTACACATATATCCATGCATATGTAGTGTAGCTCCTTGCTTGCAGTACTTTGGATGAGTACTCACGGTTGCCTTGTTCCCCTTTTCCCCTATCTCTACCCGGTTGCTGCGACTGACGATGGAGCCCAGAGCGAGACGCCACCGTCGATGGCGACTACTACCCGGAGGTGCCTACTACTACGTGCAGCCGGCGGCGACGACCGGGGAGTAGTTAGGAGGATCGAGGCGAGGCCTGCGCCTCTTCGATCTGTATCCCGGTTTGTGCTAGCCTTCTTAAGGCAAACTTGTTTAACTTATGTGCGTACTCAGATATTGTTGCTTCCGCTGACTCGTGTATGATCGAGCACTTGTATTCGAGCCCTCGAGGCCCCTGGCTTGTATTATGATGCTTGTATGACTTATTTTATTTGTAGAGTTGTGTTGTGATATCTTCCCGTGAGTCCCTGATCTTGATCGTACACATTTGCGTGCATGATTAGTGTACGATTGAATCAGGGGCGTCACAACTACTCCCTCCTCGTCATGGAGATTGCCGGGATGATGAAGATGGCCTCCGGTGAAGGTTTCCCCCTCCGGCAGGGTGCCGGAACAGGCTCCCAATTGGTTTTTCGTGGCTACAGAGGCTTACGGCGGCGGAACGTCTGATCTATGTTTCTTTTTGGGGGTTTCTACATTATAGGAATTTTTGGCGTCGAAAAAAAGTCAAGGGGGTTCCCGAGGAGCCCACAAGCCAGGGGGCTCTTCTAGCCCAACTTTGATGCTCCGTGGGCTTCTTCTGGTCCATAAAAAATCACCGTAAATTTTTAGCTCGTTTGGACCCCGTTTGATATTCCTTTTCTGTAAAACTCAAAAACAAGAAAAAAACGGAAACTGGCACTGGGCTCTAGGTTAATAGGTTAGTCCCAAAAATAATATAATTTAGCATATAAATGCATATAAAACCTCCAAGATAGATAATATAATAGCATGGAACAATAAAAAATTAAAGTTACGTTGGAGACGTATCAAGCATCCCCAAGCTTAATTCCTGCTCATCCTCGAGTAGGTAAATGGTAAAAACAGAATTTTTGATGTGGAATGCTACCTAACATATTTATCAATGTAATCTTATTTATTGTGGCATGAATGTTTAGATCCATAAGATTCAAAACAAAAGTTTAATATTGACACAAAAAATAATACTTCAAGCATACTAATAAAGCAATCATGTCTTCTCAAAATAACATGGCCAAAGAAAGTTATCCCTACAAAATCATATAGTCTGGCTATGCTCCATGTTCATCACACAAAGTATTTCATCATGCACAACCCAGATGACAGGCCAAGCAATTGTTTCATACTTTTGGTGTTCTCAAACTTTTTCAACTTTCACGCAATACATGAGCGTGAGCCATGGATATAACACTATAGGTGGAATAGAATATGGTGGTTGTGGAGAAGACAAAACGAAGGAGATAGTCTCACATCAACTAGGCGTATCAATGGGCTATGGAGATGCCCATCAATAGATATCAATGTGAGTGAGTAGGGATTGTCATGCAATAGATGCACTAGAGCGATAAGTATATGAAATCTCAAAAGAAACTAAGTGGGTGTGCATCCAACTCGCTTGCTCACGAAGACCTAGGTCAATTTGAGGAAGCCCATCATTGGAATATACAAGCCAAGTTCTATAATGAAAAATTCCCACTAGTATATGAAAGTGACAACATAGGAGACTCTCTATCATGAAGATCATGGTGCTACTTTGAAGCACAAGTGTGGAAAAAGGATAGTAGCATTGCCCCTTCTCTCTTTTCTCTCGTTTTTTATTTTGGGCTCTTTGGCCTCTTTTTTTCTCTTTTTTTTCGTCTGGAGTCTCATTCCGACTTGTGGGGGAATCATAGTCTCCATCATCCTTTCCTCACATGGGACAATGCTCTAATAATGATGATCATCACACTTTTATTTACTTTTCAACTCAAGAATTACTACTCGATACTAGAACAAATATATGACTCTATATGAATGCCTCCGGCAGTGTACCGTGATGTGCAATGACTCAAGAGTGACATGTATAAAAAATATGAACGGTGGTCTTGCCACAAATACTATGCCAACTACATGATCATGCAAAGCAATATGACAATGATGGAGCATGTCATAATAAACGGTACGGTGGAAGTTGCATGGAAATATATCTCGGAATGGCTATGGAAATGCCATAATAGGTAGGTATGGTGGCTGTTTTGAGGAAGGTATATGGTGGGTGTAATGCACCGGCGAAAGTTGTGCAGTACTAGAGAGGCTAGCAATGGTGGAAGGGTGAGAGTGTGCATAATCCATGGACTCAACATTAGTCATAAAGAACTCACATACTTATTGCAAAAGTCTATTAGCTATCGAAAAAAATTACTACATGCATGCTCCTAGGGGGATAGATTGGTAGGAAAAGACCATCACTCATCCCCGACCGCCACTCATAAGTAAGACGATCAATAAATAAATCATGCTCCGACTTCATCACATAACGGTTCACCATATGTGCATGCTACGGGAATCACAAAACTTTAACACAAGTATTTCTACCAATCCACAATTACTCACTAGCATGTCTCTAATATCACCATCTTTATATCTCAAAACAATCATAAGGAATCAAACTTCTCATAGTATTCAACGCTCTTTATATGAAAGTTTTTATTATATCCCTCTTGGATGCCCATCATATTAGGACTGACTTCATAACCTAAACAAATTACCAGGCTGTTTAAAGACTCCCAAAATAATATAAGTGAAGCCTGAGAGTTCAACAATTTCTATAAAATAAAGCCATCACCGTGCTCTAAAAAGATATAAGTGAAGCACTAGAGCAAATTGCCTAGCTCAATATATATAAGTGAAGCACATAGATTATTCTAATAAATTCACGATTCATGCGTGTCCCTCTCAAAAGGTGTGTACAGCAAGGATGATTGTGGCAAAGTAAAAAAGAAAAGATTCATATCGTACAAGACGCTCCAAGAAAAACACATATCATGTGGTGAATAAAAATATAGCCTCAAGTAAATTTATCGATGGATTGAAGACAAAAGAGGGGATGCCATCCGGGGCATCCCCAAGCTTAGATGTTTTATTGTCCTTGAATATTACCTTGGGGTGCCTTGGGCATCCCCAAGCTTAGGCTCTTGCCACTCCTTATTCCGTAGTCCATCAAAGCTTTACCCAAGACTTGGAAACTTCACAACACAAAACTCAATAGAAAACTCGTAAGCTCTGTTAGTATAGTAAAGCAAATCACCACTTAGGTACTGTTGCAAACTCATTCCAATTTTATATTGGTGTTATATCTACTGTATTACAACTTCTCCATGGTTCATACCCTCCGATACTACTCACAGATTCATCAAAATAAGCAAACAACACATAGAAAACAGATTCTGTCAAAAACAGAACAGTCTGTAGTAATCTGGAAACTTTCCATACTTCTGTAACTCCAAAAATTCTGGAAAATTATAAAATCAGAGGCAATTTCTATATAAATGTTGTGTAAAAAATTCAGAATTTTATCACCCTGAAGTGAATTTTCAAAATTCTGCTACTGGATGCAAAAGTTTCTGTTTTTGCACATAATCAAGTGAACTATCGTCCTCACTATCCCAAAGGCTTTACTTGGCACTTTATTGGAACAAAAGCTATAAAATATGATTACTACAGTATACTAATCATGATGCTACATTACTCTCTCAACAAGCACTTTCTTCAATGCCTTTCTAGCTAGGCATGATGAATTCGATCATGCTCACATAAAAGATAAGAATTGAAACACAATGTAACATCCCAAAATTCTAAATTTTGGAATGTTATATTAAATAAATAACTATGCTTGTTGTCTGATTGTTTGTTTGATTGATTGAATGAAATTGAGTGGAATTTGAAACTTTTGAAAATTGAATGAGAGGGAATGAAATGACTTTCCCAAACTTTCTCCTTTGCCTTTTTGGATCTCAATGAACTCAAGTTCATTCCAACACCAAACCCTAGAGTGAAGATGACATGACTTCTTCCATTTGGAATGAAAAGGGTTTTGAAAAGATTTGAATTTCATTTGAGAATATTTCAAATTCAAAGCTTTATGCAACTCAATGATTTTCATGAGGGAAGATAAAATGACTTTTCAATTATATGAAATATGAGTTGGAAGTTAAAAAGTATCAAATTGAAAGTCATTTGAAAGTGCCATTTGGAGTTTCAGAAGATTTTGAGTTTTGGAATTTGAATTCAAATTTTGGCAAGTGGAATTCATTTCAAAACTATGCCTGACAACTACTTGAGAAAAAGTATGAGAGGAGTAACATGACACTCCAAATATGTCAGAAGAAAACAATGCCAAAAGTTTTGAATTCAAACTTGAGTTTTATTTGAATTTTGAAAAAATGAATTTTTATAAAATTTGGATTTTGCCCCTGGAAAAATGTTCAAATGATAGGGAATATTCCCCTGATCATTTTGGTATATATATGTCCTATATAAAATATTTATTTTATATTCTATCTCTATTTTATTTTTTCAAAAAATAAATTAGAAAAAGAAAATGCCCGAGCACCGGCCAGCCGACCGCCCAGCCAAAGACTGGGCAACCCATCGCACCGAGGCCCACCAGCGGCCCAGCCAGCCGGCACCGAGCGGCCCAGCTGCGCCAACCGACCGAGCCTCGCCCGAATCGGTTTCGCCTCGCCCCTCGCCACGCAAACCAGCGCGCCGCTTCACGGAGATCCGTGAGATCCGGGATCCGCCGCGATTCGCTCGCCCGACTTGCCCCTCGTCCAAGCCGTGCCCTACCCCTATAAATACCCCCCACCCGACCCCATTTCCCCCCTCGCCCCTCGCGGACCTCTCCCTCTCGACGCGCGCGCCCGGAGCACCCGCGCGCCGCCGCCATTAACCCCTCGCCGACGCCCGACCACCCCGACCTTGCCCGACTCCACCAAACCACCCCCCTCGCCCGTCCGCACCCGCCGGAGGTCTCCGCCGACGCCCCCGACCACCGGAGTCGCCGGAGCACTCGCCGCCCGAGCCGCCGTCGCCGTCGCCGTCCGGTAAGTCGCCGGAGTCCACCCCCGCCATCCGATCTGTTTCAACGGCGTAGATTAGATCCCCCGAAGGGGTAGGTTATTTCTAATAAACCGGTCCGGTTTATTTTGTTTAGTTAGGGTTTAGTTGAACCGGCCCGATTCGGTTTTATACCATAGGGCCCGTTTAGTTATATTACGCCCAGGGCGTTAGATAGGCCCATTAGGCCGTTTTTTCTTTATTTTTGTTTTCTGTTTTAACAGAATAGTTCCAGATTTGAAAAATTCATATCTTTTAATCTACTTAATATTTTTAAGTGATTCTTTTTTTGTTGGTTTGCAAATTTCTTATAGTTTCTGAAGAAAATATAATTAGTCATGTTAACATTATTTAAAATTGCTTTATTTTAGATTTAGACAGAATAGTAATTCTGCCATAAAAAGAGTTAGGAAAATTATTTTTAATGATTCTTTTTGTCACAACTTTGTTTTGACATTGCCTAACCGTAGGAATTTATTTGGGCATTTTAGGATCAATAAAAAATAGTTTTAATCAGAATCATGTTATTCTTAATTAATTAACTAGCTACTGTTTTCCTATTGTTTTACTTAGCAAATAAATTTATTTTTCATGAGTAATAGATTATTCTTGATTAGTTTCTGTAACTTTAGAGCATGGACTTTTATTTATAATAAATAAAACTTTTATTTTATTTTTACTAGAATTTGCTTTAGGCCTAATAGGAGTTTTATAATAGATTTTAAGGTGATTCTTTTTGCTACTAGTTGCTTGATGAATTCTTTTCTGTTAGGTAGCATAAACCCATGCTTAGGTTCTGTTAAGAAGAATTTTGTTATGTAAAACTATTTTTAGTTGTTGCTTGAAGTAGGAAAACATTGAGTTGGATTTCTTCGAGTTTTCCTTTGGGTTTTGATTCGTTTGTTTTGGTGTGCTATTGTGTTAAGTGATCATATGCTATGTGCTTATTATGGTTATTGTTTGCCTTGGTAGAATTTCCGGAGTGCGAAGTTTGCTACCACAGTCCCTAGTTTTCGAAGATCGTCAACAAGGCAAGTTCACTTTGACCATGCTTTCTTACCTATGTTTTATTGCATTTAGTGGCACCTTTGCAACCACCCTCGAAGAGTGTTATTGAATCCTTGTAGTTGAGTAGTATGCATGAGGTAGGAACCCATCACCCTGTTACCAAGCCGGGACGTTATTTATTTAAATGCTACGCTATAGTAGACGGGTTGGTATGAGTACTGGAGTGGTGTGAGAATGGAGGATTCTCGTCAATGGCGACAACTCCATGATGGAATCTGCAAGGACTGCATCTTCAAGGCCTCAAGACTTCAAGACTCGAGACAGAATTCAATACACACTCTTGGGTGAAGGATTTGTTGACGGGCACCTGGAGAAACCAGTGGTTGGCGGGATGCATGGAGAAGCGCCATGACATCTTGCGGAAAGCTTCACCCAGACTCAAAGAGACGGAAGAATACTTCATGCCGGAAGCTTACCTGTGCAACCGCAAGTCATTATGGGCTCTGGCTTGGTTGACCTTAGTTGTGACTCTGGCTGGGACGGTACTAGCAGATGTAGAACTACGGTAGGATGGGATGAGTACCGGACAGTGGTCAGAGGAACTCTTTGGAAGACCATGTTTCGGTCATCTTGTTCTCAAACACTCTGAAGTGCGAGAACGTAAAAAGAGGGATCGAATCTTGCGGGTAAAGTGTACAAACCTCTGCAGAGGGTTTTAAACCTAATCGATTAGTCATGTCCCGATTCACGGACAATTTGAGCATCTGGACTTGGATCTATCTGGAACTCTCAACACCGGATGATAACTTAATTGTGGGCAACTTATGATGAATTTGGGCTATGAGACATCGGTTGGCGGGACCATGCCATGATAGAAAACTCTATAGTACAGACTTTATTTATTCCTTTGATGTAGGGAAAATAAAACCAGCTTTTATGCAAACAAAACTCGATCTGAGCCACAAAGCCATATTGCATATAGTATAGTTTTATCATCTGTTTTCTCATGTTGTGATCTTGCGGTACATTCAATGTCTTGACCTACACGGCTGCAACGTATCATGTTGCAGATATTTCCTCGACGAGTAAGAGTTACGATACAGGTTACGGTCTACACTCAACTGCCGATGGCGTTGATGGGACTCCACACCGAATATTTGTTTCGCTGTGACTTATGAGGTATATATCAGTTTTACGTTAATTTTACATGTGATTGCACTTTGATATATACATTGATGTCTTGTGTGTGCCAAACATACTGATCCGAGGATGGCACAACAACACGGAGGCTTGACCGTCGAGGTCGGGTCGCTCTGAAATGGTATCGAGCACATGTTGGTATGGGGCGTGACCCTAGAAATCGGAAAGCCCTAGGACAGGAAATTTCTAAAACTTTATCATCTTCTCTGAATTTATCAAATAGACCCACTCACCTCAAATAGTTAGAATATACCATATCCTTTGATCACCCGGAGAATCAACTGAAGACGCTCCAAGAAGGATTTGATATCGGAGATGACCCCTTCAGTGTAAAGAGGATTTCACCATGTATTAGAAGCTACAACAGTTGAAGACTCCGAAGATTCGAAGTTCCTGAAGAATTATTTGACCTTTAGAGACCAAATCCCTGTTATACACCTACGTTAGATGCGATGATTTGTGAGTTGTCATTTGTTTGATGTTTTCCGACAGCCCCAAAATAAAACCTGTTTCTTCAAAACTATTGTTTGTATTATGGTATTCTTCCCCACCTCTCTCATATCTCATCCCAAAACTTTTGGACCCCATAGATGATGAATGAAGTTGGTCTGCTATTCTCGGGCCGATGACTCAGTTGGAGGCGAGCTATGGATTCAAAATACGGAGGATCAATTTGGAAAAAATTGATTCCAAGGAAGTATGAGGTTCAATCGCTCTTGATTGCTTTCTGAGAAAGTGCTGCAACCTGGTGGAAAATGCATCAAGCCATACAAGGATTTAATGGAGCGAGAACTTGGGAGGAATTCAAGAAGACCCTGTTGAGATCACGTCTCATCCGGAAGCACTATGATAACCCGAAGAAGAAATCTTGTGCCTGCAAGATTTGCGGAGAAATAGGACACACTCAGGAGGAACACAAGGATGGATGTCCTCATTATGTGGAGAAACACCCAGCTGAGGAATGCCCAACTAGTCAGGTGACTTGTTTCTTGTGTGAAGGAACCACCCACTACCCGACCCAGTGTCACATTTACCCCATGGTGCAACAAACTATTCAGGAGCAGGAAGATGGAATGAAAGAAGCCCTCAAGGAAGGTCTAGAAGAACCTGTGATGAAGGAATGTGTTGAAAACCCTGATGGAGAAGGCCTCAACAGATTTTACTCCAATGCCTGCTATTCATGTGGAGAAGAAGGACATTTTTCACAGTATTGCACCAAAGAAAGAAAAGAGTATCTGGGGTATTTCCGACAATGAAGTGAAGTTTGACCCTCGGAAATAGAAACTCGATCATTCAGAGAAATCCAGGAAGAGAAAAAGAAGTCAACCCCAGAACAACACAATTTTCGCAGAGAAGGACTTGAGTCATATCACCTGTTACAGGTGCAAGAATTTAGGTCATTACGCTAGTCAATGTCCAGAAAAGAAGCCAAGAATCCAAGGAGCCCACATAATCACAAAGAAGCCCCGAGACATGTCGGAAGTCATTTGTTTTCGCTGCAAGGAAGCAGGACATTATGCTATTAAATGTTTCGACAAGATGAAAGCTGGAGTTGAGTAGTTGGAATTTTGATATGGATAATAAGAGTAGTAGAAAGCAATTTCATTTTCATGAGCTCGATGAGTTGAGTTATGTAATAGATTACTCAGAGATTGTAATAGTTCATGACTCAATAAAGTTGTAATGTCACATGTTGAAAGGCTTTAAGGAGTTATCATATTTTATATTGGAAATTAATATTCTGGATGAACATGGAAGAAAGTGAGTTGTGATGCATAAACGGGAAATTGGAATTGAGTTTGAAGTTTTGTTTGGATGATATGAATGTGTGCCCAGGAGATATGTACCTTATTCTGAGCACCATTTTTGTTCTACAACTACAGATGACGACCCTTTACGAGTCTTTCCTTAAAGGTCCGGAAACAATCATGACCCTGACAAGTGATCATGATTACCCGAAAATCCTGAAGGACATGATGAAGCATATTCACCTTGAAGGAGATGCAGTCTACAAAGGCTACCCCTTGATGCAAAAGGGAGTGGAACTTTGGTATGTGGAGGTACACCTCCACCATGTGAAAGGAGTTTGCCCAAAGATGATGGGGCAGTACTTTTTCATTTCACGTGTGCCACAAGCAACTTTCTTCGATGCTGTTCGGGAAGCAGCCATGGAAGCCATACGCCAGATCGGAGAAATACTTGAAGCAAGACTCCGTTATACTCAGGAATACCTAAGCGAAGTACATACGGAGATGATGGAGGTGAAGCTCAAGGCCACCATGATGAAACAGAAGATTGAAGATTTCAAGGCGCATGTCGCACAATTCCAGTGGGACTGAAGAATCCTCAAGGAGGAAAAATGAATAAAGTTGGAAGTAATGTCTGACCATACCGAACCATGTGGGTGGCAGCATTTGTAATAAACTTTTTTGGAATTTGGATTCACGAAAGATGGTTAAGGATGTAATAAAAGATTCATATGAAAATAATGAGATTTATGATAAACTAGTGCATTTTCTTTGGTGTCGTAGTACTCTGTAAAGCCACAGGATCAATGAAGAAAGAAAAGTGTTATTCATGACGGTCCATAGAAGGAAGCTGGACAAAATAAGTTGGAGTTTTGTTTTGATATGATGGTATGAAGAAAGCAGAGTAATACTAGATTTAAAGGAGGTGTAATATGGAACAAGAGAGTTACTCCAAGGATGAGTTAAAGCTGCACTAGTGTTGAAGTGGGCCATAACCCACAGGCCCAGGATTTTGAAAAGGAACAGATGTAACCTTGATTAAGGAATAAATTTGGAAGAATCAGTGATCCAATCAGCATACGTTCCGTAGGAGGTTACGCAAAAACCTGAGAGTGGTGAAGTAATGATAGATGTTTGTTCAGCTTGCAGAAACCATGGATTTACTCGAACCCAGTTCGAGAACAAGTGAAATTCTGCAATGCTTGTGAGTATGCCCAAGTGTTAGAATACGTGATTCACTGTTTACGTATGTGGAAATGATTCAAGTACGGGATGGATTGGCCCCCATACCGGAGACTTCTATCATGAACTATCATATGTTGATGGAAAATCAGAGAGCCTCGAAAACTCTAGAAGAGTGTCGACGCGATAAGCCATAAAACCATAGAATGGTAGGACGATGGAACCCCTTTACAAGCAACCGTTGCCAATCGTAGGTTATACGGTGAGGTTCAACCCAGACCCATTTTCTGCAGGAGAAACCATAAATTGTAGACCACCATGAGTATTTCGATAGTTGTCTAGAATGGACACAGACCTATCAGCTAAGAAGATCCAATCTCGGACGAACCACAACTTTGACGAACCAACCCAAGATTTTGAGGTAAACCCGATGCTTCTGACAGAAGAGCGTTAATGAAGGAGCTATTGTAAGATATGTGAAGAGACATATATTGTCGGCACTCCAGAGGAAGTATCTGAGTTTATTGGAACCGTAACCTTGTTTTTAAGTGTGGTAGCACCCCGACCTTCGACCAAAACATTTGCTAGAAGACCCCCAACCCCTAACCCTTTCTTGCTAGCCTCTTCGAATCTCGAGGACGAGATTCATTTTAAGTGTGGTAGGTTTGTAACATCCCAAAATTCTAAATTTTGGAATGTTATATTAAATAAATAACTATGCTTGTTGTCTGATTGTTTGTTTGATTGATTGAATGAAATTGAGTGGAATTTGAAACTTTTGAAAATTGAATGAGAGGGAATGAAATGACTTTCCCAAACTTTCTCCTTTGCCTTTTTGGATCTCAATGAACTCAAGTTCATTCCAACACCAAACCCTAGAGTGAAGATGACATGACTTCTTCCATTTGGAATGAAAAGGGTTTTGAAAAGATTTGAATTTCATTTGAGAATATTTCAAATTCAAAGCTTTATGCAACTCAATGATTTTCATGAGGGAAGATAAAATGACTTCTTCAATTATATGAAATATGAGTTGGAAGTTAAAAAGTATCAAATTGAAAGTCATTTGAAAGTGCCATTTGGAGTTTCAGAAGATTTTGAGTTTTGGAATTTGAATTCAAATTTTGGCAAGTGGAATTCATTTCAAAACTATGCCTGACAACTACTTGAGAAAAAGTATGAGAGGAGTAACATGACACTCCAAATATGTCAGAAGAAAACAATGCCAAAAGTTTTGAATTCAAACTTGAGTTTTATTTGAATTTTGAAAAAATGAATTTTTATAAAATTTGGATTTTGCCCCTGGAAAAATGTTCAAATGATAGGGAATATTCCCCTGTTCATTTTGGTATATATATGTCCTATATAAAATATTTATTTTATATTCTATCTCTATTTTATTTTTTCAAAAAAAAATAAATTAGAAAAAGAAAATGCCCAGGCACCGGCCAGCCGAGTGGCCCAGCCAGACTGGGCAACCCACGCACCGAGGCCCACCAGCGGCCCAGCCAGCGGCACCGAGCCGACCAGCTGCACCAACCGACCGAGCCCTCGCCCGAATCGGTTCGCCTCGCCCCGCCCATAAACCCAGCGCCGCCCGCTCACGGAGATCCCGTGAGATCCGGATCCGCCATGATCGCTCGCCCGACTTGCCCCTCGTCCAAGCCGTGCCCTACCCCTATAAATACCCCCACCCGACCCCATTTCCCCCCTCGCCCCCTCGCCGGACCTCTCCCTCTCGCCGCACGCGCCCGCCGGAGCACCCGAGCGCCGCCGCCGCCATTAACCCCCTCGCCGACGCCCCGACCACCCCCGACCTCGCCCGACTCCACCAAACCACCCCCCTCGCCCGTCCGCACCCGGCGGAGGTCTCCGCCGACGCCCCGACCACCGGAGTCGCGGAGCACTCGCCGCCAGAGCCGTCGCCGTCGCCGTCCGATAAGTCGCCGAGTCCACCCGCCGTCCGATCTGTTTCAACGGCGAGATTAGATCCCCAAAAATAGGTTATTCTAATAAACCGGTCCGGTTTATTTTGTTTAGTTAGGGTTTAGTTGAACCGGCCCGATTCGGTTTTATACCATAGGGCCCGTTTAGTTATATTACGCCCAGGGCGTTAGATAGGCCCATTAGGCCGTTTTTTCTTTATTTTCGTTTTCTGTTTTAACAGAATAGTTCCAGATTTGAAAAATTCATATCTTTTAATCTACTTAATATTTTTAAGTGATTCTTTTTTTGTTGGTTTGCAAATTTCTTATAGTTTCTGTAGAAAATATAATTAGTCATGTTAAAATTATTTAAAATTGCTTTATTTTAGATTTAGACAGAATAGTAATTCTGCCATAAAAAGAGTTAGGAAAATTATTTTTTAATGATTCTTTTTGTCACAACTTTGTTTTGACATTGCCTAACCGTAGGAATTTATTTGGGCATTTTAGGATCAATAAAAAAATAGTTTTAATCAGAATCATGTTATTCTTAATTAATTAACTAGCTACTGTTTTCCTATTGTTTTACTTAGCAAATAAATTTATTTTTCATGAGTAATAGATTATTCTTGATTAGTTTCTGTAACTTTAGAGCATGGACTTTTATTTATAATAAATAAAACTTTTATTTTATTTTTACTAGAATTTGCTTTAGGCCTAATAGGAGTTTTATAATAGATTTTAAGGTGATTCTTTTGCTACTAGTTGCTTGATGAATTCTTTTCTGTTAGGTAGCATAAACCCATGCTTAGGTTCTGTTAAGAAGAATTTTGTTATGTAAAACTATTTTTAGTTGTTGCTTGAAGTAGGAAAACATTGAGTTGGATTTCTTCGAGTTTTCCTTTGGGTTTTGATTCGTTTGTTTTGGTGTGCTATTGTGTTAAGTGATCATATGCTATGTGCTTATTATGGTTATTGTTTGCCTTGGTAGAATTTCCGGAGTGCGAAGTTTGCTACCACAAGTCCCTAGTTTTCGAAGATCGTCAACAAGGCAAGTTCACTTTGACCATGCTTTCTTACCTATGTTTTATTGCATTTAGTGGCACCTTTGCAACCACCCTCAAGTAGTGTTATTGAATCCTTGTAGTTGAGTAGTATGCATGAGGTAGGAACCCATCACCTGTTACCAAGCCGGGGCGTTATTTATTTAAATGCTACGCTATAGTAGACGGGGTTGGTATGAGTACTGGAGTGGTGTGAGAATGGAGGATTCTCGTCAATGACGACAACTCCATGATGGAATCTGCAAGGACTGCATCTTCAAGGCCTCAAGACTTCAAGACTCGAGACAGAATTCAATACACACTCTTTGGGTGAAGGACAGTTGTGGGCACCTGGAGAAACCAGTGGTTGGCGGGATGCATGGAGAAGCCCATGACATCTTGCGGAAAGCTTCACCCAGACTCAAAGAGACGGAAGAATACTTCATGCCGAAGCTTACTGTGCAACCGCAAGTCATTATGGGCTCTGGCTTGGTTGACCTTAGTTGTGACTCTGGCTGGGACGGTACTAGCAGATGTAGAACTACGGTAGGATGGGATGAGTACCGGACGGTGGTCGAGGAACTCTTTGGAAGACCATGTTTGGTCATCTTGTTCTCAAACACTCTGAAGTGCGAGAGCGTAAAAGAGGATCGAATCTTGCGGTACAGTGTACAAACCTCTGCAGAGGGTTTTAAACCTAATCGATTAGTCGTGTCCCCGGTTACGGACAATTTGAGCATCTGGACTTGGATCTATCTCGGAACTCTCAACACCGGACTGATAACTTAATTGTGGGCAACTTATGATGAATTTGGGCTATGAGACATCGGTTGGCGGGACCATGCCATGATAGAAAACTCTATAGTACAGACTTTATTTATTCCTTTGATGTAGGGAAAATAAAACCAGCTTTTATGCAAACAAAACTCAGATACAGAGCCACAAAGCCATATTGCATATAGTATAGTTTTATCATCTGTTTTCTCATGTTGTGATCTTGCGGTACATTCAATGTCTTGACCTACACGGCTGCAACGTATCATGTTGCAGATATTTCCTCGACGAGTAAGAGTTACGATCTGAGGTTACGGTCTACACTCAACCTGCCGATGGCGTTGATGGGACTCCACACACGAATATTTGTTTCAGCTGTGACTTATGAGGTATATATCAGTTTACGTTAATTTTACATGTGATTGCACTTTGATATATACATTGATGTCTTTGTGTGTGCCGACATCTGATCCGAGGATGGCACACAAGAACACGAGGCTTGACCGTCGAGGTCGGGTCGCTCTGAAATGGTATCGAGCACACGTTGGTGTAGGACGTGACCCTAGAAATCGGAAAGCCCTAGGACAGGAAATTTCTAAAACTTTATCATCTTCTCTGAATTTATCAAATAGACCCACTCACCTCAAATAGTTAGAATATACCATATCCTTTGATCACCCGGAGAATCAACTGAAGACGCTCCAAGAAGGATTTGATATCGGAGATGACCCCTTCAGTGTAAAGAGGATTTCACCATGTATTAGAAGCTACAACAGTTGAAGACTCCGAAGATTCGAAGTTCCTGAAGAATTATTTGACCTTTAGAGACCAAACCCCTGTTATACACCTACGTTAGATGCGATGATTTGTGAGTTGTCATTTGTTTGATGTTTTCCGACAGCCCCAAAATAAAACCTGTTTCTTCAAAACTATTGTTTGTATTGCGTGTATTCTTCCCCACCTCTCTCATATCTCATCCCAAAACTTTTGGACCCCATAGATGATGAATGAAGTTGGTCTGCTATTCTCTGGACCGATGACTCAGTTGGAGGCAGAGCTATGGATTCAAAATACGGAGGATCAATCTGGAAAAAAATTGATTCCAAGGAAGTATGAGGTTCAATACGCTCTTCAGTGCTTTACAGAAAGTGCTGCAACCTGGTGGAAAATGCATCAAGCCATACAAGGATTTAATGGAGCGAGAACTTGGGAGGAATTCAAGAAGACCCTGTTGAGATCACGTCTCATCCGGAAGCACTATGATAACCCGAAGAAGAAATCTTGTGCCTGCAAGATTTGCGGAGAAATAGGACACACTCAGGAGGAACACAAGGATGGATGTCCTCATTATGAGGAGAAACACCCAGCTGAGGAATGCCCAACTAGTCAGGTGACTTGTTTCTTGTGTGAAGGAACCACCCACTACCCGACCCAGTGTCACATTTACCCCATGGTGCAACAAACTATTCAGGAGCAGGAAGATGGAATGAAAGAAGCCCTCAAGGAAGGTCTAGAAGAACCTGTGATGAAGGAATGTGTTGAAAACCCTGATGGAGAAGGCCTCAACAGATTTTACTCCAATGCCTGCTATTCATGTGGAGAAGAAGGACATTTTCACGAGATTGCACCAAAGAAAGAAAAGAGTATCGGGGTATTTCCGGCAAGAAGTGAAGTTTGACCCTCGGAAATAGAAACTCGATCATTCAGAGAAATCCAGGAAGAGAAAAAGAAGTCAACCCCAGAACAACACAATTTTCGCAGAGAAGGACTTGAGTCATATCACCTGTTACAGGTGCAAGCATTTAGGTCATTACGCTAGTCAATGTCCAGAAAAGAAGCCAAGAATCCAAGGAGCCCACATAATCACAAAGAAGCCCCGAGACATGTCGGAAGTCATTTGTTTTCGCTGCAAGGAAGCAGGACATTATGCTATTAAATGTTTCGACAAGATGAAAGCTGGAGTTGAGTAGTTGGAATTTTGATATGGATAATAAGAGTAGTAGAAAGCAATTTCATTTTCATGAGTTCGATGAGTTGAGTTATGTAATAGATTACTCAGAGATTGTAATAGTTCATGACTCAATAAAGTTGTAATGTCACATGTTGAAAGGCTTTAAGGAGTTATCATATTTTATATTGGAAATTAATATTCTGGATGAACATGGAAGAAAGTGAGTTGTGATGCATAAACGGGAAATTGGAATTGAGTTTGAAGTTTTGTTTGGATGATATGAATGTGTGCCCAGGAGATATGTACCTTATTCTGAGCACCATTTTTGTTCTACAACTACAGATGACGACCCTTTCGAGTCTTTCCTTAAAGGTCGGAAACAATCATGACCACGACAAGTGATCATGATTACCCGAAAATCTGAAGGACATGATGAAGCATATTCACCTTGAAGGAGATGGTCTACAAAGGCTACCCTTGATGCAAAGGGAGTGGAACTTTGGTATGTGGAGGTACACCTCCACCATGTGAAAGGAGTTTGCCCAAAGATGATGGGGCAGTACTTTTCATTTCACGTGTGCCACAAGCAACTTTCTTGATGCTGTTCGTGAAGCAGCCATGGAAGCCATCGCCGATCGGAGAAATACTTGAAGCAAGACTCCGTTATACTCGGGAATACCTAAGCGAAGTACATACGGAGATGATGGAGGTGAAGCTCAAGGCCACCACGATGAAACAGAAGATTGAAGATTTCAAGGCGCATGTCGCACAATTCCAGTGGGACTGAAGAATCCTCAAGGAGGAAAAATGAATAAAGTTGGAAGTAATGTCTGACCATACCGAACCATGTGGGTGGCAGCATTTGTAATAAACTTTTTTGGAATTTGGATTCACGAAAGATGGTTAAGGATGTAATAAAAGATTCATATGAAAATAATGAGATTTATGATAAACTAGTGCATTTTCTTTGGTGTCGTAGTACTCTGTAAAGCCACAGGATCAATGAAGAAAGAAAAGTGTTATTCATGACGGTCCATAGAAGGAAGCTGGACAAAATAAGTTGGAGTTTTGTTCTTGATATGATGGTATGAAGAAACAGAGTAATACTAGATTTAAAGGAGGTGTAATATGGAACAAGAGAGTTACTCCAAGGATGAGTTAAAGCTGCACTAGTGTTGAAGTGGGCCATAACCCACAGGCCCAGGATTTTGAAAAGGAACAGATGTAACCTTGATTAAGGAATAAATTTGGAAGAATCAGTGATCCAATCAGCATACGTTCCGTAGGAGGTTACGCAAAAACCTGAGAGTGGTGAAGTAACGATAGATGTTTGTTCAGCTTGCAGAAACCATGGATTTACTCGAACCCAGTTCGAGAACAAGTGAAATTCTGCAATGCTTGTGAGTATGCCCAAGTGTTAGAATACGTGATTCACTGTTTACGTATGTGGAAATGATTCAAGTACGGGATGGATTGGCCCCCATACCGGAGACTTCTATCATGAACTATCATATGTTGATGGAAAATCAGAGAGCCTCGAAAACTCTAGAAGAGTGTCGACGCGATAAGCCATAAAACCATAGAATGGTAGGACGATGGAACCCCTTTACAAGCAACCGTTGCCAATCGTAGGTTATACGGTGAGGTTCAACCCAGACCCGTTTTCTGCAGGAGAAACCATAAATTGTAGACCACCATGAGTATTTCGATAGTTGTCTAGAATGGACACAGACCTATCAGCTAAGAAGATCCAATCTCGGACGAACCACAACTTTGACGAACCAACCCAAGATTTTGAGGTAAACCCGATGCTTCTGACAGAAGAGCGTTAATGAAGGAGCTATTGTAAGATATGTGAAGAGACATATATTGTCGGCACTCGGAGGAAGTATCTGAGTTTATTGGAACCGTAACCTTGTTTTTAAGTGTGGTAGCACCCCGACCTTCGACCAAAACATTTGCTAGAAGACCCCAACCCTAACCCTTTCTTGCTAGCCTCTTGAATCTCGAGGACGAGATTCATTTTAAATGTGTAGGTTTGTAACATCCCAAAATTCTAAATTTTGGAATGTTATATTAAATAAATAACTATGCTTGTTGTCGATTGTTTGTTTGATTGATTGAATGAAATTGAGTGGAATTTGAAACTTTTGAAAATTGAATGAGAGGAATGAAATGACTTTCCCAAACTTTCTCCTTTGCCTTTTGGATCTCAATGAACTCAAGTTCATTCCAACACCAAACCCTAGAGTGAAGATGACATGACTTCTTCCATTTGGAATGAAAAGGGTTTTGAAAAGATTTGAATTTCATTTGAGAATATTTCAAATTCAAAGCTTTATGCAACTCAATGATTTTCATGAGGGAAGATAAAATGACTTCTTCAATTATATGAAATATGAGTTGGAAGTTAAAAGTATCAAATTGAAAGTCATTTGAAAGTGCCATTTGGAGTTTAGGAAGATTTTGAGTTTTGGAATTTGAATTCAAATTTTGGCAAGTGGAATTCATTTCAAAACTATGCCTGACAACTACTTGAGAAAAAGTATGAGAGGAGTAACATGACACTCCAAATATGTCAGAAGAAAACAATGCCAAAAGTTTTGAATTCAAACTTGAGTTTTATTTGAATTTTGAAAAAATGAATTTTTATAAAATTTGGATTTTGCCCCTGGAAAAATGTTCAAATGATAGGGAATATTCCCCTGATCATTTTGGTATATATATGTCCTATATAAAATATTTATTTTATATTCTATCTCTGCTTTTATTTTTTTCAAAAAAAATAAATTAGAAAAAAGAAAAATGCCCAGGCACCAGCCAGGCCGACTGGCCCAGCCAGCACCTGGGCAACCCACCGCACCGAGGCCCACCAGGCGGCCCAGCCAGCGGCACCCGAGCCGGCCCAGCTGCGCCAACCGACCGAGCCCTCGCCCGAATCGGTTTCGCCTCGCCCCCTCGCCCACGCAAACCAGCGCCGCCGCTCGCCGGAGATCCCGTGAGATCCGGGATCCGCCGCGATTCGCTCGCCCGACTTGCCCCTCGTCCAAGCCGTGCCCTACCCCTATAAATACCCCCCACCCGACCCCATTTCCCCCCTCGCCCCCTCGCCGGACCTCTCCCTCTCTCACAGACGCGCCGCTTGAGCACCCGAGCGCCGCGCCGCCATTAACCCCTCGCCGACGCCCGACCACCCCGACCTCGCCCGACTCCACCAAACCACCCCCCTCGCCCGTCCGCACCCGCCGGAGGTCTCCGCCGACGCCCCCGACCACCGGAGTCGCCGGAGCACTCGCCGCCCGAGCCGCCGTCGCCGTCGCCGTCCGGTAAGTCGCCGGAGTCCACCCCCGTCGTCCGATCTGTTTCAACGGCGTAGATTAGATCCCCCGAAGGGGTAGGTTATTTCTAATAAACCGGTCCGGTTTATTTTGTTTAGTTAGGGTTTAGTTGAACCGGCCCGATTCGGTTTTATACCATAGGGCCCGTTTAGTTATATTACGCCTGTATGCTAGATAGGCCCATTAGGCCGTTTTTCTTTATTTTCGTTTTCTGTTTTAACAGAATAGTTCCAGATTTGAAAAATTCATATCTTTTAATCTACTTAATATTTTTAAGTGATTCTTTTTTGTTGGTTTGAAAATTTCTTATATTTTCTGTAGAAAATATAATTAGTCATATTAAAATTATTTAAAATTGCTTTATTTTAGATTTAGACAGAATAGTAATTCTGCCATAAAAGAGTTAAGAAAAATATTTTTAATTATTCTTTTGTCACAACTTTGTTTTGACATTGCCTAACCGTAGGAATTTATTTGGGCATTTTAGGATCAATAAAAAATAGTTTTAATCAGAATCATGTTATTCTTAATTAATTAACTAGCTACTGTTTTCCTATTGTTTTACTTAGCAAATAAATTTATTTTTCATGAGTAATAGATTATTCTTGATTAGTTTCTGTAACTTTAGAGCATGGACTTTTATTTATAATAAATAAAACTTTTATTTTATTTTTACTAGAATTTGCTTTAGGCCTAATAGGAGTTTTATAATAGATTTTAAGGTGATTCTTTTTGCTACTAGTTGCTTGATGAATTCTTTTCTGTTAGGTAGCATAAACCCATGCTTAGGTTCTGTTAAGAAGAATTTTGTTATGTAAAACTATTTTTAGTTGTTGCTTGAAGTAGGAAAACATTGAGTTGGATTTCTTCGAGTTTTCCTTTGGGTTTTGATTCGTTTGTTTTGGTGTGCTATTGTGTTAAGTGATCATATGCTATGTGCTTATTATGGTTATTGTTTGCCTCGGTAGAATTTCCGGAGTGCGAAGTTTGCTACCACAAGTCCCTAGTTTTCGAAGATCGTCAACAAGGCAAGTTCACTTTGACCATGCTTTCTTACCTATGTTTTATTGCATTTAGTGGCACCTTTGCAACCACCCCTCAGTAGTGTTATTGAATCCTTGTAGTTGAGTAGTATGCATGAGGTAGGAACCCATCACCCTGTTACCAAGCCCGGGACGTTATTTATTTAAATGCTACGCTATAGTAGATGGGGTTGGTATGAGTACTCGGGAGTGGTGTGAGAATGGAGGATTCTCGTCAATGGCGACAACTCCATGATGGAATCTGCAAGGACTGCATCTTCAAGGCCTCAAGACTTCAAGACTCGAGACAGAATTCAATACACTCTGGGTGAAGGACGGTTGACGGGCACCTGGAGAAACCGGTGGTTGGCCAGATGCATGGAGAAGCGCCATGACATCTTGCGAAAGCTTCACCCAGACTTAAAGAGACGGAAGAATACTTCATGCCTGGAAGCTTACTGTGCAACCGCAAGTCATTATGGGCTCTGGCTTGGTTGACCTTAGTTGTGACTCTGGCTGGGACGGTACTAGCAGATGTAGAACTACGGTAGGATGGGATGAGTACGGACGGTGGTCGAGGAACTCTTTGGAAGACCATGTTTGGTCATCTTGTTCTCAAACACTCTGAAGTGCGAGAACGTAAAAGAGGATCGAATCTTGCGGGTAAAGTGTACAAACCTCTGCAGAGGGTTTTAAACCTAATCGATTAGCCGTGTCCCGATTCACGGACAATTTGAGCATCTGGACTTGGATCTATCTCGAACTCTCAACACTGGACTGATAACTTAATTGTGGGAAACTTATGATGAATTTGGGCTATGAGACATCGGTTGGCGGAACCATGTCATGATAGAAAACTCTATAGTACAGACTTTATTTATTCCTTTGATGTAGGGAAAATAAAACCAGCTTTTACATAAACAAAACTCGATCTGAGCCACAAAGCCATATTGCATATAGTATAGTTTTATCATCTGTTTTCTCATGTTGTGATCTTGCCGGTACATTCAATGTACTAACCTACACGGCTGCAACGTATCATGTTGCAGATATTTCCTCAATGAGTAAGAGTTACGATACAGGGTTACGGTCTACACTCAACCTGCCGATGGCGTTGATGGGACTCCACACCCGAATATTTGTTTCCGCTGTGACTTATGAGGTATATATCAGTTTTACGTTAATTTTACATGTGATTGCACTTTGATATATACATTGATGTACTTTGTGTGCCAGCATACTGATCCAGGGATGGCACAGCAACACAGAGGCTTGACCGTCTGAGGTCGGGTCGCTACACACAAAGAGAGCATCATGAAGAATATGACTAGCACATTTAAGTCTAACCCACTTCCTATGCATAGGGATTTTGTGAGAAAACAATTTATGGGAGCAAGAATCAACTAGCATAGGAAGGTAACACAAGCAAAACTTCAAAACTTTCAACACATAGAGAGGAAACTTGATATTATTGCAATTCCTACAAGCATATATTCCTCCCTCATAATAATTTTCAGTAGCATCATGAATGAATTCAACAATATAACCATCACATAAATCATTCTTTTCATGATCTACAAGCATAGAAATTTTACCACTCTCAACATAAACAAATTTATTCTCATGAATAGTAGCGGGAGCATCATGTGAAACTTGAATACTATAAATTGTTTCCACATAATGAGAGTAATGTTCAGTAAAAGGATATTCAAAATTATGACAATAATTATCACTACTTTTTATAACGTAAGTATCATCACAATAATCAACATAAGTAGCAACTTTGTTCTCATCATAGTCAATTGAAACCTCTTCCGAAATAGTGGAATCATTACTAAATAAAGTCACGACCTCTCCAAATCCACTTCTATCATTATGACAAGATTCAACACCCTCCAAAATAGTGGGATAATTGTTATATAAAGTTGACACTCATCCAAACCCACTTTCATCAATATAATTATCATAAATAGAAGGCATGCTTTCATAATAATAAATTTTCTCATCAGAACTTGGGGGAGTAAAAATTATCAGCTTCATCAAATATATCATCCACATGCTTGTGGCTTTGCATATCATAAGCATAATCACTCTCATCATTAATAGTATGAATAGCACCAATAGTATAGCAATTATTATCATCCCAATTTTCTAAGTTGGTGCAAAAAAGATTTTCAAGATTATAGGGAGTACCATTAATTTCCCAATCATAATCATGACAATGAGTAATAGGCATGACAAAATCATCCTCAATAGTTTCTTCAGACATTGTGCCATAAGACAAAGAATCAATATCATCATCAAGTATATCATCTTCCACAATTATTTTTGGTTCATTTTCACGAGGCATAACAACAATAGGAGCACCATCACTTGGGAGGGATACTTCTTTAACTTTGCTTCTGCATCTTTTCTTTTTCTTCTCCACATCATGTGTGGGTTGAATCAAATTTTTGGAACTCCTTATTGATGAGATTGGTTGCATAGGAAGCTCATTCTCGTAACTTGTTTCGTCACGAGAGACAATAGGAGGGAAAGTGGAGAGCTTTACCCTTTCATTAGTATTTCTTTCTATATTCTAATGGTTTTCCCATCTTTCTATAGTTGGCAATATAAGCATTCTCATTGCATTTTACCACACAAAACATATAGATTTCTTTAAGAGTAGTTTCAGCATGGTCGGTGAATATGAACGCTTCAAACCAACTATTTTTATGTGACAATTCTTCACACCCCAAAAATAAACAAAGTTCATTATAAAGTTCAAGGGTGATCAAGTTATTACAATATTTGGCCATGATTCGATCATGAAAAAGTGTGCATTGAAAATTAAGATGACCAACTCTATTGCAAAGTTCACAAGTAATGGGATGAAGAGAGCATAATTTTGTAGCAAATTTATCTATCACCTTAACCCACCGATTGGTTTCATCATGTTTATGCTTCTTACAAAATCTATCATCCCTATAAGGCATGTCTTCACAAACTCTATGCACTCCACAAAAAGTGACATGCTTATAAGAAACATCTTAATCATGACTAGTGCAACCATCATTAGTATTTTGGATATTCATAGAATTTATACTAACAACATTGCAATCATGCTCATCATTCAAAGATTTAGTGCCAAACATTTTATTGATTTCCTCTTCTAACACTTTGGCACAATTTTCCTTTCCATCATTTTCACGAAAGACATTAAAAAGATGAAGCATATGAGGCAACCTCAATTCCATTGTTTTGTCACTACTGTAGGATGCTGCTAATGCGACACTACGATCATAGACCCTTTGAGAAACTGTGTGTGATGCAATAATCGCAAACGGTGCTGTATGAAAATCGTCAGAAATGTATAAAATGTTTGTGATGATGGATGCATCAAACACGGTTCAGGTTTTAGTTGCGTGTGCGATGAAGGGCATACGGTTCAGTTCAATTAACTGTTTGCGATGAGGAGGAACAAAAGAAACGGGCAGCCATATGAAGGCGTGTGTGATACACAACATACGGTTCACTCGGATGAGCTGTTTGTGATTAGGAAACACAAAAGAAACGGTCAGCCAGATCAAGGTGTGTGCGATATACGGCATGCGGTTCACTCGGATGAACTCTTTGCGTTGAGACATGAGAACAGAAACGGTTCAACTTAACAAGATGTGTGTGATACGCGGCAAACAGGTCTGTAATCAGAAATGTGTGTGAAGACCGATAATAACACAGACGGTTGCTGCTAATAAGACGTGTGTGTTGTGCGATGGGACTGCATATAGAACAACAACATATATATATATATATATATATATATATATATATATATACACACACACACACACTTATAAGGACATGCTTGCATAACCAAATTAAACATCCACTTACATAGGTGGCTACTACAATCATGGCATTTGCACACACCAAAGTAAACTATTACATGCATAATTACATAGGTGGCTACTACACACATGACATTTCCACACACCAATAAAGTAAACTATATATTACATGCCTGATTAACTAGCATAAACGATCATCTGATCATCATCTACTTCTTGTGATGCTTGCTCTGCTTGTGGCTCGATCCGGGCTCGTCGATTTGGGTAACGAGGCACTTCCTCATGTCAACGATCCGCCTATGCATCTCGTAGCATGTATACACGTTCTTGGCCGCAAACCTGAGGTGAGGTTCATCCAGTTGCCACATCCAGGCCCCGTGCTAGGATACGAGACTTGTTCTCTAGGCATCCTGCGTCATCTTTTCGTAGTAGGGGTCGATGATGGCCGAGGCGAGTTCGATCAGGGAGTCCTTCTTCGTGCTGCCCCAGGCCGTGTAGTGGTCACGGATTTCGACAAGGTTCTTGCAGGCCAAGCTCGTAACACTGAGCACTTTTACATCGTTGGTGGTATTCATCGTGGCGAACTTGTAGTCAGTGTTGTTGACAAACCTGTTGAAACGGTCGCAAGGCTCTGTGGCCATGTAATAGTGGTAGATGAGGACATGATGGCGCACACACAACTGGGCGACGGCAACCTTCTGATCTATGCTGGGACGACCGACGGTGTACTGGAGGTCGATGCCGACCACCTTGTATTTGTCTCCAGCAAGCAACTGCTCAACGATGTTGATGTAGTCGTCCACCACGGCCGGGTTGATGGTGTACACCACCGAGAGATCCGTCTCCCTCGCGTGGGTCTCCACTCTATGCTCGCCAAACTCCAATGGAGCGCCGCCGGACATCCCCTCTCTATGTGTCGTTGTGGGTGTGCTTGTTGTGTTGTGGGGCGCGATCGAAAGGTTGAAGAGACTAAGGTTATAATGGCCGCGGGAATTAAAGGGGAAGCCGGATGGCCAGGAATATCAGCAGGCCCTGATGGCAATTCTAATTTGCAACGCGTAACTTAATCGTGCCGCACATAACTGCATCGCGTGGCAACACGTGCGGCGCAACCGCATGCATATGGGGCCCCCGACGTGATCGTGCGCACACCCAACCACTGGCAGAGTGCGTGCGGAGGGACGCGAGCAGAGCGCTCCGCGGTCGCCTCATGGAAAAGTTGTCCACAAGCCGAGCGCTCCGAGGACGCGAGCAGAGCGCACCGCGGCGCCTAACAGCGAGCACAGCGCGCTGCGGCGCCTAATGGCGAGTAGAGCTTGCCGAGGGACACGAGCAGAGGATGGCACCGTGATACGTGGCAAATAAGACGAACTGTGCGAGCGATGTTGGAGACATTAAGCACGAATCAGATTAGAGTTGCGTGTGCGATACATGGCAGACAGTTGATCCATCAGAGCTGTTTGTGATGGAATAAGCCGTGTGTGTTGCGGGCAAACGCTTGCTGGTGTATAACCTTAAATTTAACCAAAAAAGTGTTAATGCATGTTAGAAAAATTGTATAGTTGACTCCAACGATATAATCTATGGCAACATGCATTCGTATTTTATTAGTTAAATCCTACTTGTAAACCAGGACGGGGGTATAGTAGGTAATTATATCGCAAATGTTTTTTTGTTAACTGTATGTGTGTGTGTCCTCTCGTCCTCCTCTCGCACGTCTTCTCACCCTGCTGCCGCAGACGGCTTACAACGCAAGCTTGCGCAGCGCGCGGGGGCGTTCTTTTGGCCAAATGGTGGCGCCAATGAATCGTCGGTGAGCCCATTCCCACGCAACCTCGCATGTTCCCGCGCAAGCTTCCCGCCCGACTCGGTGAAATCCCCCAAAATCCCAGTGCTTACCGGCCTGCTATAAAAACCCTCACGGCCGTCGCATTTTACCCTCCCTCCCTGTAGCTTATCTCGTCTGCTTCTCCCACAATCGCCAATGGCACCGGTCCGTCGTCGTCGCTCAGCCACTCCGCCGTCATCAAAGGACAGCTCCAGTTGGGAGGCTACACCGCGGTGGCGGCACAGTCCCCGGTGTAGTGTAGTGCGCGTGGCGTCCATGTTGGGTGTGCGCGGAACACCCACCACACGCTCCACCACCGCTGCCCGTCGGCAGCCGTTGCCGGCTGCCGTTGCCGCCACACCACGTCGAAAGCCAGGGCCATCTCCCGCTCCGCCGCCACGGCCCGAAGGCGGGAGGTGGCCGTCGTGGCTACCACCCCACTGCCGGCGACCGTGGCCATCACCCGCTCCGCCACCATGGCCCGAAGGCGGGAGGTGGTGGTCGTGGCCGCTACCCCATCGTCGGCCGTCGTGGCCGCCAGCCCACCGTCGACCGGCAGGATCATCACCCGCTCCGCCACCACCGCCCGAATGAGGGAGGCGGAGGTGGAGGCCCGCACGTGCGTCAGCGACCTTGCGCGCTACATCAAGTTCCTGCGGGAGGAGGAGGAGCGCCTCGTCGAGCATGCAAAGAGCCTTACCGCATCCGTGGCCACAACACACGCCGACGTAGAGGCGAGGAATCAGGAGATCTACGAGCAGTCCGGCCGCTTCGAGAGGGGTCGTCTGAAGCGGCAGTGGGCGTTCGAGCTGGCGAGCATCGCTGAACGTGCAACAATGGCGAGCCTTTATATTGCATTTGTCCAGCTCATCGGTGGCTCCTCCTCCTCCGCCTCTTCTTGGCCGGCCGGCAGAGGAGAGGCTGTTGGAAGTAGCACAAAGCCCCTCTGTGGTAGTAGTAGTATTTAGGGGCTATTTTGTTCAGTTCATCTAACTATAGATGTGTGGTCGAACTGTACAACGTACTTAAAATTAGCTAGTATATATAGTTAAACTAGCTATTTGAGTACGTGGTTGGCAACAATTGGGGAGAAGTTTGGTCGGTTCAGCTGTCAAGTTGAATTGTTTGTATAAATTAAGAACGACTGCTTAATCTATGAATGAAATCTATGCTTAATTACTGAATTTTAGTTGCAAAAATTACATAGTGCTAATGATTTCTAGCTGCATATTTTGACAAATCGCAGTGTTACAAGGATTGACAAATGGCAATGTTACTAGATCAACAAATGTAAATCTTTCCAGTTTGACAAATGGCAACATACCCAATATGACATATGCAAATATTACCAAATTGTTTGTACGTGGTTGCACACAGGTCATCCAAAACAATCGTTTGCGTTGAAGGGATGCACAAATTCTGCGCTACTCTCACTTTGCATACGGGTGTTCTATCTAAATCGTTTGCGATCAAGAGCTGCAGAAATCCTGCTTGGCACATCTTCTCTTGGCTTCCTAGGGAAGCTGTCGGTTTGCATACGGGTGTTCTAACTAAAACGTTTGCGATGAGTGTATTATATTTAAAAAGAGAATTAAACTGCGGCTTGGGTGCCATTAATGGAGCGGATGCGAGAAAGGCGGGCGGCCATGGAAGTCAAAGGGATCGCTTCCCAGTGAGCCTGCACAGCGTACAGCTCACACGCTTCCCGGTGAGCCTGCACACTCGAGGACAGCTTGCATGCCTCTCGGTCAGCCTGCCCACCGGACGGCACTCGCACGCCTCCCGTTCAGTCAAGGTCAAGCAGCTGTCCGCACGGTACCTCCTACAACCATTAAAACCAAGACACGTGGCGTCACGTGAATGGATAACAGAATTTTGGATTTACTAGAATTTAAAAACCACGCATCTCAATGTTTTGCCGGCAATCAACTGTGCCCTGGTGTTTGAAATTCTTTCCCATTTCTTGCATGTGACCTAAGCATGCACTCTAGGACACATATTTGATTTTTCAACCAATTTATATGCACTGGAGCATGTGCATGTAGTTCAAATTTGAATCATGCACATAAATGCATTGAAAACTCAGTTAATGCATAAAAATGTCCAAATGAACCCCGAATAATCAAAAAAATTCACACAACACTCCTGTTGTTCTATGTTGACACGAGAATTTTTTTTGAAAGCAATAAGAGGCAAGGGATATTGTTTCGTCCCCAAAGGTGGGATGTTCCCTACCAAAACCATCATGCTTGTTGTGAGAAGCTCCGGTATGTGAGAAGCATATACCAAAACCTGCCCTAAATGGGACAAAATTTGTACCACGACAAGTTGATGCCGCTCCATGATAGCATGCCAAGTTTCATGAATTTCAGACGAGTTTTCGGTTTAATAGAATTTAAAAACCAGGCATCTCAATGTTTTGCCTGCAATCAACGGTGCCCTGGCGTTTGAAATTCATTCCCATTTTTGCACGGGACCTAAGAATGCACCCAAGGACACAAATTTTATTTTTGAACCAATTTATATGCACTAGAGCATGTGCGTGTAGTTCAAATTTGAATTATGCACATAAATGCATTGAAAACTCAGTTAATGCATAAAAATGTCCAAATGAACCTCGAATAATGACAAAAATTCACACAACACTCTTGTTGTTCTAAGTTGACACGAGAAAAAAATTGAAATCAATAAGAGGCAATGGATATCGTTTCGTCCCCAAAGGTGGGACGTTCCCTACCGAAAACCATCATGCTTGTTGTGAGAAGCTCCGGTTTGTGAGAAGCATATACCCAAACCTGCCTCAAATGGGACAAAATTTGTACCGCGGCATGTTGATGCTGCTACATGATAGCATGCCAAGTTTCATGAATTTCAGACGAGTTTTGGATTTACTAGAATTTAAAAACCAGGCATCTCAATGTTTTGCCGACAATCAACGGTACCCTGGTGTTTGAAATTCATTCCCATTTCTTGCATGGGACCTAAGCATGCACCCAAGGACACAGATTTGTTTTTTCAACCAATTTATATGCACTGGAGCATGTGCATGTAGTTCAAATTTGAATTATGCACATAAATGCATTGAAAACTCAGTTAATGCATAAAAATGTCCAAACGAACCCCAAAAAATCACAAAAATTCGCACAACACTCCTGGTTCTATGTTGACACGAGAAAAAAAATTGAAAGCAATAAGAAGCAATGGATATCGTTTCGTCCCCAAAGGTGGGACGTTCCCTACCGAAAACCATCATGCTTGTTGTAAGAAGCTCCAGTTTGTGAGAAGCATATACCCAAACCTGCCCAAATGGGACAACATTTGTACCACGGCATGTTGATGCCGCTCCATGATAGCATGCCAAGTTTCATGAATTTCGGACGAGTTTCGGATTTACTAGAATTTGAAAACCAGGCATCTCAATGTTTTGTCGGCAATCAACGGTGCTCTGGTGTTTGAAATTCATTCTCATTTCTTGCATGGGACCTAAGCATGCACCCAAGGACACAAATTTGATTTTTCAATCAATTTATATGCACTTGAGCATGTGCATTTAGTTAAAATTTGAATTATGCACATAAATGCATTGAAAACTCAGTTAATGCATAAAAATGTCCAAACGAAACCCGAATAATCACAAAAATTCACACAACACTCATGTTGTTCTATATTGACATGAGAAAAAAATTTGAAGGCAATAAGAGGCAATGGATATCGTTCCGTCCCCAAAGGTGGGACGTTCCCTACCGAAAACCATCATGCTTGTTCTGAGAACTTCCGGTTTGTGAGAAACATATACCCAAACCTGCCCCAAATGGGACAAATTTTGTACCACGGCATGTTCATGCTGCTACATGATAGCATGCCAAGTTTTATGAATTTTAGACGAGTTTTGGATTTACTAGAATTTGAAAACCAGGCATCTCAATGTTTTGCCGGCAATCAACGGTGCCCTGGTGTTTGAAATTCATTCCCATTTCTTGCATGGGACCTAAGCATGCACCCAAGGCCTAGTGCAAATTGCAGTTTTTTGCCGATTTCAGTGTTTCGCAGAAAATGAATATCAAACGGAGTCCAAACGGAATGGAACCTTCGGGAGAGTTATTTTTGGAACAAACGTGATCCAGAGGACTTAGAGTGGACATGAAGAAAGAAGCGAGGAGGCCACGAGGCAGGGAGGCGCGCCTGCCCCCCTGGGCGCGCCCCCACCCTCGTGGGCCCCTCGCAGCTCCACCGACATACTTCTTCCTCCTATATATACCCATATACCCCGAAAACATCCAGGAGCACCACAAAACCCTATTTCCACCGCCGCAACCTTCTGTACCCATGAGATCCCGTCTTGGGGCCTTTTCCGGCGCTTCACGGGGGGGGGATCGATCATGGAGGGCTTCTACATCAACACCATAGCCTCTTCGATGATGTGTGAGTAGTTTACCACAGACCTTTGGATCCATAGTTATTAGCTAGATGGCTTCTTCTCTCTCTTTGGATCTCAATACAAAGTTCTCCTCGATCTTCTTGGATCTCTATTCGATGTAATACTTTTTGCGGTGTGTTTGTCGAGATCCGATGAATTGTGGGTTTATGATCAAAATTATCTATGAACAATATTTGATTCTTCTCTGAATTCTTATATGCATGATTTTATATCTTTGCAAGTCTCCTCGAATTATCAGTTTGGTTTGGCCTACTAGATTGATCTTTCTTGTAATGGGAGAAGTGCTTAGCTTTGGGTTCAATCTTGCGGTGTCCTTTCCCAGTGACAGCAGGGGCAACAAGGCACATATTGTATTGTTGCCATCGAGGATAAAAAGATGGGGTTTATATCATATTGCTTGAGTTTATCCCTCTACATCATGTCATATTGCCTAATGCGTTACTCTGTTCTTATGAACTTAATACTCTAGATGCATGCTGGATAGCGGTCGATGTGTGGAGTAATAGTAGTTGATGCAGAATCGTTTCGGTCTACTTGTCGCGGATGTGATGCCTATATACATGATCATGCCTAGATATTCTCCTAACTATGCACTTTTCTATCAATTGCTCGATAGTAATTTGTTCAACCACCGTAATACTTATGCGATCTTGAGAGAAGCCACTAGTGATACCTATGGCCCCCGTGTCTATTTTCCATCATATTAACTTCCGTCAACTAGCTATTTTTGTCACCGTTTATTTTGCAATCCTTACTTTTATTCTTTATCATAAAAATACCAAAAATATTATTGTATCATCTGTATCAGATCTCACTTTTGCAAGTGGCCGTGAAGGGATTGACAACCCCTTTACCGCGTTGGTTGCAAGGTTCTTATTTGTTTGTGTAGGTACGAGGGACTTGCGTGTGGCCTCCTACTGGATTGATACATTGGTTCTCAAAAACCAAGGGAAATACTTACGCTACTTTGCTGCATCATCCTTTCCTCTTCAAGGGAAAACCAACGCATGCTCAAGAGGTAGCAGGACACATATTTGTTTTTTCAACCAATTTATATGCACTGGAGCATGTCCATATAGTTCAAATTTGAATTATGCATATAAATGCATTAAAAACTTAGTTAATGCATAAAAATGTCCAAACGAACCCTGAATAATCACAAAAACTCACACAACACTCCTATTGTTCACACAACACTCCTGTTGTTCACACAACACTCCTGTTGTTCTGATTTGAAAGCAATAAGAGGCAATGGATATCGTCTCGTCCCCAAAGGTGGGACGTTCCCTACCGAAAACCATCATGCTTGTTGTGAGAAGCTCCGGTTTGTGAGAAGCATATACCCAAACCTGCCCCCAAATGGGACAAAATTTGTACCACAACATGTTCATGCCGCTCCATGATAGCATGCCAAGTTTCATGAATTTCAGACAAGTTTTGGATTTACTATAATTTAAAAACCATGCATCTCAATGTTTTGCCGGCAATCAACGGTGCCCTGGTGTTTGAAATTCATTCCCTTTTCTTGCATGGGACCTAAGCATGCACCCAAGGACACAGATTTGATTTTTCAACAAATTTATATGCACTGGAGCCTGTGCATGTAGTTCAAATTTGAATTATGCACATAAATGCATTGAAAACTCAGTTAATGCATAAAAATGTCCAAACGAACCCCGAATAATCAGAAAAATTCACACAACACTCCTGTTGTTCTATGTTGACACGAGAAAAAAATTTGAAAGCAATAAGAGGCAACGGATATCGTTTCGTCCCGAAAGGTGGGACGTTCAATACCGAAAACCATCATGCTTGTTGTGAGAACCTCCGGTTTGTGAGAAGCATATACCCAAACCTTCCCCAAATGGGACAAAACTTGTACCACAACATGTTAATGCTGCTCCATGATAGCATGCCAAGTTTCATGAATTTCAGACGAGTTTTGGATTTACTAGAATTTAAAAACCATGCATCTCAATGTTTTGTCGGCAATCAACGGTGCCCTGGTGTTCGAAATTCATTCCCATTTCTTGCATGGGACCTAAGCATGCACGCAAGGACACAGATTTGATTTTTCAACCAATTTATATGCACTGGAGCATGTGCATGTAGTTAAAATTTGAATTATGCACATAAATGCATTGAAAAATCAGTTAATGCATAAAAATGTTCAAACGAACCCCGAATAGTCACAAAAATTCACACAACACTCCTGTTGTTCTATGTTGACACGAGAAAAAAAATTGAATGCAATAAGAGGCAACGGATATCGTTTCGTCCCCAAAGGTGGGACGTTCCCTATCGAAAACCATCATGCCTGTTGTGAGAAGCTCCGGTTTGTGAGAAGCAAATACCCAAATCTGCCCCAAATGGGACAAAATTTCTACCACGACATGGTCATGCCGCTACAAGATAGCATGCCAAGTTTCACGAATTTCATACGAGTTTTGGATTGACTAGAATTTAAAAACCAGGCATGTCAATTGTTTGCCGGCAATTAACGGTGCCCTGTTGTTTGAAATTCATTCCCATTCCTTACATGGGACCTCAGCATGCACTCAAGGACACAGATTTGATTTCTCTGCCAATTTATATGGACTAGAGCATGTGCATGTAGTTTAAACTTGAATTGTGCACATAAATGCATTGAAAACTCAGTTAATGCATAAAAATGTCCAAACGAACCCCGAATAATCACAAAAATTCACACAACACGCCTGTTGTTCTATGTTGACACGAGAAAAAAATTTGAAAGAAATAAGAGGCAACGGATATCGTTTCGTCCCCAAAGGTGGGACGTTCCCCACCGAAAACCATCATGCTTGTTGTGAGAAGCTCCGGTTTGTGAGAAGCATATACCCAAACCTGCCCCAAATGGGATAAAATTTGTACCACGACATGTTGATGCCGCTACATGATAGCATGCCAAGTTCCATGAATTTCAGAAGAGTTTTGGATTTACTAGAATTTAAAAACCAGGCATCTCAATGTTTTGACGGCAATCAACGGTGCCCCGGTATTTGAAATTCATTCCCATTTCTTGCACGGGACCTAAGCATGAACCAAGGACACAAATTTGATTTTTGAACCAATTTATATGCATCGGAGCATGTGCATGTAGTTCAAATTTTAATTATGCACATAAATGCAGTGAAAACTCAGTTAATGCATAAAAATGTCCAAACGAACCCCGAAAAATCAGAAAAATTCACACAACACTCCTGTTGTTCTATGTTGATACGAGAAAAAAATTTGAAAGCAATAAGAGGTAATGGATATCGTTTCGTCCCCAAAGGTAGGACGTTCCCTACCGAAAACCATCATGCTTGTCGTGAGAAACTCCAGTTTGTGAGAAGCATATTGTTATGGCCGGTTCGGTTTAGCTAGGCCCACCGGGCAATCTTAGCCCACAAGTTATCTTAGGATTTATTCTTATGCAAGTTATTTAGATTATAAATATAGGCTGTAAGACTCTTTGAGAATTAAGCAATAAGAAGAATATTATCTCCTATTGCCCGGCTCCCAGAGGAGCCGAAAACCCTAGCCGCCAACAGCCCTAGCCGCCGCCGCCCTTCTCCTAGCTCGTGACGGCGCCCTGCCGCCGGCGCGCCCGCTCCTCGCCACGCCCTCCTCCATCCTTCCCTTACCACCTACGCCCTAGACCTGGTAGAGTACTTGATTCTACCAATTTGGTATCCAGAGACACCAGGCCGATCATGTCACTCCCTCCATCACCGCCGCCGCTGCCATCCACCTCCGCCCCGCTCTCGCTGCCGCCGGCCACGTCCACGCCGATGTCGGCGATCACATCCGGCACCACCACCATCGCGCCAGCGCCAATCACCACCATGGCGGATCCGCCCCCGCTCCTCTCGCCCGAGGAGGTGTCGGGCACCCTGCGAGAGCTTGTCCAGGCGGTCAGGGGCATTACCCTCTACCTCGCCGGGAACCAGCCCCCGCCACCGAGCGCCGCCACCACCGCCTACGGCCGCCGCCCGCTCGGTGGCCGCCCCGCCTTTCAGCGCTCTACGGGCGCCCCGCGCCGCTGCTGCTGCCGACCTACTCGGCGCGGGACAGCCTTGCCAGCGTGGCGGCCTCCATCTGCGCCGCCTGGGGCCCGACCTAGCAATTTCTCCCGGCGCCACCGCCGGCCCCCACGACGCAGGCGCCGGTGCAGCAGGCGCCGGTGCAGCAGCTCCACCAGGCGCCGCCGCCATCAACAGCACCACCACCCGCGCCTCGGGCCATGGGTCAGCCCCTACACCAGGTGCAGTTCCCGCCGTCCTCATCGCCGATCCCCGCGTGGGCGACCGGCTCGTCTTCGGGCCCGGTATACTCCACGGCGCCGGAACACCCGACGCCCTCCCTACGGGTTGATCACCCCTCCAGCTCGGCGAACTACGCCCCGGCGCTTCCTGACCCGGCATACGCGCTGCGGCGGCATCGCGGCCGTCCCCGAAACGGTGGGCCGCGCCCCTCGCCCGCTAAGCTGGACTTCGCCACCTATGAGGGCACGGAGGACCCCCTCAAGCGCTCAACCAACCAGGCGAAAGCAGTTCTTTCGAGGGCAGCGGACGCTTCGCCGGATCGCACTCTGGCTAGCGCCCTATCATCTTCGAGGCCTTGGCGCAGACTGGTACTACCCTCGAAAGGGACGAGGCGGCATGCCACCATGGGAGCGCTTTCGGAGCTCTGTCTCCTCGGTTCGGGCCTCCTATCCGCTGGAGCCGGATGGCGGCCCTCGCCGCTACATTTCACATCCACGGTGCAGGACTACGCCGGCCGCTTCCGAGCCTGGCGTGCCATGCGCGCGGGCGTCTCCGTGACTCAAGCGCGCCGAAGTTATTTGTGGGCGGTCATCGGACCATATTCGCATGGACGCCGAGCCCAGGATCCCCGACCTTCAAACGGCCATGTACTACGCCCGTGCGTTCGAGCGCCGCGCGATGGCCATTCAGCAGGACTCATCGTCCCGGGCCGCTGGCTCGCTACCTTCGCCGGATTCTGCCCAAGGTCGGCCTGCGCAGGCTTCCGCGGCACCCCTCGCCGCGACCGCGGCACGCCCGTTCCGCCGGCTCACCTCAGCCGAGATACTCAAGCGTCGCCGCCAAGGGTTGTGCTTCAACTGCGATGAACCCTACACGCCCGGCCACGCCTGCCCACGACTCTTCTACCTGGAGGTTGCAGACTACATTCCGGAGGACGCCGCCGACCTGGCCGCCCCAGCTGTCGAGAAGGTGTTTGACGCTGGTTGATCGCCTCGAGGAGTTCCGCAAGAGTTTCCCCACGTTACAGCTCGAGGACGAGCTGTTTGTGCAGGCGGGGAGAAGTGTTATGGCCGGTTCGGTTTAGCTAGGCCCACCGGGCAAGCTTAGCCCACAAGTTATCTTAGGATTTATTCTTATGCAAGTTATTTAGATTATAAATATAGGCTGTAAGACTCTTTGAGAATTAAGCAATAAGAAGAATATTATCTCCTATTGCCCGGCTCCCAGAGGAGCCGAAAACCCTAGCCGCCAACAGCCCTAGCCGCCGCCGCCCTTCTCCTAGCTCGCGACGGCGCCCTGCCGCCGGCGCGCCCGCTCCTCGCCACGCCCTCCTCCATCCTTCCCTTACCACCTACGCCCTAGACCTGGTAGAGTACTTGATTCTACCACATATACCCAAACCTGCCACCAAATGGGACAAAATTTGTACCACGGCATGTTGATGCCGCTCCATGATAGCATGCCAAATTTCATGAATTTCAGATGAGTTTTTGATTTACTAGAATTTAAAAACCAGGCATCTCAATGTTTTGCCGGCAATCAACGATGCCCTGGTGTTTGAAATTCATTCCCATTTCCTGCATGGGACCTAAGCATGCACCCAAGGACACATATTTGATTTTTCAACCAATTTATATGCACTGGAGCATGTGCATGTAGTTCAAATTTGAATTATGCACATAAATGCATTGAAAACTCAGTTAATGCATAAAAATGTCCAAACGGCCCCTGAATAATCACAAAAATTCACACAATACTCCTGTTGTTCTATGTTGACACGAGAAAATAATTTGAAAGCAATAATAGGCAATGGATATCGTTTCGAACCCAAAGGTGGGATGTTCCCTACCAAAAACCATCATGCTTGTTGTGAGAAGATCCAATTTGCGAGAAGCATATACCCAAACCTGCCCCAAATGGGACAAAATTTGTACCACGACATGGTGATGCCGCTAAATGATAGCATGCCAAGTTTCATGAATTTCAGACGAGTTTTGGATTTACTAGAATTTAAAAACCAGGCGTCTCAATGTTTTGCCGGCAATCAACGTTGCCCTGGTGTTTCAAATTCATTCCCGTTTCTTGCATGGGACCTAAGCATGCACCCAAGGATACACATTTGATTTTTCAACCAATTTATATGCACTGGAGCATGTGCATGTACTTCAAATTTGAATTATGCACATAAATGCATTGAAAACTCAGTAAATGCGTAAAAATGTCCAAATGAACCCCGAATAATCACAAAAATTCACACAACACTCTTGTTGTTCTATGTTGACACGAGAGAAAAAAATGAAAGCAATAAGAGGCAATGGATATCGTTTCGTCCCCAAAAGTGGGACGTTCCCTACCAAAAACCATCATGCTTGTTGTGAGAAGCTCCGGTTTGTGAGAAGCATATACCCAAACCTGCCCCAAAGGGCACAAAATTTGTACCACGGCATGTTGATGCCGCTCCATGATAGCATGCCAAGTTTCATGAATTTTAGACGAGTTTTGATTTACTAGAATTTAAAAACTAGGCATCTCAATGTTTTGCCGGCAATCAACGGTTCCCTGGTGTTTGAAATTCATTCCCATTTCTTGCATAGGACCAAAGTATGCACCCAATGACACAGATTTGATTTTTCAACCAATCTATATGCACTGGAGCATGTGCATGTAGTTCAAATTTGAATTATGCAGATAAATACATTGAAAACTCAGTTAATGCATAAAAATGTCCAAATGAACCCCGAATAATCCCAAAAATTCACACAACACTCCTGTTGTTCTATGTTGACACGAGAAAAAAATGAAAGTAATAAGAGGCAATGGATATCCTTTCTTCCCCAAAGGTGCGGCGTTCCCTACCGAAAACCATCATGCTTGTTGTGAGAAACATATACCCACACCTGCCCCAAATGGGACAAAATTTGTTCCACGGCATGTCGATGCCGCTACATGATAGCATGCCAAGTTTCATGAATTTCAGATGAGTTTTTGATTTACTAGAATTTAAAAACCAGGCATCTCAATGTTTTGCGGGCAATCAACGATGCCGTGGTGTTTGAAATTCATTCCCATTTCTTGCATGGGACCTAAGCATGCACCCAAGGACACATATTTGATTTTTCAACCAATTTATATGCACTGGAGCATGTGCAGGTAGTTCAAATTTGAATTATGCACATAAATGCATTGATAACTCAGTTAATGCATAAAAATATGCAAATGAACCCCGAATAGTCACAAAAATTCACACAAAACTCTTGTTGTTCTATGTTGACACGAGAGAAAAATTTGAAAGCAATAAGAGGCAATGGATATCGTTTCGTCCCCAAAGGTGGGACGTTCCCTACCGAAAACCAACATGCTTGTTGTGAGAAGCTCCGGTTTGTGAGAAGCACATACCCAAACCTGCCCCAAATGGGACAAAATTTGTACCACGGCATGTTGATGCCGCTCCATGATAGCGTGCCAAGTTTCATGAATTTTAGACGAGTTTTGGATTTACTAGAATTTAAAAACCAGGCATCTCAATGTTTTGCCGGCAATCAACGGCGCCATGGTGTTTGAAATTCATTCCCATTTCTTGCATAGGACCTAAGCATGCACCCAAGGACACATATTTCAAATTTGAATTATGCACATAAATGCATTGAAAACTCAGTTAATGCATACAAATGTCCAAACGAACCCCGAATAATCAAAAAAATTCACACAACACTCATGTTGTTCTATTTTGACACGAGAAAAAAAATGAAAGCAATAAGAGGCAATAGATATCGTTTCGTCCCCAAAGGTGCGACGTTCCCTATCGAAAACCATCATGCTTGTTCTGAGAAGCATATACCCAGACCTGCCCCAAATGGGACAAAATTTGTACCACAGCATGTTGATGCCGCTACATGATAGCATGCCAAGTTTCACGAATTTCAGACGAGTTTTGGATTTACTAGAATTTAAAAACCAGGCATCTCAATGTTTTGCCGGCAATCAACGGTGCCCCGGTGTTTGAAATTCATTCCCATTTCTTGCATGGGACGTAAGCATGCACCCAAGGACACAGATTTGATTTTTCAACCAATTTATATGCACTTGATCATGTGCAAGTAGTTCAAATTTGAATTATGCACATAAATGCATTGAAATCTCAGTTAATGCATAAAAATGTCCAAACGAACCCCGAATAATCACAAAAATTCACACAACACTCCTGTTGTTCTATGTTGACACGAGAAAAAAATTTGAAAGCAATAAGAGGCAAGGGATATCATTTCGTCCCCAAAGGTGGGGCGTTCCCTACTAAAAACCATCATGCTTGTTGTGAGAACCTCCGGTTTGTGAGAAGCATATACCCAAAACTGCCCCAAATGGGACAAAACTTGTAGCGTGACATGTTCATGCCGCTCTATGATAGCATGCCAAGTTTCATGAATTTCAGACGAGTTTTGGATTTACTAGAATTATAAACCAGGCATCCCAATGTGTTGCCGGCAATCAACGGTGCCGTGGTGTTTGAAATTCATTCCCATTTCTTTCGTGGGACCTAAGCATGCACCCTAGGACACATATTTCATTTTTCAACAAATTTATATGCACCGGAGCATGTGCATGTAGTTCAAATTTGAATTATGCATATAAATGCAGTGAAAACTCAGTTAATGCATAAAAATGTCCAAACGAACCCTGAATAATCAGAAAAATTCACACAACAGATCTGCTGTTCTATGTTGACACGAGAAAAAAATTTGAAAGCAATAAGAGGCAATGTATATCGTTTCGTCCCGAAACATGGGATGTTCCCTATCGAAAACCATCATGCTTGTTGTGAGAAGCTCCGGTTTGTGAGAAGCATATACCCAAACCTGCCCCAAACGGGACAAAATTTGTACCACGGCATGTTGATGCCGCTACATGATAGCATGCCAAGTTTCATGAATTTCAGATGAGTTTTTGATTTACTAGAATTTAAAAACCAGGCATCTCAATGTTTTGCCGGCAATCAACGATGCCCTCGTGTTTTAAATTCATTCTCATTTCTTGCATGGGACCTAAGCATGCACCCAAGGACACATATTTGATTTTTCAACCAATTTATATGCAATGGAGCATGCGCATGTAGTTCAAATTTGAATTGTGCAACTAAATGCATTGAAAACTCAGTTAATGCATAAAAATGTCCAAATGTACCCTGAATAATCACAAAAATTCACACAATACTCCTGTTGTTCTATGTTGACACGAGAAAAATTTGAAAGCAATAAGAGGCAATGGATATCGTTTCGTCCTGAAAGGTGGAACGTTCCCTACCAAAAACCATCATGCTTGTTGTGAGAAGCTTCGGTTTGCGAGAAGCATATACCCAAACCTTCCCCAAATGGGACAAAATTTGTACAACGTCAAGGTGATGCCGCTACATTATAGTATGTCAAGTTTCATGAATTTCAGACGAGTTTTTGATTTACTAGAATTTAAATACCAGGCGTCTCAATGTTTTGCGGGCAATCAACGGTTCCCTGGTGTTTGAAATTCATTCCCATTTCTTGCATGGGACCTAAGCATGCACCCAAAGACACAAATTTGATTTTTCAACCAATTTATAAGCACATAAATGCATTGAAAACTCAGTTAATGCATAAAAATGTCCAAATGAACCCTGAATAATCACAAAAATTCACACAACACTCCTGTTGTTCTACGTTGACACGAGAATTTTTTTTGAAAGCAATAAGAGGCAATGGATATTGTTTCGTCCCCAAAGTTGGGGCGTTCCCTACCGAAAACCATCATGCTTGTTGTGAGAAACTCCGGTTTGTGTGAAGCATATACCCAAACCTGCCCCAAATGGGACAAAACTTGTGCCACGACATGTTCATGCCGCTCCATGATAGCAGGCCAAGTTTCATGAATTTTAGACGAGTTTTGGATTTACTAGAATTTAAAAACCAGTCATCTCAATGTTTTGCCGGCAATCAACGGTGCCCTGGTGTTTGAAATTCATTATCATTTCTTGCATGGGACCTAAGCATGCACCCAAGGACACAGATTTGGTTTTTCAACAAATTTATATGCACTGGAGCATCTGCATGTAGTTCAGATTTGAATTATGCACACAACACTCCTGTTGTTCTATGTTGACATGAGAAAAGTATTTGAAAGCAATAAGAGGCAATGGATATCATTTCGTCCCATAAGGTGGGATGTTCCCTACCGAAAACCATCATGCTTGTTGTGAGAAGCTCTGGTTTGTGAGAAGCATATACCCAAACCTGCCCCAAATGGAAAAAATTTGTACCACGGCATGTCGATGCCGCTACATGATAGCATGCCAAGTTTCATGTATTTCAGATGAGTTTTTGATTTACTAGGATTTAAAAACCAGGCATGTCAATGTTTTGCCGGCAATCAACGATGCCCTGGTGTTCGAAATTCATTCATATTTCTTGCATGGGACCTAAGCATGCACCCAAGGACACAAATTTGATTTTTCAAGCAATTTATATGCACTGGAGCATGTGCATGTAGTTCAAATATGAATTATGCACATTAATGCATTGAAAACTCAGTTAATGCATAAAAATTTCCAAACGAACCCTGAATAATCACAAAAATTCACACAACACTCCTGTTGTTCTATGTCGACACGACAAAATTTTTTGAAATCAATAAGAGGCAATGGATATCGTTTCGTCCCCAAAGGTGGGACGTTCCCTACCTAAAACCATCATGCTTGTTGTGAGAAGCTCCGGTTTGTGAGAAGCATATACCCAAACCTGCCCCAAATGGGACAAAATTTGTACCACGGCATGGTGATGCCGCTACATGATAGCATGCCAAGTTTCATGAATTTCAGACGAGTTTTGGATTTACTAGAATTTAAAAACCAGGCGTCTCAATGTTTTGCTGGCAATCAACGGTGCCCTGGTGTTTGAAATTCATTCTCCGTTCTTGCATTAGACCTGAGCATGCACCCAAGGACACATATTTGATTTTTCAACAAATTTATATACACTGGAGCATGTGGATGTAGTTCAAATTTGAATTATGCACATAAATGCATTGAAAACTCAGTTAATGCCTAAAAATGTCCATACGAACCCCGAAAAATCACAAAAATTCACACAACACTCCTGTTGTTCTATGTTGTTACGAGCAAAAAAATTGAAAGCAATAAGAGGCAATGGATACCGTTTCGTCCCCAATGGTGGGACGTTCCCTACCGAAAATCATCATGCTTGTTGTGAGAAGCTCCGGTTTGTGAGAAGCATATACCCAAACCTTTCCCAAATGGGACAAAATTTGTACCACGACATCTTGATGCCGCTACATGATAGCATGCCAAGTTTAATGAATTTCACACGAGTTTTGGATTTACTATAATTTGAAAACCAGGCATCTCAATGTTTTGCGGGCAATCAACGGTGTCGTGGTGTTTGAAATTCATTCCCATTTCTTGCATAGGACCTAAGCATGCACCCAAGGACACATATTTTATTTTTAACCAATTTATATGCACTTGAGCATGTGCATGTAGTTCAAATTTGAAGTATGCACATAAATGCATTGAAAACTTAGTTAATGAATAAAAATGTCTCAATGAACCCTGAATAATCACAAAAATTCACACAAAACTCCTATTGTTCTACGTTGACACGAGAAAAAAATTGAAAGCAATAAGAGGCAATGGATATCGTTTCGTCCCCAAAGGTGGGACGTTCCCTACCGAAAACCATCATGCTTGTTGTGAGAAGCTCCGGTTTGTGAGAAGCATATACCCAAACCTACCCCAAATGGGACAGAATTTGTAACACAGCATGTTGATGCCGCTACATGATAGCATGCCAAGTTTTATGAATTTCAGACGAATTTTGGATTTACTATAATTTAAAAACCAGGCATCTCAATGTTTTGCCGGCAATCAACGGTGCCCTAGTGTTTGAAATTCATTCCCATTTCTTGCATGGGACCTAAGCATGCACCCAAGGACACATTTTTTATTTTTCAACAAATTTATATGCACTGGAGCATGTGCATGTAGTTCAAATTTGAATTATGCACATAAATTCATTGAAAACTAAGTTAATGCCTAAAAATGTCCATACGAACCCTGAAAAATCACAAAAATTCACACAACACTCCTGTTGTTCTATGTTGACACGAGAAAAAAATTGAAAGCAATAAGAGGCAATGGATATTGTTTCGTCCCCAGAGGTGGGACGTTCCCTACCGAAAATCATCATGCTTGTTGTGAGAAGCTCCAGTTTGTGAGAAGCATATACCCAAACCTGCCCCAGATGGGACAAAACTTGTAGCTCGACATGTTCATGCCACTCCATGATAGCATGCAAAGTTTCATGAATTTCAGACGAGTTTTGGATTTACTAGAATTGAAAAACTAGGCATCGCAATGTTTTGCCACCAATCAACGGTGCCCTAATGTTTGAAATTCATTCCCATTTCTTGCATGGGACCTAAGCATGCACCCAAGGACACAGATTTCTTTTTTCAACCAATTTATAAGCACTGGAGCATGTGCATGTAGTTCAAATTTGAATTATGCACATAAATGCATTGAAAACTCAGTTAATGCATTAAAATGTCCAAACGAACCCCGAATAATCACAAAAATTCACACAACACTCCTGTTGTTCTATGTTGACACGAAAAGAAATTGAAAGCAATAAGAGGCAATGGATATCGTTTCGTCCCCAAAGGTGGGACGTTCCCTACCTAAAACCATCATGCTTGTTGTGAGAAGCTCCGGTTTGTGAGAAACATATACCCAAACCAGCCCCAAATGGGACAAAATTTGTACCACGACATGTTCATGCCACTCCATGATAGCATGCCAAGTTTCATGAATTTCAGACGAGTTTCGGATTTACTAGAATTTAAAAGCCAGGGATCGCAATGTTTTGCCGCCAATCAACGGTGCCCTGGTGTTTGAAATTCATCCCCATTTCTTGCATGGGACATAAGCATGCACCCAAGGACACATATTTGATTTTTCAACCAATTTATATGCACTGGAGCATGTGCATGTAGTTCAAATTTGAATTATACACATAAATGCATTGAAAACTCAGTTGCATAAAAATGTCAAACAAACCCCGAATAATCAAAAAAATTCACACAACACTCCTGTTGATCTATGTTGACACGAGAAAATAATTTGAAAGCAATAAGAGGCAATGGATATCGTTTCGTCCCCAAAGGTGGACGCGTTCCCTCTGAAAACCATCATGCTTGTTGTGAGAAGCTCCGGTTTGTGAGAAGCATATACCCAAACCTACCCCAAATGGGACAGAATTTGTACCACAGCATGTTGATGCCGCTACATGATAGCATGCCAAGTTTTATGAATTTCAGACGAATTTTGGATTTACTATAATTTAAAAACCAGGCATCTCAATGTTTTGCCGGCAACCAACGGTGCCCTAGTGTTTGAAATTCATTCCCATTTCTTGCATGGGACCTAAGCATGCACCCAAGGACACAGATTTCTTTTTTTCAACCAATTTATAAGCACTGGAGCATGTGCATGTAGTTCAAATTTGAATTATGCACATAAATGCATTGAAAACTCAGTTAATGCATTAAAATGTCCAAACGAACCCCGAATAATCACAAAAATTCACACAACACACATGTTGTTCTATGTTGACACGAAAAGAAATTGAAAGCAATAAGAGGCAATGGATATCGTCTCGTCCCCAAAGGTGGGATGTTCCCTACCTAAAACCATCATGCTTGTTGTGAGAAGCTCCGGTTTGTGAGAAACATATACCCAAACCAGCCCCAAATGGGACAAAATTTGTACCACGACATGTTCATGCCACTCCATGATAGCATGCCAAGTTTCATGAATTTCAGACGAGTTTCGGATTTACTAGAATTTAAAAGCCAGGGATCGCAATGTTTTGCCGCCAATCAACGGTGCCCTGGTGTTTGAAATTCATCCCCATTTCTTGCATGGGACATAAGCATGCACCCAAGGACACATATTTGATTTTTCAACCAATTTATATGCACTGGAGCATGTGCATGTAGTTCAAATTTGAATTATACACATAAATGCATTGAAAACACAGTTAATGCATAAAAATGTCAAACAAACCCCGAATAATCAAAAAAATTCACACAACAGTCCTGTTGATCTATGTTGAGACGAGAAAATAATTTGAAAGCAATAAGAGGCAATGGATATCGTTTCGTCCCCAAAGGTGGGACGTTCCCTACAGAAAATCATCATGCTTGTTGTGAGAAGCTCCGGTTTGTGAGAAGCATATACCCAAACCTGCCCCAAACGGGACACAATTTTTACCATGACATGTTCATGCTGCTACATGATAGCATGCCAAGTTTCATGAATTTCAGACGAGTTTTGGATTTACTAGAATTTAAAAACCAGGCATCTCAATGTTTTGCCGGCAATCAACGGTGCCCTGGTTTTTGAAATTCATTCCCATTTCTTGCATGGGACCTAAGCATGCAGCCAAGGACACAGATTTGATTTTTCAACCAATTTATATGCACTGGAGCATGTGCATGTAGTTCAAATTTGAATTATGCACATAAATGCATTGAAAACTCAGTTAATGCATAAAAATGTCCAAATGAACCTTGAATAATCACAAAAATTCACACAATACTCCTGTTGTTCTATGCTGACACGAAAAAATAATTTGAAAGCAATAATAGGCAATGGATGTCGTTTCGAACCCAAAGGTGGGATGTTCCCTACCAAAAACCATCATGCTTGTTGTGAGAAGATCCGATTTGCGAGAAGCATATACCCAAACGTGCCCCAAATGGGACAAAATTTGTACCACGGCATGGTGATGCCGCTACATAATAGCATGCCAAGTTTCATGAATTTCAGACGAGTTTTGGATTTACTAGAATTTAAAAACCAGGCGTCTCAATGTTTTGCTGGCAATCGACGGTGCCCGGTGTTTGAAATTCATTCTAATTTCTTGCATGGGACTTAAGCAAGCACCCAAGGCCACAAATTTGATTTTTTAACCAATTTATATGCAGTGGAGCATGTGCATGTAGTTCAAATTTTAATTATGCACATAAATGCATTGAAAACTCAGTTAATGCAAAAAAATGTCCAAATGAACCCCGAATAATCACAAAAATTCACACAACACTCCTGTTGTTCTACGTTTACATGATATTTTTTTTTGAAAGCAATAAGAGGCAATGGACATTGTTTCGTCCCCAAAGGTGTGACGTTCCCTACCAAAACCATCATGCTTGTTGTGAGAAGCTCCGGTTTGTGAGAAGCATATACCCAAACCTGCCCCAAATGGGACAAAAGTTGTACCATGACATGTTGATGCCGCTCCATGATAGCATGCCAAGTTTCATGAATTTTAGACGAGTTTTGGATTTACTAGAATTTCAAAACTAGGCATCTCAATGTTTTGCCGGCAATCAACGGTGCCCTGGTGCTTGAAGTTCATTCCCATTTCTTGCATAGGACCTAAGCATGCACCCAAGGACACATATTTAATTTTTCAACCAATTTATATGCATTGTAGCATGTGCATGTAGTTCAAATTTAAATTATGCACATAAATACATCGAAAACTCAGTTTATTCATAAAAATTTCCAAACGAACCCCGAATAATCACGAAACTTCACACAACACTCCTGTTGTTCTATGTTGAGACGAGAAAAAAATGAAAGCAATAAGAGGCAATGGATATCGTTTCGTCCCCAAAGGTGGGCGTTCTCTACCGAAAACCATCATGCTTGCTGTGAGAAGCATATACCCAAACCTGCCCCAAATGGGACAAATTTGTACCACGACATGTTGATGCCGCTCCATGATAGCATGCCAAGTTTCATGAATTTCAGACGAATTTTGGATTTACTAGAATTTAAAAACCAGGCATCTCAATGTTTTGGGCGCCAATCAACGGTGCCCTTCTGTTTGAAATTCATTCCCATTTCTTGCATGGGACCTAAGCATGCACCCAAGGACACATATTTGATTTTTCAACCAATTAATATGCACTGGAGCATGTGCATGTAGTTCAAATTTGAATTGTGCACATAAATGCATTGAAAACTCAGTTAATGCATAAAAATGTCCACACGAACCCCGAATAATCACAGAAATTAACACAACACTCCTGTTGTTCTATGTTGACACGAGAAAAAAATTTGAAAGCAATAAGAGGCAATGGATAACATTTCGTCCCCAAAGGTGGGACGCTCCCTACCGAAAACCATCATGCTTGTTGTGAGAAGCACCGGTTTGTGAGAAGCATATACCCAAACCTGCCCCAAATGGGACAAAACTTGTACCACGGCATATTGATGCTGCTCCATGATAGCATGCCAAGTTTCATGAATTTCAGACGAGTTTTGGATTTACTAGAATTTAAAAAAAAAGACATCTCAATGTTTTGCCGGCAATCAATAGTGCCCTGGTGTTTGATATTCATTCCCATTTCTTGCATGGGAACTAAGCATGCACCCAAGGACACATATTTGATCTTTCAACCAATTTATATGCACTGGAGCATGTGCATGTAGTTCAAATTTGAATTATGCACTTAGATGCATTGAAAACTCAGTTAATGCATAAAAATGTCCATACGAACCCCGAATAATCACAAAAATTCACACAACACTACTGTTGTTCTATGTTGACACGAGAAAATAATTTGAAAGCAATAAGGGGCAATGGATATCATTTCGTCCCCAAAGGTGGGATGCTCCCTACCTAAAACCATCATGCTTGTTGTGAGAAGCTCCGGTTTGTGAGAAGCATATACCCAAACCTGCCCCAAATGGGACAAATTTGTACCACGACATGTTGATGCCGCTCCATGATAGCATGCCAAGTTTCATGAATTTCAGACGAATTTTAGATTTACTTGAATTTAAAAACCAGGCATCTCAATGTTTTGAGTGCCAATCAACGGTGCCCTTCTGTTTGAAATTCATTCCCATTTCTTGCATGGGACCTAAGCATGCACCCAAGGACACATATTTGATTTTTCAACCAATATATATGCACTGGAGCATGTGCATGTAGTTCAAATTTAAATTATGCACATAAATGCACTGAAAACTCAGTTAATGCATAAAAATGTCCAAAGAACCCCGAATAATCACAAAAATTCACACAACACTCCTGTTGTTCTATGTTGACACGAGAAAAAAATGAAAGCAATAAGAGGCAATGGATATCGTTTCGTCCCCAAAGGTGGGACGTTCCCTACCGAAAACAATCATGCTTGTTGTGAGAAGCTCAGGTTTGTGAGAAACATATACCCAAACCTGCCCCGAATGGGACAAAATTTGTACCACGACATGTTCATGCAACTCCATGATAGCATGCCAACTTTCATGAATTTCAGATGAGTTTTGGATTTATTAGAATTTAAAAACCAGGCATCTCAATGTTTTGCCGCCAATCAACGGTGCCCTGGTGTTTGAAATTCATTCCCATTTCTTGCATGGGACCTAAGCATGCACCCAAGGACACATATTTGATTTTTCAACCAATTTATATGCACTAGAGCATGTGCATGTAGTTCAAATTTGAGTTATGCACATAAATGCATTGAAAACTCAGTTAATGCATAAGAATGTCCAAACGAACCCCGAAAAATCACAAAAATTCACACAACACTCCAGTTGTATATGTTGACACGAGAAAAAAGTTTGAAAGCAATAAGAGGGAACGGATATCGTTTCGTCCCGAAAGGTGGGACGTTCAATACCGAAAACCATCATGCTTGTTGTGAGAACCTCCGGTTTGTGAGAAGCATATACCCAAACCTGCCCCCAAATGGGACAAAATTTGTACCGCGGCATGTTGATGCTGCTACATGATAGCATGCCAAGTTTCATGAATTTCAGACGAGTTTTGGTTTTACTAGAATTTAAAAACCAGGCATCTCAATGTCTTGCCGGCAATCAACGGTGCCCTGGTGTTTGAAATTCATTTCCATTGCTTGCATGGGACCTAAGCGTGCACCCAAGGACACAGATTTGATTTTTCAACCAATTTATATGCACTAGAGCATGTGCATGTTGTTCAAATTTGGATTATGCACATAAATGCATTGAAAACTCAGTTAATGCATAAAAATGTCCGAACGAACCCTGGATAATCACAAAAATTTACACAACACTCCTATTGTTCTAGGTTGACACGAGAAAAAAATTTGAAAGAAATAAGAGGCAATGTATATTATTTCGTCCCCAAAGGTGGGACGTTCCCTACCGAAAGCCATCATGCTTGTTGTGAGAAGCTCCGATTTGTGAGAAGCAAATACCCAAACCTGCCCCAAATGGGACAAAAAATTTACCACGGCATGTTGATGCCGCTCCATGATAGATGGCCAAGTTTCATGAATTTCAGACGAGTTTTGGATTTACCAGAATTTAAAAACCAGGCATCTAAATGTTTTGTCGGCAATCAACGGTGCCCTGGTGTTTGAAATTCATTCCCATTTCCTGCATGGGACCTAAGCATGCACCCAAGGAAGCAGATTTGATTTTTCAACCAATTTATATGCACTGGAGCATGTGCATGTAGTTGAAATTTTAATTATGCACATAAATACATTGAAAACTCATTTAATGCATAAAAATGTCCAAAGAACCCCGAATAATCACAAAAATTCACACAACACTCCTGTTGTTCTATGTTGACACGAGAAAAAAATGAAAGCAATAAGAGGCAATGGTTATCACTTCGTCCCCAAAGGTGGGATGTTCCCTACCGAAAACCATCATCCTTGTTGTGAGAAGCATATACCCAAACCTGCACCAAATGGGACAAAATTTGTACCACAGCATGTTGATGCCGCTACATGATAGCGTGCCAAGTTTCACGAATTTCAGACGAGTTTTGGATTTACTAGAATTGAAAAACCAGGCATCTCAATGTTTTTTCGACAATCAACGGTGCCCTGGTGTTTGAAATTCATTCCCATTTCTTGCATGGGACCTAAGAATGCACCCAAGGACACATATTTGATTTTTCAACCAATGTATATGCACTGGAGCATGTGCATGTAGTTCAAATTTGAATTATGCACATAAATGCATTGAAAACTCAGTTAATGGATAAAAATGTCCAAACAAACACCGAATAATCACAAAAGTTCACACAACACTTCTCTTGTTCTATGTTGACACTATAATTTTTTTTAAAGCAATAAGAGGCAATGGATATCGTTTCGTCCCGTTCCCTACTGAAAACCATCATGCTTGTTGTGAGAAGCTCCGGTTTGTGAGAAGCATATACCCAAACCTGCCGCAAATGGGACAAAAATTTTACCATGGCATGTTGATGCCGCTCCATGATAGCATGCCAAGTTTCATGAATTTCAGACGAGTTTTGGATTTACTAGAATTTAAAAACCAGGCATCTCAGTGTTTTGCTGGCAATCAACGGTTCCCTGGTGTTTGAAATTCATTCCCATTTCTTGCATGGGACCTAAGCATGCACCCAAGGGCACAGATTTGATCTTTCAACCAATTTATATGCAATGGAACATGTGCATGTAGTTCAAATTTGAATTATGCACACAAATGCTTTCATTTTTTTCATCATGTAGTCCTACCGAAAACCACTATGCTTGTTGTGACAAGCTCCGGTTTGTGAGAAGCACATACACAAACCTGCCCCAAATGGGACAAAAAATTTACCACGGCATGTTGAGGCCGCTACATGATAGCATGCCAAGTTTCATGAAGTTCAGACGAGTTTGGGATATACTAGAATTTAAAAAACAGGCATCTCAATGTTTTGCCGGCAATCAACGGTGCCCTGGTGTTTGAAATTCATTCCCATTTCTTGCATGGGACCTAAGCATGCACCCAAGGACACAGATTTGATTTTTCAACCAATTTATATACACTGGAGCATGTGCATGTAGTTCAAATTTGAATTATGAACATGAATGCATTGAAAACTCAGTTAATGCATAAAAATGTCCAAACAAACCCCGAATAATTACAAAATTCACACAACACTCCTGTTGTACTACATTGACATAAGAAAAAAATTGAAAGCAATAAGAGGCAATGGATATTGTTTCGTCCCCAAAGGAGGGACGTTCCCTACCGAAAAGCACTATGCTTGTTGTGACAAGCTCCGATTTGTGAGAAGCACATACACAAACCTGCCCCAAATGGGACAAAAAATTTACCACAGCATGTTGATGCCGCTCCATGATAGCATGCCAAAAATTCATTCCCATTTCTTGCATGGGACCTAAGCATGCACCCAAGGGCACAAATTTGATCTTTCAACCAATTTATATGCAATGGAACATGTGCAGGTAGTTCAAATTTGAATTATGCACATAAATGCATTGAAAACTCAGTTAATGCATAAAAATGTCCAAATGAACCCCGAAAAATCACAAATATTCACACAACACTCCTGTTGTTCTATGTTGACACGAGAAAAAAATGAAAGCAATAAGAGGCAATGGATATCGTTTCGTCCCCAAAGGTGGGACGTTCCCTACCGAAAACCATCATGCTTGTTGTGAGAAGCTCCGGTTTGTGAGAAGCAAATATCCAAACCTGCCACAAATGGGATAAAATTTGTACCACGACATGTTGATGCCACTACATGATAGCATGCCAAGTTTCATGAATTTCAGACGAGTTTTGAATTTACTAGAATTTAAAAACCAGGCATCTCAATGTTTTGCCGGCAATCAACGGTGCGCTGGTGTTTGAAATTCATTCCCATTTCTTGCATGGGACCTAAGCATGCACCCAAGGACACATATTTGTTTTCTCAACCAATTTATATGCACTCAAGCATGTGCATGTAGTTCAAATTTGAATTATCCACATAAATGCACTGAAAACTCATTTAATGCATAAAAATGTCCAAACGAACCCTGAAAAATCACAAAAATTCACACAACACTCCTGTTGTTCCATGTTGACACGAGAAAAAAATTTAAAAGCAATAAGAGGCAATGGATATCGTTTCGTCCCCAAAGGTGGGACGTTCCCTACCGAAAACCATCATGCTTGTTGTGAGAAGCTCCGGTTTTTGAGAAGCATATACCCAAACCTGCCCCAAATGGGACAAAATTTGTACCACGGCATGTTGATGCCGCTCCATGATAGCATGCCAAGTTTCATGAATTTCAGACGAGTTTTGGATTTACTAGAATTTAAAAACAGGCATCTCAATGTTTTGCCGGCAATCAACGGTGCCTGGTGTTTGAAATTCATTCCCATTTCTTGCATGGGACCTAAGCGTGCACCCAAGGACACATATTTGATTTTTCAACCAATTTATATGCACTGGAGCATGTGCATGTAGTTCAAATTTGAATTATGCACATAAATGCATTGAAAACTCAGTTAATGCATAAAAATGTCCAAACGAACCCCGAATAATCACAAAATGCACACAACACTCCTGTTGTTCTATGTTGACACGAGAAAAAAATTTGAAAGCAATAAGAGGCAATGGATATCGTTTCGTCCCCAAAGGTGGGACGTTCCCTACCGAAAACCATCATGCTTGTTGTGAGAAGCTCCGGTTTGTGAGAAGCATATACCCAAACCTGCCCCAAATGGGACAAAATTTGTACCACGACATGTTGATGCCGCTACATGATAGCATGCCAAGTTTCATGAATTTCAGATGAGTTTTGGATTTACTAGAATTTAAAAACCAGGCATCTCAATGTTTTGCCGGCAATCAACGGTGCCCTGGTGTTTGAAATTCATTCCCATTTCTTGCATGGGACCTAAGCATGCACCCAAGGACACAGATTTGATTTTTCAACCAATTTATATGCACTAGAGCATGTGCATGTAGTTCAAATTTGAATTATGCACATAAATGCATTGAAAACTCAGTTAATGCATAAAAATGTCCAAACAAACCCCGAAAAATCACAAAATTCACACAACACTCCTGTTGTTCTATGTTGACATAAGAAAAAAATTGAAAGCAATAAGAGGCAATGGATATCGTTTCGTCCCCAAAGGTGGGACGTTCCCTACCGAAAACCATCATGCTTGTTGTGAGAAGCTCTGACAGAGAAGCATATACCCAAACCTGCCCAAATGGGACAAAATTTGTACCACGGCATGTTGATGCCGCTCCATGATAGCATGCCAAGTTTCATGAATTTCAGACGAGTTTTGATTTACTAGAATTTAAAACCAGGCATCTCAATGTTTTGCGGCAATCAACTTGCCTCTGGTGTTTGAAATTCATTCCCATTTCTTGCATGGGACCTAAGCATGCACCCAAGGACACAGATTTGATTTATCAACCAATTTATATGCACCGGAGGATGTTGCATGTAGTTCAAATTTGATTTATGCACATAAATGCATTGAAAACTCAGTTAATGCATAAAATGTCCAAACGAACCCCGAAAAATCACAAAATTCACACAACACTCCTGTTGTTCTATGTTGACACGAGAAAAAATTTGAAAGCAATAAGAGGCAATGGATATCGTTTCGTCCCCAAAGGTGGGACGCCCTCACCAAAACCATCATGCTTGTTGTGAGAAGCTCGGTTTTGAGAAGCATATACCCAAACCTGCCCCAAATGGGACAAAATTTGTACCACGACATGTTGATGCCGCTACATGATAGCATGCCAAGTTTCATGAATTTCGGATGAGTTTTGATTTACTAGAATTTAAAACCAGGCATCTCAATGTTTTGCCGGCAATCAACGGCGCCCCGGTGTTTGAAATTCGTTCCCATTTCTTGCATGGGACCTAAGCATGCACCCAAGGACACAGATTTGATTTTTCAACCAATTTATATGCACTGGAGCATGTGCATGTAGTTCAAATTTGAATTATGCACATAAATGCATTGAAAACTCAGTTAATGCATAAAAATGTCCAAACGAACCCCGAAAAATCACAAAATTCACACAACACTCCTTGTTGTTCTATGTTGACACGAGAAAAAAATTGAAAGCAATAAGAGGCAATGGATATCGCTTCGACGTTCAAGCAGATGTCCCCAAAGGTGGGCCGATCTTGCCAAAACCATCATGCTTGTTGTGAGAAGCTCGGGCCAGAGAAGCATATACCCAAACCTGCCCCAAATGGGACAAAATTTGTACCCACTACACGAGTTTTGATTGATGCCGCAATCATGATAGCATGCCAAGTTTCATGAATCGTTGATGTAGAGTTTGATTTACTCAGACGAATTTAAAACCAGCCATCACAATGTTTTGCCCTTGAGTCCTTAGAAAGCATCTCTGCCTCTAAGTAGTTGAAACCATTCTCAGTTAATGCATAAAATGTCCAAACGAAGCTGTTGTTCTATGTTGACACAAGCGATATCGGTTTCATCCCCTAAGCATGCCGATTTTTCAACCATCGTGGTTTTGTCACGCAGATGTCCTCATGAAAGGCCTTAGTCGTGGAGCCATCACTACGGGTTAAATGGGTTAAACATGTTGATGCCGATGATAGCATGCCAAGTTTCATGAGGACGCAAGAGAGTTTTATGTAGTTCAAATTTGAATTATGCACATAAATGCATTGAAAACTCAGTTAATGCATAAAAATGTCCAAACGAACCCCGAAAAATTCAACACTTGTTGTTCTATGTTGACACCTTAAACGATGAAGGTAAAAGCTTCACGCCTAGTTGTGATGGAATTGATGGGGTTTCAAATTTGAATTATGCATAAACATTGTGGAGCGAAGTCCTTCAAAGACGCAAAAGTCTCTGTGTGTTGTCTATTGTTACTAGTTCGCCCCTTACGATGAAGGTAAAAGCCTACGCCTAACGAGTCTCCGTGTGTTGTCTATTGTTCGAACCGCCGGTCATCCCTTATATACATGGGTTGAGGTCACGGTTTACAGAGTCTCGAGGCCGCCCATAAACGTGTCCGCCTCGGTCTCCGCTTCTTTCTACCTTACAATGCAAGTTACATATCAATGCGGTTTATAGCTGCTGTGTCTTAAACCAGTTCTGGGCCTTGGGCCTCTACTCCGCCACCACCGTCTGCCTTCATGGGCTTCAAGTTAATCCGCCTCTCCCGGCCGGTTTACGCCAAGAGTAATATCCCCAACACAATGGATATCGTTTCGTCCCCAAAGGTGGGACGCTCCTCACCGAAAACCATCATGCTTGTTGTGAAAACTCGGGCCAGAGAAGCATATACCCAAACTTGCCCCAAATGGGACAAAATTTGTACCACGGCATGTTGATGCCGCCCATGATAGCATGCCAAGTTTCATGAATTTCAGATTTAGTTTTAGATTTATTAGAATTTAAAACCACACATCTCAATGTTTTGCCAGCAATCAACGGTGCCCTGGTGTTTGAAATTCATTCCCATTTCTTGCATGGGACCTAAGCGTGCACCCAAGGACACAGATTTGATTTTTCAACCAATTTATATGCACTGGAGCATGTGCATGTAGTTCAAATTTTAATTATGCACATAAATGCATTGAAAACACAGTTCATGCATAAAAATGTCCAAACAAACCCCGAACAATCACAAAAATGCACACAACACTCCTGTTGTTCTATGTTGACACGAGAAAAAAAATTTGAAAGCAATAAAAGGCAATGGATATCGTTTCATCCCCAAAGGTGGGACGTTTCCTACCGAAAACAATCATGCTTGTTGTGAGAAGCTTCGGTTTGTGAGAAGCATATACCCAAACCTGCCCCAAATGGGACAAAATTTGTACCACGGTATGTTGATGCCGCTACATGATAGAAAGCCAAGTTTCATGAATTTCAGACGAGTTTTGGATTTACTAGAATTTAAAAACCAGTCATCTCAATGTTTTGCCGGCAATCAACCGTGCCCTGGTGTTTGAAATTCATTCCCATTTCTCTCATGGGACCTAAGCATGCACCCAAGGACATAGATTTGATCTTTCAACCAATTTATATGCTCCTTGAGCATGTGCGTGAAGTTAAAATTTGAATTATGCACTTAAATGCATTGAAAACTAAGTTAATGCATAAAAATTTCCAAACGAACCCCGAAAAATCGCACAAAGTCACACAACACTACTGTTTTTCTATGTTGACATGAGAAAAAAAATTGAAAGTAATAAGAGGCAATGGATATCGTTTCGTCCCCAAAGGTGGGACGCTCCTCACCAAAACCATCATGCATGTTGTGAAAAGCTCCGCCAGAGAAGCATATACCCAAACCAGCCCCAAATGGGATAAAATTTGTACCACGAAATGTTGATGCCGCCCATGATAGCATACCAAGTTTCATGAATTTCAGATTTAGTTTTGATTTACTAGAATTTAAAACCAGGCATCTCAATGTTTTGCGGCAATCAACGGTGCCTCGGTGTTTGAAATTCATTCCCATTTCTTGCATGGGCAAAAGCATGCACCCAAGGACATATATTTGATTTTTCACCAATTTATATGCACTGGAGCATGTGCATGTAGTTCAAATTTGAATTATTCACATAAATGCATTGAAAACTCAGTTAAATCATAAAAATGTCCAAACGAACCCAGAATAATCACAAAAATTCACACAACACTCTTGTTGTTCTATGTTGACATGAGAAAAAAAATTGAAAGCAATAAGAGGCAATGGATATCGTTTTGTCCCCAAAGGTGGGACATTCCATACCAAAACCATCATGCTTGTTGTGAGAAGTCTGCCAGAGAAGCATATACCCAAACCTGCCACAAATGGGACAAAATTTGTACCACGGCATGTTGATGCCGCTACATGATAGCATGCCAAGTTTCATGAATTTCAGATTTAGTTTTGTATTTACTAGAATTTAAAAACCAGGCATCTCAATGTTTTGCTAAGCAATCAACGGTGCCCTCGTGTTTGAAATTCATTCCCATTTCTTGCATGGGACCTAAGCATGCACCCAAGGACACAGATTTGATCTTTCAACCAATTTATATGTCGTGAGCATGTGCATGAAGTTCAAATTTGAATTATGCACTTAAATGCATTGAAAACTAAGTTAATGCATAAAATGTCCAAACGAACCTCAAAAATCACAAAAGTCACACAACACTCCTGTGTTTTCTATGTTGACATGAGAAAAAATTGAAAGCAATAAGAGGCAATGGATATCGTTTGTCCCCAAAGGTGGGACGCTCTCACCGAAACCATCATGCATGTTGTGAAAAGCTCTGCTTAGAGAAGCATATACTCAAACCAGCCCCAAATGGGATAAAATTTGTACCACGACATGTTGATGCCGCTCCATGATAGCATACCTAGTTTCATGAATTTCAGACGAGTTTTGGATTTACTAGAATTTAAAAACCAGGCATCTCAATGTTTTGCCGGCAATCAACGGTGCCCTGGTGTTTGAAATTCATTCCCATTTCTTGCATGGGCAAAAGCATGCACCCAAGGACATATATTTGATTTTTCACCAATTTATATGCACTGGAGCATGTGCATGTAGTTCAAATTTGAATTATTCACATAAATGCATTGAAAACTCAGTTAAAGCATAAAAATGTCCAAACGAACCCAGAATAATCACAAAAATTCACACAACACTCTTGTTGTTCTATGTTGACATGAGAAAAAATTGAAAGCAATAAGAGGCAATGGATATCGCTTTGTCCCCAAAGGTGGGACATTCCATACCAAAACCATCATGCTTGTTGTGAGAAGTCTGCTTGTGAGAAGCATATACCCAAACCTGCCCCAAATGGGACAAAATTTGTACCACGGCATGATGATGCCGCTACATGATAGCATGCCAAGTTTCATGAATTTCAGATTTAGTTTTGTATATACCAGAATATAAAAACCAGGCATCTCAATGTTTTGCCGGCAATCAACGGTGCCCTCGTGTTTGAAATTCATTCCCATTTCTTGCATGGGACCTAAGCATGCACCCAAGGACACAGATTTGATCTTTCAACCAATTTATATGCTCCGTGAGCATGTGCATGAAGTTAAAATTTGAATTATGCACTTAAATGCATTGAAAACTAAGTTAATGCATAAAAATTTCCAAACGAACCCCGAAAAATCGCACAAAGTCACACAACACTCCTGTGTTTTCTATGTTGACATGAGAAAAATTTGAAAGCAATAAGAGGCAATGGATATCGTTTTGTCCCCAAAGGTGGGACGCTCCTCACCAAAACCATCATGCTTGTTGTGAAAAGTCTCCGGCCAGAGAAGCATATACCCAAACCTGCCCCAAATGGGATAAAATTTGTACCACGACATGTTGATGCCGCCCATGATAGCATGCCAAGTTTCATGAATTTCGATTTAGTTTTGATTTACTAGAATTTAAAACCAGGCATCTCAATGTTTTGTCGGCAATCAACGGTGCCTCGTGTTTGAAATTCATTCCCATTTCTTGCATGGGCACCTAAGCATGCACCCAAGGACATATATTTGATTTTTCACCAATTTATATGCACTGGAGCATGTGCATGTCGTTCAAATTTGAATTATTCCCATAAATGCATTGAAAACTCAGTTAAAGCATAAAAATGTCCAAACGAACCCAGAATAATAACAAAAATTCACACAACACTCTTGTTGTTCTATGTTTACATGAGAAAAAAAATTGAAAGCAATAAGAGGCAATGGATATCGTTTTGTCCCCAAAGGTGGGACATTCCATACCGAAAACCATCATGCTTGTTGTGAGAAGTCTGCCTTGTGAGAAGCATACACCCAAACCTGCCACAAATGGGACAAAATTTGTACCACGACATGTTGATGCCGCTACATGATAGCATGCCAAGTTTCATGAATTTCAGATTTAGTTTTGATTTACTAGAATTTAAAAACCAGGCATCTCAATGTTTTGCCGGCAATCAACGGTGCCCCGGTGTTTGAAATTCATTCCCATTTCTTGCATGGGACCTAAGCATGCACCCAAGGACACATATTTGATTTTTCAACCAATTTATATGCACTCGAGCATGTGCATGTAGTTCAAATTTGAATTATGCACATAAATGCATTGAAAACTCAATTAATGCATAAAATGTCCAAACGAACCCTAATAATCACAAAATGCACACAACACTCCTGTTGTTCTATGTTGACACGAGAAAAAATTGAAAGCAATAAGAGGCAATGGATATCGCTTTCGTCCCCAAAGGTGGACGCTCCTTCCGAAAACCATCATGCTTGTTGTGAGAAGTCTGATTTGTGAGAAGCATATAGCCAAACCTGCCCAAATGGGACAAAATTTGTACCACGACATGTTGATGCCGCTACATGATAGCATGCCAAGTTTCATGAATTTTAGACGAAGTTTTGATTTACTAGAATTTAAAACCAGGCATCTCAATGTTTTGCAAGAATCAACGGTTCCTCGGTGTTTGAAATTCATTCCATTTCTTGCATGGGACCTAAGCATGCACCCAAGGACACATATTTGATATTTCAACCAATTTATATGCACGGAGCATGTGCATGTAGTTCAAATTTGAATTATGCACATAAATGCATTGAAAACTCATTTAATGCATAAAATGTCCAAACGAACCCTAATAATCACAAAAATTCACACAACACACCTGTTGTTCTATGTTGACACGAGAAAAAAATTGAAAGCAATAAGAGGCAATGGATATCATTTCGCCCTCAAAGGTTGGACGCTCCTCACCAAAACCATCATGCTTGTTGTGAGAAGCTGCGCCAGAGAAGCATATACCCAAACCTGCCCCAAATGGGAAAAAATTGTACCACGACATGTTGATGCCGCCCATGATAGCATGCCAAGTTTCATGAATTTCACACCAGTTTTGATTTACTAGAATTTAAAACCAGGCATCTCAATGTTTTGCCGGCAATCAACGGTGCCCCGGTGTTTGAAATGCATTCCCATTTCTTGCATGGGACCTAAGCATGCACCCAAGGACATAAATTTGATTTTTCAACCAATTTATATGCACTGGAGCATGTGCATGTAGTTCAAATTTGAATTATGCACATAAATGCATTGAAAACTCAGTTAATGCATAAAATGTCCAAACGAACCCCGAATAATCACAAAATTCACACAACACTCATGTTGTTCTATGTTGACATGAGAAAAAATTGAAAGCAATAAGAGGCAATTGATATCGCTTCATCCCCAAAAGTGGGACGCCCTCATCGAAAACCATCATGCTTGTTGTGAGAAGTCCGGCCAGAGAAGCATATACCCAAACCTGCCCAAATGGGACAAAATTTGTACCACGGCATGTTGATGCCGCTACATGATAGCATGCCAAGTTTCATGAATTTCAGACAAATTTTGATTTACTAGAATTTAAAACCAGGCATCTCAATGTTTTGTCAAGCAATCAACGGTGCCCTGGTGTTTGAAATTCATTCCCATTTCTTGCATGGGACCTAAGCATGCACCCAAGGACACAGATTTGATTTTTCAACCAATTTATATGTAATCGAGCATGTGCATGTAGTTCAAATTGAATTATGCACATAAATGCATTGAAAACTCAGTTAATGCATAAAATGTCCAAATGAACCTCAAAAATCTCAAAATTCACACAACACTTCTGTTGTTCTATGTTGACACGAGAAAAAATTGAAAGCAATAAGAGGCAATGAATATCGCTTTTCCCCAAAGGTGGGACATTCCTCACCAAAACCATCATGCTTGTTTTGAGAAGCTTCTGCCAGAGAAGAATATACCCAAACCTGCCCCAAATGGGACAAAATTTGTACCACGGCATGTTGATGCCGCTACATGATAGAATGCCAAGTTTCATGAATTTCAGATTTAGTTTTGATTTACTAGAATTTAAAACCAGGCATCTCAATGTTTCGCCGGCAATCAACAGTGCCCTGGAGTTTGAAATTCATTCCCTTTTCTTGCATGGGACCTAGGCATGCACCCAAGGACACATATTTGATTTTACAACCAATTATATGCACCGGAGCATGTGCATGTAGTTCAAATTTGAATGATGCATATAAATGCATTGAAAACTCAGTTAGTGAATGAACCCCGAACAATGACAAAAATTCACATAACACTCCTGTTGTTCTGTGTTGACACGAGAAATAAAATTGAAAGCAATAAGAGGCAATGGAAAATGTTTCGTCCCCAAAGGTGGGACGTTCCCTACCGAAAACCATCATGCTTGTTGTGAGAAGCTCCGGTATGTGAGAAGCATACACCCAAACCTGCCCCAAATTGGACAAAATTTGTACCACGGCATGTTGATGCTGCTACATGAATTTCAGAAAAGTTTTGGAGTTACTAGAATTTAAAAACCAGGCATCTCAATGTTTTGCCGGCAATCAATGGTGCCCTGGTGTTTGAAATTCATTCCCATTTCTTGCATGGGACCTAAGCATGCACCCAAGAATACATATTTGATCTTTCAACCAATTTATATGTACTAGAGCATGTGCATGTATTTCAAATTTTAATTATGCATTTAAATGCATTGAAAACTCAGTTAATGCATAAAAACGTCCAACCCCAAAAAATCATAAAAATTCACACAACACTCCTGTTGTTCTATGTTGACACGAGAAAAAAATTGAAAGTAATCCGCTTGCCCCCAAGGTGGGACGCTCCCTATGAAAACCATCATGCTTGTTGTGAAAAGTCTGCTTGTGAGAAGCATATACCCAAACCTGCCCCAAATGGGACAAAATTTGTACCATGACATGTTGATGCCGCCCATGATAGCATGCCTAGTTTCATGAATTTCAGATTTAGTTTTGATTTACTAGAATTTAAAAACCAGGCATCTCAATGTTTTGCCAAGCAATCAACGGTGCCTGGTGTTTGAAATTCATTCCCATTTCTTGCATAGGACCTAAGCATGCACCCAGGGACACAAATTTGATTTTTCAACCAATTTATATGCACTGGAGCATGTGCATGTATTTCAAATTTGAATTATGCACATAAATGCATTGAAAACTAAGTTAATGCATAAAAATGTCCAAACAAACCCCGAATAATCACAAAAATGCACACAACACTCCTTTTGTTCAATGTTGACACGAGAAAAAAATTGAAAGCAATAAGAGACAACGGATCTCGTTTTGTCCCTAAAGGTGGGACGTTCACTACCGAAAACCATCATGCTTGTTAGAGAACCTCCGTTTGTGAGAAGCATATACCCAAACCTGCCACAAATGGGACAAAATTTGTACCACGACATGTTGATTCCGCTACATGATAGCATGCCAAGTTTCATGAATTTCAGACGAGTTTTGGATTTACTAGAATTTCAAAACCAAGCATCTCAATGTTTTGCCGGCAATAAACGGTTCCCTGGTGCTTGAAATTCATTCCCATTTCTTGCATGGGACCTAAGCATGCACCCAAGGACACATATTTGATATTTCAACCAATTTATATGCACTGGAGCATGTGCATGTAGTTCAAATTTGACTTATGCACATAAATGCATTGAAAACTCAGTTAACGCATAAAAATGTTTGAACGAACCCCGAATAATCACAAAAATAAACACAACACACATGATTTTCTATGTTGACACGAGAAAAAAATTGAAAGCAGTAAGAGGCAATGGATACATTTCATCCCCAAAGGTTGGACGTTCCTCACCGAAAACCATCATGCTTGTTGTGAGAAGCTCCGCCAGAGAAGCATAAACCCAAACCTGCCACAAATGGGACAAAATTTGTACCATGGCATGTTGATGCCGCTACATGATAGCATGCCAAGTTTAATGAATTTCAGACGAGTTTTGGATTTACTAGAATTTAAAAATCAGGCATCTCAATGTTTTGCCGGCAATCAATGGTGCCCTGGTGTTTGAAATTCATTCCCATTTCTTGCATGGGACCTAAGCATGCACCCAAAGACATAGATTTGATTTTTCATCCAATTTATATGCACTGGAGCATGTGCATGTAGTTCAAATTTGAATCATGCACATAAATACATTGAAAACTCAGTCAATACATAAAAATGTCCAAACGAACACCGAATAATCACAAAAATTCACACAACACTCCTTCTGTTCTATGTTGACACGAGAAAAAAAAATTGAAACCAATAAGAGGCAATTGATATCGTTTCGTCCCCAAAGGTGGGACGTTCCCTACCGAAAACCATCATGCTTGTTGTGAGAAGTCTGCCAGAGAAGCATATACCCAAACCTGCCCCAAATGGGACAAAATTTGTACCACGGCATGTTGATGCCGCTACATGATAGCATGCCAAGTTTAATGAATTTCAGATTTAGTTTTGATTTACTAGAATTTAAAACCAGGCATCTCAATGTTTTGCCAAGAATCAACAAAGGTTCTCGGTGTTTCAAATTCATTCCCATTTCTTGCATTGGGACCTAAGCATGCACCCAAGGACACATATTTGATATTTCAACCAATTTATATGCTCCTTGAGCATGTGCATGTAGTTCAAATTTGAATTATGCACTTAAATGCATTGAAAACTCAGCTAATGCATAAAAATGTCCAAACGAACCCCGAAAAATCACAAAAATTCACACAACACTCCTGCTGTTTTATGTTGACACGAGAAAAAAAAATTGAAAGCAATAAGAGGCAATGGATATCGTTTCGTCCCCAAAGTTGGGACGTTCCCTACCGAAAACCATCATGCTTGTTGTGAAAAGCTCCGGTTTGTCAGAAGCATATACCCGAACCTGCCCCAAGTGGGACAAAATTTGTACGACGGCATGTTGATGCCGCTCCATGATAGCATACCTAGTTTCATGATTTTTATTCGAGTATTGGATTTACCGGAATTTAAAAACCAGGCTCCCAATGTTTTGCCGGCAATCAACGGTGCCCTGGTGTTGGAAGTTCATTCACATTTCTTGCATGGGACCTAAGCGTGCACCCAAGCACACATATTTGATTTTTCAACCAATTTATATGCACTGGAGCATGTGCATGTAGTTGAAATTTGAATTATGCACATAAATGCATAAAAATGTCCAAACGAACCCTGAATAATCACAAAAATGCACACAACACTCCTATGGTTCTGTGTTGACACGAGAAAAAAATTGAAAGCATTAAGAGGCATTGGATATCATTTTGTCCCCAAAGGTGGGACGTTCCCTACCGAAAACCATCATGCTTGTTGTGAGATGCTCCGGTTTGTGAGAAGCATATACCCAAACCTGCCCCAAATGGGACAAAATTTGTACCACGACATGTTGATGCCGCTACATGATAGCATGCCAAGTTTCATGAATTTCAGATTTAGTTTTGATTTACTAGAATTTAAAACCAGGCATCTCAATGTTTCGCCGGAATCAACGGTTACCTGGTGTTTGAAATTCATTCCCATTTCTCTTCATGGGACCTAAGCATGCACCCAAGGACATAGATTTGATATTTCAACGAATTTATATGCACTGGAGCATGTGCATGTGGTTCAAATTTGAATTATGCGCATAAATGCATTGAAAAGTCAGTTAATGCATAAAAATATCCGAACGAACCCCGAATAATCACAAAAATTCACACAACATTCATGTTGTTCTATGTTGACACGAGAAAAAAAAATTGAAAGCAATAAGAGGCAATGGATATCATTTCGTCCCCAAAGGTGGGACGCTCTCACCAAAACCATCATGCTTGTTGTGAGAATGTCTGCCAGAGAAGCATATACCCAAACCTGCCACAAATGGGACAAAATTTGTACCATGACATGTTGATGCCGCCCATGATAGCATGCCAAGTTTCATGAATTTCACACGAGTTTTGGATTTACTAGAATTTAAAAACCAGGCATCTCAATGTTTTGCCGGCAATGAACGGTGCGCTGGTGTTTGAAATTCATTCCCATTTCTTGCATGGGACCTAAGCATGCACCCAAGGACACATATTTGATTTTACAACCAATTATATGCACTGGAGCATGTGCATGTAGTTCAAATTTGAATCATGCACATAAATGCATTGAAAACTCAATTAGTGAACCAACCCCTAACAACAATTTAAAATTCACACAACACTCCTGTTGTTCTATGTTGACACGAGAAAAAAATTGAAAGCAATAAGAGGCAATGGAAATCGGTTCGTCCCCAAAGGTGGGACGCTCCTCACCGAAACCATCATGCTTGTTGTGAGAAGCTCCAGATGTGAGAAGCATATACCCAAACATGCCCCAAATTGGACAAAATTTGTACCACGGCATGTTGATGCCGCTACATGAATTTAATACAAGTTTTGGAGTTACTAGAATTTAAAAACTAGGCATCTCAATGTTTTGCCGGCAAGCAACGGTGCCCTGGTGTTCGAAATTCATTCCCATTTCTTGCATGGGACCTAAGCATGCACCCAAGAACACATATTTGATCTTTCAACCAATTTATATGTACCGGAGCATGTGCATGTAGTTCAAATTTTAATTATGCATTTAAATGCATTGAAAACTCAGTTAATGCATAAAAACGTCCAACCCCGAAAAATCATACAAATTCACACAACACTCCTGTTGTTCTATGTTGACACGAGAAAAAAAATTGAAAGAAATAAGAGGTAATGTATACCGTTTCGTCCCCAAAGGTGGGACGTTCCCTACGAAAAACCATCATGCTTGTTGTGAAAAGCTCTGGTTTGTGAGAAGCATATACCCAAACCTGCCCCAAATGGGACAAAATTTGTGCCACGACATGTTGATGCCGCCCATGATAGCATGCCTAGTTTCATGAATTTCAGATTTAGTTTTGATTTACTAGAATTTAAAACCAGGCATCTCAATGTTTTGCCTGCAATCAACGGTGTCCTGGTGTTTGAAATTCATTCCCATTTCTTGCATAGGACCTAAGGATGCACCCAAGGACACAAATTTGTTTTTTCAACCAATTTATATGCACTGGAGCATGTGCATGTAGTTCAAATTTTAATTATGCACATAAATGCATTGAAAACTAAGTTAATGCATAAAAATGTCCAAACAAACCCCGAATAATCACAAAAATGCACACAACACTCCTTTTGTTCAATGTTGACACGAGAAAAAAAATGAATGCTACAAGAGACAACGTATATCGTTTTGTCCCCAAAGGTGGGAGTTTCACTACCGAAAACCATCATGCTTGTTGTGAGAACCTCCGGTTTGTGAGAAGCATATACCCAAACCTGCCCCAAATGGGACAAAATTTGTACCACGACATGTTGATGCCGCTACATGATAGCATGCCAAGTTTCATGAATTTCAGATTTAGTTTTGGATTTACTAGAATTTAAAAACAAGGCATCTCAATGTTTTGCCGGCAATAGACGGTTCCCTGGTGTTTGAAATTCATTCCCATTTCTCTTCATGGGACCTAAGCATGCACCCAAGGACATAGATTTGATATTTCAACGAATTTATATGCATTGAGCATGTGCATGTAGTTCAAAGTTGAATATGCATAAATGCATTGAAAACTTAGTTAATGCATAAAAATATCCGAACGAACCCCGAATAATCACAAAAATTCACACAACACTCCTGTTTTCCTATGTTGACACGAGAAAATTTTTTGAAAGCAATAAGATGCAATGCATATCATTTCGTCCCCAAAGGTGGGACGCCTCACCAAAACCATCATGCTTTTTGTGATAAGTCTGGCCAGAGAAGCATATACCCAAACCTGCCACAAATTGGACAAAATTTGTACCACGACATGTTGATGCCGCCCATGATAGCATGCCAAGTTTCATGAATTTCACACGAGTTTTGGATTTAATAGAATTTAAAAACCAGGCATCTCAATGTTTTGCCGGCAATGAACGGTGCACTGGTGTTAGAAATTCATTCCCATTTCTTGCATGGGACCTAAGCATGCACCCAAGGACACAGATTTGATTTTACAACCAATTATATGCACTGGAGCATGTGCATGTAGTTCAAATTTGAATCATGCACATAAATGCATTGAAAACTCAGTTAGTGAACGAACCCCGAACAATGACAAAAATTCACACAACACTCCTGTTGTTCTATGTTGACACGAGAAAAAAAATTGAAAGCAATAAGAGGCAATGGATACCGTTTCGTCCCCAATGGTGGGACGCCTCACTAAAAACCATCATGCTTGTTGTGAAAAGTCTGCCAGAGAAGCATATACCCAAACCTGCCCCAAATGGGACAAAATTTGTACCACGACATGTTGATGCCGCCCATGATAGCATGCCTAGTTTCATGAATTTTAGACGAGTTTTGGATTTACCAGAATTTAAAAACCAGGCATCTCAATGTTTTTCCTGCAATCAACGGTGTCCTCGTGTTTGAAATTCATTCCCATTTCTTGCATAGGACCTAAGGATGCACCCAAGGACACAAATTTGTTTTTTCAACCAATTTATATGCACTGGAGCATGTGCATGTAGTTCAAATTTGAATTATGCACATAAATGCATTGAAAACTAAGTTAATGCATAAAATGTCCAAACAAACCCCAATAATCTCAAAATGCACACAACACTCCTTTTGTTCAATGTTGACACGAGAAAAAATGAAAGCTACAAGAGACAATGGATATCGCTTTTGTCCCCAAAGGTGGGACGCTCACTACCGAAAACCATCATGCTTGTTGTGAGAACCTCCGCCAGAGAAGCATATACCCAAACCTGCCCCAAATGGGACAAAATTTGTACCACGACATGTTGATGCCGCTACATGATAGCATGCCCAGTTTCATGAATTTCAGATTTAGTTTTGATTTACTAGAATTTAAAACCAGGCATCTCAATGTTTTGTCGGCAATCAACGGTTCCTCGGTGTTATAAATTCATTCCCATTTCTCTTCATGGGACCTAAGCATGCACCCAAGGACATAGATTTGATATTTCAACGAATTTATATGCATTGGAGCATGTGCATGTAGTTCAAATTTGAATATGCACATAAATGCATTGAAAACTTAGTTAATGCATAAAAATATCCGAACGAACCCCGAATAATCACAAAAATTCACACAATACTCCTGTTTTCCTATGTTGACACGAGAAAAAAATTTGAAAGCAATAAGATGCAATGCATATCATTTCGTCCCCAAGGTGGGACGCTCCTCACCAAAACCATCATGATTTTTGTGATAAGCTCCTGCCAGAGAAGCATATACCCAAACCTGCCACAAATGGGACAAAATTTGTACCACGACATGTTGATGCCGCCCATGATAGTATTCCAAGTTTCATGAATTTCACATTAGTTTTGATTTACTAGAATTTAAAATCAGGCATCTCAATCTTTTGCCGGCAATGAACGTGTAATCGGTGTTTGAAATTCATTCCCATTTCTTGCATGGGACCTAAGCATGCACCCAAGGACACAGATTTGATTTTACAACCAATTATATGCACTGGAGCATGTGCATGTAGTTCAAATTTGAATCATGCACATAAATGCATTGAAAACTCAGTTAGTGAACGAACCCCGAACAATGACAAAAATTCACACAACACTCCTGTTGTTCTATGTTGACACGAGAAAAAAAATTGAAAGCAATAAGAGGCAATGGAAATCGCTTTTCCCCAAAGGTGGGACGCTCCTCACCAAAAACATCATGCTTGTTGTGAGAAGTCCGTATGTGAGAAGCATATACTCAAACCTGCCCTAAATTGGACAAAATTTGTACCACGGCATGTTGATGCCGCTACACGAATTTCAGACAAGTTTCGGAGTTACTAGAATTTAAAAACCAGGCATCTCAATGTTTTGCCGGCAATCAACGGTGCCCTGGTGTTCAAAATTCATTCCCATTTCTTGCATGGGACCTAAGCATGCACCCAAGAACACATATTTGATCTTTCAACCAATTTATATGTACTGGAGCATGTGCATGTAGTTCAAATTTTAATTATGCATTTAAATGCATTGAAAACTCAGTCAATGCATAAAACGCCCAACCCCTAAAAATCATAAAATTCACACAACACTCCTGTTGTTCTATGTTGACACGAGAAAAAATTGAAAGCAATAAGAGGCAATGGATACGCTTTCGCCCCAAAGGTGGGACGCTCCCTATGAAAACCATCATGCTTGTTGTGAAAAGTCTGCCAGAGAAGCATATACCCAAACCTGCCCCAAATGGGACAAAATTTGTACCACGACATGTTGATGCCGCCCATGATAGCATGCCTAGTTTCATGAATTTCAGACGAGTTTTGATTTACCAGAATTTAAAACCAGGCATCTCAATGTTTTGTCGGCAATCAACGGTGCCCTGGTGTTTGAAATTCATTCCCATTTCTTGCATAGGACCTAAGTGAGGGTGTCCTGGACTAGGGGGTGTCCGGATAGCCGAACTATGATCACGGCCGGACTCCAAGACTATGAAGATACAAGATTGAAGACTTTGTCCCGTGTCCGGATGGGACTTTTCTTGGCGGAAGGCAAGCTTGGCGATACGGATATGTAGATCTCCTACCATTGTAACCGACTGTAACCCTAACCTATCCGGTGTCTATATAAACCGGAGGGTTTTAGTCCGAGGACTAACAACAATCATACCATAGGCTAGCTTCTAGGTTTAGCCTCCTTGATCTCGTGGTAGATCTACTCTTGTACTACCCATATCATCAATATTAATCAAGCAGGAGTAGGGTATTACTCCATCGAGAGGGCCCAAACTGGGTAAAACATCGTGACCCTTGTCTCTCGTTACCATCCGCTTAGACGCACAGCTCGGGACCCCTACCCGAGCTCCGCCGGTTTTGACATCGACATTGGTGCTTTCATTGAGAGTTCCTCCTGTCGCCACCGATAGGTCTGATGGCTCATTCGATTATCAACAACGACGCGGTCTAGGGTGAGACTTTTCTCCCGACAGATCTTCAGATTCGGGCGGTTTTGCATCGCGGGCCAATTCGCTGGCCATCCGGAGCAGATCGAAGCTACATCCCCGCCATCAGGTCGATTTGGAAGTTTGAACTATACGGCCGATATACGCGGAGACTTGATCTTTGATGGATTCGACCGCAGCCAAGCGCGCCGCGACCGCCTCGATGGGCATGATCTAGCTCGCATTTAACAAAGGCTCTCGAGGCCGCACCAAAGATCCGCCCGACCCTTAATCCGAGCCGATTCTCGATCGAGGACGAGTGGTTGGACACCGCCGGGGCTACGATCACTACGGCGATTGAGCCAAATCCATCCTCGCCCTTTGCGAAGACTCGACCTGTGGTGCCGGACTCCTCTCCGGACTCAACCTCCGCTACCGCCAATCGAATCCGACACGCCGGTCATGGAGTTCATCGCCATGACATCTTTCAAAGACTCGCCTTTGGCGACATCCTAAATTCACTAAAGTCTCTTTATCCGGAGAGCCCTGGCCGGACTACGGACAGAAGGTTGGGATACGGACGACGAAGAAATTCAACACCCACCCACCACCCACTTTATAGCCACCGCCGATGATCTAACCGACATGCTCGACTTCGACCAAGACATTGACGACATGGACGACGATGCCGGAGACGATCAAGACCCAAATACTTACAGGCAATCGAAGGCCACCTCGCCATATGACATATACATGGTGGACATCCCAAAAGATGGGAACGGCGATGGAACAACGGAGGATGACCTCCAAGAAGCAACAAGCGCCGACGCCAGCGGCGCCGCCTAAATCCCGCCACAATAAACGGTGATTCCGCACGGAGATAATAACACCCCGGACAAGGTTGAAGACAACCCTCCAGCAGACTCAGCGCAGGAGGAGGAGAAGTAAGTCCGCACGACAAGGCGGCGTAAAGAGAGGTCGAGGGATAATTATGCGCCCTCCCAAGATGAGGCAAGCCTCGACGACAATGAATTTGTCGTGCCCGAGGATCCCGCCAACAGAGCGCTTTCAAACGCAGGCTTATAGCCACGGCAAGCAGCCTCAAGAAAAGCAGCAACAGCTTAGAGCTGACTAAGACCTTCTAGTCGACAGATGGATCAAGTCCTTGCAGCCAAGAGTATGAACTCAACGCCTCCAAAAGCTACCCCAAACGCAGGCCGCTGCCTCGGTCGAGGAGGAAGCACCCAAGTCACCAGCGCACGACATGGCAGACCAGCCACCCTGCGGTCAGCGCTGCAGAAGCCTCTCGCCCTCCGCCAAGCCACACCCCGACGCCGCCAAAAGTACCAAGGCACGGAAAACGCTACCGACTTAAGTAGATATATTGAGGATAAGGCAAACATACAAGATCGATCCACGGATCGCGGGCGCCTCAACGACGCTGGATGATTACCGCCGCACCGGATACAAAGAAACCCGACCGGCCGAACACAAGAGACAAAGCTCATATGAGCTACGCCGTGATATAGCCCAATATAGAGGTGCAAGACACCCGCTATGCTTCACAGATGAAGTAATGGATCATCAAACCCCGAGGGCTTCAAACCCGTAAACATCGAATCATACGATGGTACCACAGATCCGCGGTCCGGATCGAGGACTATCTCCTCCATATCCACATGGCCCGCGGTGATGATCTACATGCCATCAAATACCTCCCACTCAAGCTTAAAGGACCAGCTCGGCATTGGCTCAACAGCTTGCCAAAGAGAATCAATTGGTTGTTGGGAGGACCCGAAGCCGCATTTTTGATAACTTCCAGGCACATATGTGCGACCACCGACGCCGATGACCTTAGCCACATAATTCAGCAGCCGTAAGAATCGCCGATAATTCGACACTGCTCTCACAAAGAAAAATCAAATCGCTGATCGTCCGGATGCAGAGGCCCTTGCAGCCTTCAAACATAACATCCGCGACGCAGTGGCTTGCCCGGCACCTAGGACAGAAAAGCCAAAATCCATGGCAGCCCTCACAACACTCATGACCCGCTTCAGGCGGGAGAGGACAGCTGGCTAGCTCAAGCAACAACTTGGCCAAACACCGATAGTTCGGATACCAAGGACATCAATGGCAGGTCGCTGTAACAAGAACAAGCGCCGCATTAACGGCGATAATGTTGAAGATACGCCGCCAATGCCGCATTCAGAGGCTCTAAACCCGGTCAGCGGAAGAAGCATTCAAAAGAAATACCCAGGTCTGGCCCAACTTGGACCGAATACTCGATCGCCAGCGATACATGGCACCTCGAAAACTAACCAATCACACCAACAGGGATTGTTGGGTGTTCAAGCAAGCAGGCAAGTTAGTGTCAACTCAATGACAAGGCTGTATAGCGATGACGAGGAAGAGCCCCGCCACCGAACAATAGAGGATGTAGGGTTTTCCCACACAAGTGCGGACGGTGAACATGATATACGCAACCCATATACCCAAAAGGGAGCGGAAGCATGCACTAAGGGACGATATGCGATGGAGGAGCCGCCTCAAGTTCAACCCATGGTCTTCCCGCCCGATCACCTTCAATCAAGGGACCACCCCACTAGCATCCGCTGTATGTTTCGCCGCATTGGTTCTTGACCCACCTTGACGGATTTCACCTCACCGTAGTCCCGATGGACGGCGGTAGCAGCCTGAAACCGCTTTATCAGATATAAAGGCACAAAATGGGCATAGACCCTCAAGAATTAAACCTACAAAGATGACCTTTAAAGGCGCCATACCGGTGTAGAGGCCAATTGTACGGGCTCGCTTACACTCGGTGGTCTTCGGATCCCCGGATAACTTCCGGGTTAAGATTTAATCTTCGACGTCGCCCCTGCTCCGCAGCGGCTATCATGCATCGCCGGACGAACCGTGACGGTAAAGTTCAATGCGGTGCCGCACTACGATACCTCAAGCTCAAGATGCCAGGCCTCGAGGAGTAATCACGGTCAATGGAAACACCAACACTCTCTCCGAACGGAGGAGCACACGGCAGCCCTCGTGGCGGAGGTATAAAGCAGCCTCTCACAGCAATTCTCGAGTCCGCCACTAAGCATCCAGACACCGCTGCCGCTACCGAGTAACCTACAACAAGACCGCCCGCACGATCAAGCATCGCCAGAGTAATCCGCCCCAACCCCAGCCCTCGCGAAACTCGCGGGCCAAGATTACGCGCACATAACTACGCCCGAGATACCATGGGCATAAGGGAGGGCACGACCACGGCACGCCCGAATGCGGCTCAACCGCACTGTGGGCCCCGATTGTGTCACTCTTTTTCTTTTTTTCTTTTTCTTCCTTTTTCTTACTTTCAGACTCGTTTTTAGAAACCCGTCCGCACTAGAATCACTGAACTCACGATGCAACAGCCAGGGAAGCAGAAAGCTATGTCGAGTGTTCAGGTGGTCTCTATTACGAGCATTATACCTGTTTTACATACCATCATGCAGCTTACCCCTGGAGGGGGACATGTTAGATAGTCCCATCCCTTGCTTATCGCACTATTTGTATCGTTCTGCTTTCATTGCAGTACCTTTTTGAACAAAAAATACATAGCTTTTGCCTATTATTGCACTCTTTTCTTTATCTATATATATGCTCATTTCATGACATTACGGACCTGCACACTTTGGTACAACCAATACACCTGTGGGCTTAAGTACCCCAAAATTATGGTGTGATAAGTCCAACACTTTCACAAGTGCGGCACCTTAACTTATAGCATAATATGAATCGGCTCAATCATGTCTTGGGTCAATAGTTGGGTTTGCCTGCCCCTGTTTTGGTACCTTACGCCCGCTATATCGGCTAAGGTAGCACGCAGAACCATCGCGATTGTGCCCCAGCTTGAGCTGGGTCGAGCACCTCAAAGGAGAAAGCTAAACTGACCGTCATGATAGGGCGAGAGCCGGTCGCTGTTCGAGAGGTTTTTCGGTCCCTAAATACTTATGTCATGCATTAGGGGCTTCACTAAATTTAAAATTATAGAATTCTATGGCTAAGGAGAGTGTTCAAGCATTATAAGTCCGTTGTTTTGTTCGCTATGCTGAGCGCCCCTAGATGGACCCAAGAATGGGAACAAGAGTGCTCAAGTTTATCCCAACACCCCAAAGACTGTGGCATGGGGGCTGAAGCCAACGACTTGCCATCTCTCAAATTTGATAAACGGCCGCATGTAAGGTAATATTTTAAATTAACAAGCGTTGCTTAGCGATATGAACAAGTTTTCAGCGACATGTGATAACAAATGCGTAGTCTATTCAAAATTACATCTTTGGAGCACTCATCCGCTATTCGGGCGGGCACCTTCAGAGGCCCTCATAGTACATTTCGGGCGGCGATGCTCCTTGCCCTTCGGTGGCCCGTCTGTCACAAGCTTCTCCGATCCAGCTTGCCCAAAGCAGCACTTTAGCACGGGCAAGGGCCCGACGGACACCTTCAATGCATACGAGCGCTTGATGACTTTAAACCGTGGACAAAGGCCCACCACCGCTGCACTAAGCCAAAGTAGCTCCTGTGCATGGCTTCCAATGGCAACAACCGCACTATAAGGCTCCTTCATGGCCTGTTCGGCGACCTTGTGGAGCTCGACCAACCGCTTCAACTGGTCGCCAGGCACTGAAGTCCGCCTCAAAGATACCGAGACCGTAACACCTTTTCCGCCGAAGCCCCTCCTTGGCGCGGTAGAATGCGGCAAGATCGCATACACCACGGGCAAATCGCGAATGCCCCGGAGAGCTCAACTGGGTAAGTAATAGGTAATTCACTTTCACATGCTTGCTCGATAAAGAATGCCTTACCCGCCCGGATCTTCTTTATTGCCTCAATCTCCGAGGGCTTTTTGGGCCTTGGCCATAGCAGCTTTGGCACTCTCAAGAGCCGAAGCAAGCTCGACTCGGTCCTCGAGTCACGCCCAAACTCTCATGTTTTTCCACGAGAGCCCGGAGCTCTTGCCGACTCTCCGCCGGGCCGCGCCCCCTTCTCGCTTCGTGTGCTCAAGAGCGGCTTTGTTTTCGCCACGGACACCGCTTCCTTCGTGGTCGCCACCTCGCTCGTGGGCCCCGCAGCACTATGTTATTCCTGTTATTTTTGCAATTGAAACCTTTCTATAAGGTATTTCTTTAATAAGGTATTACTTACCTTCCTTGTTCTCGAGCTGCTTGGCAAGGCCGAGCTCGTTCTCGAACCGCCGAGGCTTTGCTTCAATGCATCGACTCCGCAGCCAAGGCGGGCAGAGGTCAAGCAGCAGTAGCCTTCATTCCCATATTGACATACTTATGTTAGACTCTGCAGATATCTTTTTAGATCCTTAGTCCAGCTTTTCTTTCCAACACCAACTAAGCATCGGGGCTACCGTCTATGCGGTAATATTTTTACATATTCTAAACTTACCTCAAAGCCCGTTAGAAGGCTGGTATAAGCTCGTCAGCCCGCTTTGGCGGATCGAATCGTCCGGATCACCGCACTCATAACAAAGGCGGTGTTCTCCTCGATGGAAGCGCTGTTAAGCACCTCCAAGAGTTATCCGTGCCTCCGTTGGACGGAGGACACCGGGCGCTTTTCCTTTCTGGCGGGACCGCTGCCGGACTCGAATCGCTGAAGGTTCCGCACGGGTCCGACAAGGGTTGGGCGAGCCTCGGGGTCTCGCCCCACGCTACTCGAGTCCGAGAGGTTGCCTGCTGGCGCCTCGCGCCACCTCCTTCTGACCAAGCCCCTTGGGGCCCCACCACAAGGCTGCCTCAGCAGCGTGAGGTGAGGAGGCGGCCGAAGTGAAGTACTTCCATTTCGACGAACCTGTGGATCCGCCGACGAAGCGGCGAACTCGCCTTTGGGCGGCTGCATGATTGTTCGCATTAGAGAACACTATGCAATGATAAAAAGCCATGGGTATCCGGACACTTACGATCTCGCCA